>CM067591.1:1493461-1509982 GCA_034336665.1 Luscinia megarhynchos | reverse complement strand
TTTGCACGGCTGGAGTTTTCCCCTCCAAAATTTGAATTTTTTTCTTCAAAAAATGATGGTTTTTCCTCAAAAATGAGCATTTCTCCTTCATAAATATTTCCCTCAAAAATGACCATTTTCCCTCAAAAATGAGCACTCTTCCCCCTCAAAAATGCATCTTTTTCCCCTCAGAAATGCGTATTTTCCCCTCAAAAATGAGGAATTTTTTCCCTCAAAATTGAGTATTTTTCCCTCAAAAATGACCATTTTTTCCTCAAAAATGAGCAATTTCCCCTAAGAATTAAGAAATTTTCCCCTCATAAATAAGTATTTTTCCCTCATAAATGAGAATATTTCCCTCAAAAATGACCATTTTTCCCCTCAGAAATGAGTATTTTTCCCTCAAAAAATGAGAAATTTTCCCTCAAAAATGAGATTATTTCCCTCAAAAATAACCATTTTTCCCTTCAAAAATGAGCATTTTCCCCTCACAAATCCCATTTCCAACACCAAACCCCCCCCAGGCCGCTTCCCCCCACCAATCCCAAATCCCAACTCACCACAGAAAAACCAAAACCCCTCAGAATAAAACCCGAGCTCGCATCGTTTATTCTCTTTTATTCACCTTTGGGAACATTTGCACGGCCGGACTTTTGGTTTTCGGGGCTGCACAAGTCGGGTGTGGCCGAGGAAGCGGCGCGGCCTGCGGAGAGCGCCCGGGAATGGGGAATTCCCAAACAACCCGAGGGGGCAGGGCCAAAAAGGAACCAGGGGATCGGCAAAGGGCAAAAAAAAAAACCTCAACCATTCACCTGCCGGCGTTTAATCGGCTTTTTTTTCTCGTTTTTCTGCGGTTTTTTTGTAAAAAATGGACTAGAAAAGAGCGATCCCCCCTGTCCCGGCTGCGCTTCCCTCACCTCTCCCCTGAGGAATTCTGGGCGGATTTTTTTTTTCCCCCTAGTAAAGAATTCAGAGGGAAAATTGAAAAAAAAGAAAAGGAATTTGAAGGTGGAATGTGCTCCCGGGGGTATTGGGAAGGATAAAAAACAGCCAAACCCGGGATTTGAGGGAATTCAGCTCCGCAGGGCCGGAATTTCAGCGGCTTCCCCAAGGTTTGGATTATTTTAAAAACCAGTTTTGTGTTAAAAAATAGTGATTTTTTTTTTGTTGTTTTTTTTTTTTTTTTCAAATCCCTTCAATCAAGGCAGAGGCAGAAAAGGCTCCTGGTGGGAGAAAAGGGGAAGAACTTAAAAATTTGTGGTTTTTTTTTTTTTTTCCCCAATTTTAAAAGTACAATCGTAGAAAGGAAAAGATAAAAATTGTTCGTTTTCTGGGTGGAATCACCTGGGTTGTTTTTTTTTTTGTGAAAATTTCCAAAGGGAAAAATTAAAAAAAATAAAAAAAGGCAGCAGGAGGAGGAAGATGAGGAAGGAACCAGCAGCTCCCTCCACTCCTGGATTTTATGGATTCACCTCTCCAAAGATGGGGAATATCAAAGATTTCATCGTGACTTTCACTCCTAATTTTTATTTAAATTTTTTGCTGCTCTTTTTAGGGGTGTTTTTTATTATTATTATTATTATTTTTCCATTTTGAAGTCTGAGGCAGAGAGAGATTCCTCCCTCCTTGGCAAAGTCAACGGGAGCTGTTGGATTCTGTGGGAATTCCAGAGTGCCTGGACCAACACCGGTGCCAGATGATTTCATTTCCGGATGGAATTTTGTTTTTTGGGGGGTTTTTTTGGGGGGAAAAAGGGGCAATTTGAGAACTTTGCGGGTTCTCAATCACCAGCCTCGTTCTCCTCTGCTGTCTCCCCCGTGGTGGCGTTTTCAGCGTTTTTGGAAGCCTGTGGGGACAAATCCAGGGATTTTTTAGGGTTTTTCTAGTGGAGAAACCCCAAAATTTGGGAATTCCCAACACAAAAATATCCCATTTTTACCTTCTTTTTCTTCTTTTTCTGGGTCTTCCGGCTGGCAGAGCTTTGTAGAAGGGCCTGGAAGGGAGAGGAGATTTGAGATTTTGGTTTTATTTTTGGTCTTTTATTTATTGGTATTTTTAAATTACTAACACTTCAATTGTTACTATTTAAGTTATCACTATTTTAATGAACGATATTTCCATTTTTATTTCAATTTTTAATATTTTAATAAGTAGGATATTTTTACTGTTTTACTCTACAATATATTAACATTTTATATCTAGATAAAAATTTACTATAACTATAAATATAAAAGATAATGAAAGATACTAATAAAATATATAAGTTCTATCATTATATATCATTAAGAGATTATGTTATCTATATTTATATATCTATTCATATAAATATATTATAGTGTAATATAGATTATTAATTAGACTATAATTAATACAAACTATTTATTAGACTACATAATTAATAATAATTATTCTTTTAAAAATAAAAAATTTCAAGAAAATAGTTTTTAGACAATTATAATTATTTTAATATATTTGTATAGATAAATTTATTAATTTACTGTAGATCCCTATATTTACAGTTTATTTTATTTATACATATTTTGTTTTTATATCTATTACATACAAAATTTTATTTTGTCTGTTTACATATAAATTTATTTCTTATTGATTAGCAGTTGATCTATTAACACTAATAACTATTATAAACCTATTTTTTCCATTTTATTTTACAATAGAATTATTCATAAATAACATAATCAATAAAAATACGAAGTAGATACATTATACCAATGAATATTTTATATGCAAATAGAAATATGATTATTAATAAAATTAATTTGCATATGAAATTTTGTCTGTTTACATATAAATTTATTTCTTATTGATTAGCAATTAACCTATTAGCACTAATAACTATTATAAACCTATATTCCATTTTATTTTACAAGGAAATTTAACAATTCATAAATACTGTAATTAATAAAAACACAAAATAGATGCATTATTCCAATGAATACTTCATATGCAAATAGAAATACGTTTATGGATATATTTAATTTGCATATTAGCGTTTTAGTGATGAATATGAATGAGGCACCAACCTTGAGCTCGCCGTCCTGCACGTCCAGGTCGGAGCGGTAGAGCTCGGGCTGGAAGGGGCCGCTGGTGATCCGCATGGGGCCGTTGGGCATCAGCAGCACCGTGAACTTGAACTGGGCCACGAACTCGCCTGTGGCAGCACGGGGGTTAATGGGGACTGCAGCCCTGCCAGCACCTGGTACTGACCCTGAGCTACAGCCCTGCCAGGACCTGGGAGCGACCCGGAGCTACAGCCCTGCCAGGACCTGGGGTAACTCTGAGCTACAGCCCTGCCAGGACCTGGGGTAACTCTGAGCTACAGCCCTGCCAGGACCTGGGGTTAATGGGGACTGCAGCCCTGCCAGGACCTGGGGTTAATGGGGACTGCAGCCCTGCCAGGACCTGGGGTGACTCTGAGCTACAGCCCTGCCAGGACCTGGAGTGACAGTGAGCTACAACCCTGCCAGGACCCGGGATTAATGGGGACTGCAGCCCTGCCAGGACCTGGGGAAACTCTGAGCTACAGCCCTGCCAGGACCCGGGATTAATGGGGACTGCAGCCCTGCCAGGACCTGGGGTAACTCTGAGCTACAACCCTGCCAGGACCCGGGATTAATGGGGACTGCAGCCCTGCCAGGACCTGGGGAAACTCTGAGCTACAGCCCTGCCAGGACCTGGGGTAACTCTGAGCTACAGCCCTGCCAGGACCTGTGGGCACAAAGGGATTAATGGTGAGCTACAGCCCTGCCAGGACCTGGGGTAACTCTGAGCTACAGCCCTGCCAGGACCTGGGGTGACTCTGAGCTACAGCCCTGCCAGGACCTGTGGGCACAAAGGGATTAATGGTGAGCTACAGCCCTGCCAGGACCTGTAAGGATAAACTCTGAGCTACAGCCCTGCCAGGACCTGTGGGGAACAGAGGGGTTAATGGGGACTGCAGCCCTGCCAGGACCTGTGAGGATAAACTCTGAGCTACAGCCCTGCCAGGATCTGGGGGTGACACTGAGCTTCAGCCCTGTCAGGACCTGTGGGGTAACCCTGAGCAACCCTCCTGCCAGCTACTGTGGGGATAGCAGGTTAACCTGCCAGGACCTGAATCCCTGCTCTGTCAGCGGCTCTGCAGCTCCAAACTCACCTGGATCCACTGTCCCCTGTCCCCTCACCTGTCCCCAGGTGTCCCCTCACCTGCCCCAGGTCTCACCTGCCCCAGGTCTCACCTGCCCCAGGTCTCTCACCATCTCCTCTGTCCCCACCTGTCCCTTCCTTGTCCATTCTGTCCCCTTTTCTCCTGTCCCACCTTGTTCCCAGGTCTCACCTGTCCCCCCAGGTGTCCCCCCAGGTGTCCCCCAGGTGTCCCCTGTCCCAGCCTCACCTTCCTTCTCGTACAGGACGTTGAAGGGCTGCAGCAGCTCGTGCTTGGCGCACTCCACCACGCCCATGCGCGCCTTCTTCTCGTCCTCCAGCGCCCTGCGGGACACGCGGCTCAGTGCACCTGGGAGCACCTGGGAGCACCTGAGAGCACCTGGGATCACACCTGAGAGCACACCTGGGATCACCTGGGAGCACACCTGGGAGCACACCTGAGTGCACCTGGGAGCACCTGGGAGCACACCTGGGAGCACACCTGAGTGCACCTGGGAGCACACCTGAGAGCACACCTGGGATCACCTGGGAGCACACCTGGGAGCACACCTGAGTGCACCTGGGAGCACCTGGGATCACACCTGGGCACACCTGGGATCACCTGGGAGCACACCTGGGAGCACACCTGAGTGCACCTGAGAGCACCTGGGATCACACCTGAGAGCACACCTGGGAGCACCTGAGAGCACCTGGGAGCACACCTGGGCACACCTGGGATCACACCTGAGAGCACCTGGGATCACACCTGAGAGCACCTGAGCACACCTGAGAGCACCTGGGATCACACCTGAGAGCACACCTGGGATCACACCTGAGAGCACCTGGGATCACACCTGAGAGCACACCTGGGAGCACACCTGAGATCACACCTGGGAGCACCTGGGCACAGCTGGGATCACACCTGAGAGCACCTGGGAGTACCTGAGAGCACCTGGGATCACACCTGTGCACACCTGGGACCACACCTGAGAGCACACCTGGGACCACACCTGAGAGCACACCTGGGAGCACACCTGAGATCACACCTGGGAGCACCTGGGCACAGCTGGGATCACACCTGAGTGCACCTGGGAGTACCTGAGATCACATCTGGAAGCACCTGAGATCACATCTGGGAGCACTTGGGTGCAGCTGTGATCACACCTGAGATCACACCTGAGTGCACCTGGAGTCACACCTGAGAGCACCTGGGATCACACCTGGGAGCACCTGAGCTCCCACCTGAGCCAACACCTACAAACACCTGCCCAGGAAATGCTGAAATCCCCGGAATTCCGGACTCACCCCCTTCCCAAACCACTCCTGGTGCCAACACCTGCTGGGACAGGCTGAAAGCCTTGGAACCCCAGCCCCACCCAGGTACCCCAGGTAAAATTCCAGCCCCACCCAGGTACCCCAGGTACAATTCCAGCCCCTCCCAGACACAATTCTGGGATTTACCTCAGGGTGAAGGGCATGGTGTCGAGCGACCGCTCCACCTCGCTGAACAAAGCTCAAATCCCTGGAATTCCATCCCCATCCCAGGTACCCAGGTATCCCAGTTGGAATTCCATCCCCACCCAGGTATCTCAGGTGGAATTCCAGTCCCCTCCAGGTGCAATTCCAGCCCCTCCAGGTGGAATTTTGGGATTTACCTCAGGGTGAAGGGCATAGTGTCGAAGCGCCGCTCCACCTCGCTGAATGCTAAAATCCCTGGAATTCCAGCCCCATCCCAGGTACCCCAGGTACAATTCCATCCATATCCAGGTACCCCAGGTGCAATTCCATCCATATCCAGGTATCCCAGGTACAATTCCAGCCCCTCCCAGCAGAATTCTCAGGTTTTGAAGCAGGTTGAAGGGCATGGTGTCGAAGCGCTGCTTCACCTCGCTGAACAAAGCTCAAATCCCTGGAATTCCAGCCCCATCCCAGGTACCCCAGGTGCAAATCCATCCATATCCAGGTACCCCAGGTAAAATTCCAGCCCCTCCCAGCAGAATTTTGGGATTTACCTCAGGGTGAAGGGCATGGTGTCGAAGCGCCGCTCCACCTCGCTGAACAAAGCTCAAATCCCTGGAATTCCATCCCCATCCCAGGTACCCAGGTATCCCAGTTGGAATTCCATCCCCACCCAGGTATCTCAGGTGGAATTCCAGTCCCCTCCAGGTGCAATTCCAGCCCCTCCCAGCAGAATTTTGGGATTTACCTCAGGGTGAAGGGCATGGTGTCGAAGCGCCGCTCCACCTCGCTGAAGAAGGCGCGCGAGGTTTTCATCTTCAGCCCGTACTGCTTGGAGGGGTCCCGCTTGTAAATCGTGGTTCTCTGCCCCGCATCCTTGGCCTGGAAAACATTCCCAGGGAATTCCCAAAATCTGGAGGGATTCTGGAGCCACCCAGGCTGGGAATTCCCTGGTTTTCCTCAGGGATGGGCTGACCTTTCCCTCGCCGCTGCTGACGAGGACGTCGACGGCGTAGACTTCGTGCACCTCGAATTCGGCTTTTTCGTGGTCCTTCCTGGGGAAAAAGGGGGTTGGGGAGGCAGGAAAATCTGGGAATTCTGAAGGGAAAAACTTCCAGGAAACACAAAATATTCCTGGAAGTTCAGGAAAACTTGCAGAAAATTCAAAATCTTCCAGGAAACCCAAAGCATTTCAGGAAACCCAAAATATTTCAGGAAACCCAAAAGATTTCTGGAGACCCAAAAGATTTAAGGAAACCCCAAAAACATTTCTGGAAACCCCAAAATATTTCAGGAAACCCAAAATATTTCAGGAAACTCAAAATATTTCAGGAAACCCAAAAGATTTCTGGAAACCCAAAAGATTTCTGAAAAACCCAAAACTCTTCAGGAAACCCAAAATATTTCAGGAGATCCAAAATATTTCAGGAAACCCAAAACATTTCTGGAAATCCCAAATATTTCTGGAAACCTCTCCTTCCCACGAGTCCCCATTTTCCCACCCTGACCCCATTTCTCACCCCAATCCCCCATTTCCCCCTTGACCCCATTTTCCCCCTGCCCCCCTCATTTCTCACCCTGATCCCATTTTCTCATCCTGACCCCATTTCTCACCCCAATGCCATTTTTCCCAACCCAAATTTTTCCCCAACCCCTTTCTCACCTTGACCCCATTTCTCACCCTCCCATTTTCCACCTCAATCCTCCCTTTATCCCCTGACTCCCCATTTCTCACCTCACTCATTTCTCACCCAAACCCCCATTGCTCCTGATCCCATTATTACCCCTGATCTTATTATTGCTAATCCCATTATTGCCCCAATCCCATTATTGCCCCAATCCCATTATTGCCCCAATCCCATTATTGCCCTGATCCCATTATTCTCCTGATCATTGTTCCCTGATCCCATTATTGCCCTGATCCCATTATTCTCCTGATCCCATTATTCCCCTGAGTCCCATTATTGCCCCTGATCCCATTATTCTCCTGATCCCATTATTGCCCTGAGTTCCATTATTGCCCTGATCTTATTATTGCCCCAATCCCATTATTGCCCCAATCCCATTATTGCTCCTGATCCCACATTATTGCCCCTGATCCCATTATTCCCTGATCCCATTGTGCCCTGATCCCATTATTGCCCTGATCCCATTATTCCCTGATCCCATTATTGCCCTGATCCCATTATTGCTGATCCCATTATTCTCCTGATCCCATTGGCCCTGATCTTATTGTTGCCCCAATCCCATTACTGCCCTGATCCACTTCTCACCCCAAACCCATTTCCCCCATTTTTTGCTCCTAATCCCCATTTTTGCCCCAAATCCCCCATTTCCCCCATTTTTGGCCCTTGATCCCCATTTTTCCCCATTTTGCCCCCATTTTGCCCCTGCCCCGTTTTGCCCCTGCCCCCGTTTCTGCCCGGCTCACTTCTGCTGGTCGAGGGGTTCTGGATGATCGTTTTCTCCCCGTCGATCACGTGCTGCTTCAGCTGGTGTGACAACATCCCTGCGGGAAACTGGGGTCACTGGGATGGACTGGGCTTACTGGGATGGAGTTACTGGGGTTACTGGGATGGACTGGTCTGTACTAGGTTGTAATGGTCTGTACTGGTCTGTACTGGGAGCTCCAGGCACTGCACACCAGTGGGATGTACTGGTTTGTACTAGTCTATAATGGTCTGTACTGGGAGCTCCAGGAACTGCTCACCAGTGGGTTGTACTGGTTTGTAGTGGGAGCTCCTGGCACTGCACACCAGTGGGTTGTACTGGTCTGTACTGGGTTGTACTGGTCTGTACTGGAGCCCCAATGCCGCTCCCCCATCAAACTCAGGCAGAATTCCCACCCTGTGCTGAGCAGGACCCAGCAGGATTTTGGGGATTTCTCCCTTTTCCCCCCATCCCTCCTGGGCAGAGCCCCGACATTCCCGACATTCCCAGCATTCCCGACATTCCCAACATTCCGGCATTCCGACAGTCCCCAGCATTCCGAGATTCCCAACATTCCCATCATTCCCGACATTCCTGACATTCCCGGCATTCCCAACCCACTCCCAGCATTCCCAGCACCCCCGACATTCCCAACATTCCCGGCATTCCCGACATCCTCAACATTCCCAACATCCCCGGCATTCCCAGCATTCCCAACATTCCCGGCATTCCCGACATTCCCAACATTCCCAGCATTCCCGACATTCCCAGCATTCCCGACATTCCCAACACTCCCAGCATTCCCGACATTCCCAACATTCCCGACATTCCCACCATTCCCAACATCCCCGGCATTCCCGACATCCTCAACATTCCCAACATCCCCAGCATTCCCAACACTCCCAACATTCCCACATTTCCGACATTCCCGTCATTCCCAACATTCCTGACATTCCCGCCATTCCCAACCCACTCCCAGCATCCCGACATTCCCAGCATCCCCAACCCCCTCCCAGCCCGCTGGCATTCCGGGCATTCCGGGATTTAACCAACCGCAGCCACTGCGGGGCAGCCCAAGGGGAAACGGACCCGGGTGAGCTGCAGGACCTGACCCAGCAACCCCAGAGCCCCCCAGGCACCCGGCGCCCCTCTGGCCTGGGATCCCTTTTTCCCCTGGAATTCCCTTTTCCCCGGAATTCCTTTTCCCTGGGATCCCTTTTCCCTTTTATCCCTTTTCCCTGAAATTCTGTTTTCTCTGGAATCCCTTTTCCCTGGAATTCCCTTTTCCTTTTTATCCTTTTCCTGGAATTCCCTTTTCTCTGGAATTCCCTTTTCCTTTTTATCCCTTTTCCCTGAAATCCCTTTTCTCTGAAATCCTTTTTCCTTTTTATCCCTTTTCCCTGAAATTCTGTTTTCTCTGGAATCCCTTTTCCCTTTTTATCCCTTTTCCCTGGAATCCCTTTTCTCTGAAATCCTTTTTCCTTTTTATCCCTTTTCCCTGAAATCCTTTTCCCTTTTTATCCCTTTTCTCTGGAATCCCTTTTCCCTTTTTATCCCTTTTCCCTGAAATCCTTTTCCCTTTTTATCCCTTTTCTCTGGAATCCCTTTTCCCTTTTTATCCCTTTTCCCTGGAATTCCCTTTTCCTGTGATCCCTTTTCCCTGGAATCCCTTTTTTCCTTTTTATCCCTTTTCCCTGGAATCCTGCCTTTTTATCCCTTTTCCCTGGAATTCCCTTTCCCCTCACCTTCAATGGGTGTGCAGTGGAACGCGTGGGCGATTTTATTCCAGGCCTCTGTCACTTGTGTGTTCTGGGATAAAAAACTCAAAATACAGAAAGAAAAAACATTTGATGGATAAAAAAATTCCTGCCCTGAGCTTTCCTTAAATCCCACAATTTGGGAGAAATCTCACAGCTTTTCCAACAACTCAATTAAAAAAAAACCAAAAAACAAAGGGGGGGGAAAACGGTGTTTTTCCATACAGCTGCTCCCAGATCCTCCACTAAATTCCAGAGGTTGGGTCCCAAAATTCCCAAAATTTCTGAAATTCCCAAATTCCCACCTGGTTCCCGGGTTTCACCAGGCGCAGGGCGGCCTCAGCACACAGATGAGCTGCCTTGATGACGTCGGCTTTGCGGCCGGACACGGGATTTTCCTGGGGAAAAAAAGCAAAATTTGACATTTCTGAGGGTTTGGAGATCAACATTCCACATCTGGAATTCATTCCAATCCCTGGGATCTGATAAAAATTCATCAACCATCCCCAAAAGAATTCCAGAGGATTCCCAGTCCAGGCATCTCTGTGCAGTCAAAAATACGGATTGGGAGAATTCCAGCAAAATTCCCATGGGGAATTTGGGGGTTCTCCCCTAAAGCCACTGGAGCAAAACCATTCCCAAGGGATTTATTCCCAGAGCATGGGAAAATCTGAGGAATTCCCAGCAGGAATTCCCAGCAGGAATTGCCAAGGTATCAGAAGCCAAATTCCAGGGGGAAGTGGGAAGCAGGGATTGGTTTTGGGGTGGGAAATGGGAATTTTCATCCTGGGGAAATGGGAATTTTCATCCTGAGGAAATGGGAATGTTCATCCTGGGAAATGGGAATGTTCATCCTGGGGAAATGGGAATGTTCATCCTGGGGAAGGGGAATTTTCATCCTGGGGAAGGGGAATGTTCATCCTGGGGAAATGGGAATGTTCATCCTGGGAAATGGGAATGTTCATCCTGGGGAAGGGGAATGTTCATCCTGGGGAAATGGGAATGTTCATCCTGGGAAATGGGAATTTTCATCCTGGGAAATGGGAATGTTCATCCTGGGGAAGGGGAATGTTCATCCTGGGAAATGGGAATGTTCATCCTGAGGAAATGGGAATGTTCATCCTGGGGAAATGGGAATGTTCATCCTGGGAAACTGCAGCAGGAAAAGTGGGAAGCAGGGACTTGCCAAGGATCTGGGATGGTGCCACCTCAGATCCAGAGGTTCCAAAGTGGTGCCACTTTGGATCCAGAAACCCTGGGGTGGTGCCACCTTAGATCCAGAGATTTTGGGATGGTGCCACCTTGGATCCAGAGATTTTGGGATGGTGCCACCTGGGATCCAGAGGTTCCAGGGTGGTGCCACCTCAGATCCAGAAAATCTGGGGTGCTGCCAGCCTGGATCCTGACTTTGGGATGGTGCCACCTCAGATCCAGAGGCTCCAGGGTGGTGCCAGCTCAGGTCCTGACACTCCAGGGCACTGTCACCTTGGATCCAGGGGCTCAGGACTGGTGCCACCTCAAATCCAGAGGCTCCAGACTGGTGCCACCTTGGATCCAAACTGGTGCCACCTCAGATCCAGAGGCTCCAGACTGGTGCCACCTTGGATCCAAACTGGTGCCACCTCAGATCCAGAGGCTCCAGACTGGTGCCACCTTGGATCCAAACTGGTGTCACCTCAGATTCAGAGGCTCCAGGGCACTGCCACCTCAGATCCAGGGGCTCAGAACTGGTGCCACCTCAGCTCCAGAGACTCCAGACTGGTGCCACGTCAGATTTTGTCACTCCATACTGATGCCACCTCAGAACCTGACACTCCAGGGTAGTGCCACCTTGGATCCTGGGGTTCAGGAGTGGTGCCACCTCAGACCCTGACTCTGCAAGGTGGTGCCACCTTGGATCCAGAGGATCCAGGGTAGTGCCACCTTGCATCCTGACACTCCAGGGCGGTGCCACCTCAGATCCAGAGGCTCCAGATTGGTGCCACCTTGGATCCAGACTAGTGCCACCTCAGAACCTGACACTCCAGTCTGGTGCCATCTCAGATCCAGACACTCCAGGGCACTGCCACCTCGGATCCAGAGGCTCCAGGGTGGTGCCATCTTGGATCTAGACTGGTGCCACCACAAATCCTGAATCTCCAGGGTGGTGCCACCTCAGATCCTGACACTCCAGGGCACTGCCACCTCAGATCCAGACACTTGGGATTGGTGCCACCTCAGATCCAGAGGTTCAGGGTGGTACCACCTCAGATCCAGAGGCTCCAGACTGGTGCCACCTCAGACCCTGACTCTCCAGGGTGGTGCCACCTTGGATCCTCAAACTCCAGAGCACTGCCCCCTTGGATCCTGGGGCTCAGGACTGGTGCCACCTCACATCCAGAGGCTCCAGGGTGATGCCACCTTGCATCCAAACTGGTGCCACCTCAAATCCTGAATCTCCAGCGTGGTGCCACCTCAGATCCAGAGGCTCCAGGGCACTGCCACCTTGGATCCAGACTGGTGGCACCTCAGATCCAGGGGTTAAGGATTGGTGCCACCTCATCCTGACACTCCAGAGCACTGCCACCTCAGATCCAGACACTCAGGACTGGTGCCACCTCAGCCCCAGAGGCTCCAGGGTGGTGCCACACTGGATCTAGACTGGCGCCACCACAAATCCTGAATCCCCAGGGTGGTGCCACCTCAGCTCCAGAGGCCCCAGACTGGTGCCACCTCAGCTCCAGGGGTTCAGGGTGGTGCCAGATCAGCTCCAGACTGGTGCCACCTCAGCCCCAGGGGTTCAGGGTGGTGCCAGATCAGCTCCAGACTGGTGCCAGCTCAGCTCCAGAGGCTCCAGCCTGGTGTCACCTCAGCCCCAGGGGTTCAGGGTGGTGCCACCTCAGCCCCAGGGGTTCAGGGTGGTGCCACCTCAGCTCCAGCCTGGTGCCACCTCAGTCCCAGGGGCTCAGCCTGGTGCCAGGTCAGCTCCAGCCTGGGGCCACCTCAGCTCCAGAGGCTCCAGCCTGGTGCCACCTCAGCCCCAGGGGTTCAGGGTGGTGCCAGCTCAGCTCCAGCCTGGTGCCACCTCAGCTCCAGAGGCTCCAGCCTGGTGCCACCTCAGCTCCAGGGGCTCAGCCTGGTGCCACCTCAGCCCCAGGGGTTCAGCCTGGTGCCAGCTCAGCTCCAGCCTGGTGCCACCTCAGCCCCAGGGGGTTCAGACTGGTGCCACCTCAGCTCCAGCCTGGTGCCACCTCAGCTCCAGAGGCTCCAGCCTGGTGCCACCTCAGCCCCAGGGGTTCAGGGTGGTGCCACCTCAGCTCCAGCCTGGTGCCACCTCAGCCCCAGGGGCTCAGCCTGGTGCCACCTCAGCCCCAGAGAGTTCAGCCTGGTGCCACCTCAGCCCCAGGGGCTCAGCCTGGTGCCACCTCAGCCCCAAGAGTTCAGCCTGGTGCCACCTCAGCCCCAGGGGCTCAGCCTGGTGCCAGCTCAGCCCCAGGGGTTCAGGGTGGTGCCAGCCCAGCCCCAGGGCTGCAGGCCGTGCCCGGGCCGCGGCGAGCGGAGCAGACACCCCCCGATGACAAACCCACCTTGGAGGCGCCGAGCACGAAGCTGTGCGCCACGTTGGCGATGAAGCCGTCCACGTGCACGCCCAGGTCGCTGCAACACAGACAACAACGGGAATTCCAGCAACTCCAGCAAAATCTGGAATGTGGGGGCTGCTCCACAGGCAGCAGTGCTGCCCCAGCAGCCCCTCCAGGCTCCTCAACAGGCTCTAATTAGCAAGGGATTAACGCTGAGGTGAAAATACAGGGTGGGAATGGATGGTCTGACTGGTCCTTCCAACCCAAAGAATTTTAGGGTTTGGGGAAGGCAGAGGGAATTGCCATGGCACTCACATTTTGACCAAATCCCCGTCCTTGAGGATGTAATCCTGGTCACTCTTGAGCGGGGAGAAGTGACACACACAGTTATTTACGGATATACTCGTGGGGAAGGCGATTCCTGGCAATGGGAACAGCAAAAAAAACCAAAGGATTTGAGGAATGGTTTGAGATTCCACCCTGTTGGGACACCTTCCCCTACCCCAGGCTGCTTGCAGGGATGGGAATTCCATCCCAGCACCTCACAGGGAGGAGTTTCTTCCCAATATCCCACCTAAAGCTACTTCAAGCACCCCCAAAATTTGGTGACAAATCTTTATCCCAGACCCTCCAGTCACCCTCCCACACCATTCCCATGGATCCACACAAACTGAGGCAGATTTGGGTTAAAATCAGAGAACAGAAGGAATTCCTCATCCAGGAATTCCCCTTCCCAGGAATGAGACCCTTCCCCACTCACCTTTCTTCATTCCCTTTTCCTTTTGGAAGATTTTCCCAGTCCCTTCCCCACTCACCTTTCATTTCCTTTTCCTTTTTGAAGATTTTCCCAGTCCCTTCCCCACTCACTTTTCTTCATTTCCTTTTCCTTTTTGAAGATTTTCCCAGTCCCTTCCCCACTCACTTTTCTTCATTTCCTTTTCCTTTTTGAAGATTTTCCCAGTCCCTTCCCCACTCACTTTTCTTCATTTCCTTTTCCTTTTTGAAGATTTTTTTCCCAGTCCTTTCCCCACTCACTTTTCTTCATTTCCTTTTCCTTTTTGAAGATTTTCCCAGTCCCTTCCCCACTCACTTTTCTTCATTTCCTTTTCCTTTTTGAAGATTTTTTTCCCAGTCCCTTCCCCACTCACCTTTCTTCATTTCCTTTTCCTTTTTGAAGATTTTCCCAGTCTCTTCCATGATCATGGCATCACCTTTCTCACACAGGCACAGCACGGACGCGCCGGGATTCGCCACCTCCACCACGGCACGCAGGACCCCTGGAATTCCCAAAAAAAAAACCAAAAACATTTTCATGGATCCTCAGCCCCAAATCCAACAGCCAGAGGGAAAAACCTCGTTGTTCTGCCCAGATTCCAGCCCTAAATCTCAATGGGAAAGGTGTAAATCCTGCTTTAATTTGTTTATTTGGGAATGTTTTTGGGATTTTTTGGGGATTTTTCTGGGAAATGAGAGCCTCACGCTCCCAAATTCCTCTGGGAGGAGTCAGAGCTCCAGGAACAGGTTTGGGAATGACTGGGAGACATCAAAGCCCACTCCACGTCCCAGTTTTCTGTGGAATCCATGTGCTGACACAGGGAACGCCCCACGCACCACTCAGGGAACTTTTGGGAATGTTCCACTCCCAAAAAAAAAACCACCAGGAATTCCTGCCTGGGGAAAAAAACCTGGGGAAAAAAAACAGGTGTCCCCAGACTTCCTCCAGCTTCATCCACAGCACTGATCCCAAAATATTTTGGAGTGTCCCCTTACAGTCTCCTCTTTGTCCCAGTGTGTTTGCTCAGAATTCCAAGGAATCCTTGGGAGTGCTGTGGCACTGTCACCTGTGCAGCAGCTCCAAATTCCAGCCCTTGTTCATGGGAAAGTTGGGAATATTTCAAAGCAAGGATAAGATTCCAGATAAGAGCCGGCGGGACACGGAGGGGAAATAAAACAAATGGGGGAAAAAAAACCAAACAAAAAGCAGATAAAGGGGAAAACCCTCGGAGAATCCCAAGGGATCAGAGCAGCAGGAACACTCCTCAAATCCTTCTCTCCTTCCTGATATTTTTTAGGGAGTTAAGGCATTTTTTATCCCTAAAAACCGACAGCTGGAAGGAGTTTTTTTGCAATTTTTTTTTTTGTGTGTTTGCTCTTCCCAAAGGAGGAGAACCTGCCTTTCCCCCCGGGAAGGGAGGTGACCAAACTTCCAGCCTGCCCAGGAGACCTCCCTCCCTTCCCGAAGGGAATCCCCGCTCCCAAACCCCTCCCGGGACACCCGCGGCAGCTCCAAAGAAGCTCTGGAGTCAGCAGGAAGCGGGGCGGGACAGGGGGAGCCCCGCGGAACCGGTCGGGGCGGCTCCCGCCGCCGGGACACCGCGAAAGGAGTTAAAAAATAACCGGGAACGGGGGGGCAGAGCCTGCCGGGGGTGGGGACGGCGGCTGGAGCCACGTTCCCGGGACAGCACCCCAATTTCTGGGGCAGAACTCCCATTCCCAGAACCGGACCCCCATTCCCGGGACAGAACCCCAATTCCCAGAACCGGATCCCCATTCCCGGGACAGAACCCCTATTCCTGGGACAGCACCCCAATTTCTGGGGCAGAACTCCCATTCCCAGAACCGGATCCCCATTCCCGGGACAGAACCCCTATTCCTGGGACAGCACCCCAATTTCTGGGGCTGGATCCACATCCCGACCGGGACAGGATCCCCGTTCCAGGGACAGAACCCCAATTTCTGGGACAGCACCCCCAAACCGGTTCGGGACCCAATTCCTAGAACCAGACCCGCACTCCCGAGACAGACCCCCCCCGCCATTCCCGGGACAGAATCCCCTTTCTAAGACAGGACCCCGCTCCTGGAACAGCACCCCCAAACCGGCTCGGGATCCCACTCCAAAAACCGGACCCCACTCCCAGAACTAGACCCCGTTCCCAAGACGGGATCCCAGCTCCCAGAACCGGATCCCCATTCCGGGACGGGACCCCCATTCCCAAAACTGGACCCCGTTCGTGGAACAGCCCCCCAGACCGGCTCCCACTCCAAACCCCCAAACCCCCCCACCTAGGAAAGGACCCCCCATTCCCCAGAACCGGACCCCCGTTCCCATGATGGGACCCCCCAGACGGGTTCGGGACCCCCATTCCCAGAACCGGACCCCCCGTTCCCAGAACCGGACCCCGTTCCCAGAGACCGGA
>CM067591.1:1108470-1493361 GCA_034336665.1 Luscinia megarhynchos | reverse complement strand
TGGGAGGGTGCTGGGCGGTGGGAATTGATTTTCCGGGCTGTGGCTGCCCCATCGCTGGAAGTTTCCAGGCGGGGTTTGGAGCAGCCTGGGACCGGGGACGGCGTGGGAAGGGATGAGCCCCGGTGTGAGCCCCGGAGCGGCACCGAGCACCGGGCGCAGGGCACCGAACAGTGGGCACAGAGCACAGAGCACCGGGCACCTGGCATCGAGCACCGGGCACCAAGCACCGGGCGCAGGGCACCGAACAGTGGGCACAGAGCACCGGGCACCAGGCACCGAATACAGCGCACCGGGCGCCAAGCACCGGGCACCGACTACAGGGCATTGGACACCGGGCACCGAGCACCGGGCGGGGCGGGGCGGGGCCGGATCTATGAGGAGCGCGGCGTTAGGAGGCGCGAGAGTCACGGTGGCCGAGTGGTTAAGGCGTTGGACTCGAAATCCAATGGGGTTTCCCCGCACAGGTTCGAATCCTGTCCGTGACGCGACGCTCCCTTTTGTTCACGTGGGAGCTCCCGGTACCGGGGCGCACATCCTGGTCCTCCGGTACCGACAAATGCGGCTCCACCGTCCGGTAGCAGCTCTTTTAACGGCGGGAGTGACGGGGAAGACACACCCACAGCCTCCGGTACCGCTGCTTTTAACGGCAGAAATGACACGTCCAGCCTCCGGTACCGGCTCCGTTATTGGCGGGAACATCACAAATCCCTCCCAAGCCCCGGTACCGGCGCTTTTAACGGCGGGAATTGACGGGGACCCCACCCCAAGGTCCTGATTCCTCTTCGGGGGTAACAAAAGGGATCCCCAGTCCCGGTACCGGTTCTTTTTGGGGTGGGGACACCTCCAGCCGCGGTACCGGCTCTTTTTGGGGTGGGGACACCTCCAGCCCCGGTACCGGCTCTGTTTGGGGCGGGGACACCTCCAGCCCCGGTACCGGCTCTTTTTGGGGTGGGGACAGTGGGGACCCCACTCTATTCTCTGATTTTTTAAGGGCAGGAGAAGTGGGCACCCCACTTTGGTCCCAACTCTTTTTGGGGTGGGGACCCCCAGTCCTGGTCTCAGCTCTGTTTATGGGTGGGGACAGCAAGGACTCCCCCTCTATTCTGATTTTTTTAAGGGCAGGAGAAGTGGGAACCCCGCTCCAGGTGGGAGAAAGAGGCACAGGTTGATCCTTTTTGGGGAGCACATTTGGGGGGATTCAGGGCAGGGACCCTGAGCCACCCCCATTCCCTGCCAGGAGTGACATTTACTGATCCCCAAATCCCCCCAGGATGGGGAGAACAGCCCCAAACCCGCCCTTATTTACCCCAGGGCTGAGCCCCCCAATGTGGGGAGGGTTTTGGGGTGCAGGAGGGGATAAAGCAACCAGAATTCTGTTTATTGATCACTTCAATCCCTGCCTCCCGCCGGGACTGACACCGGAGGAGAAACAATGATTTAAAAAAAAAAAAAAAATCCAACAAAATAAATGCAAATAAATTAAATTCCCAATGAGTCCCACGGACCCAGGCCAGAGGTGCCTGCCCACGGTACTTGGAAAATCAAATAAAAAGGAGGAGTAAAAATGAGAAAAGGTCCAAAAAAAGTACAAAAAAAAATACAGAACCACAATCACGAGTGTCTGGAAAAGTAACACCGAGGGTGGAGAAAGCAGAGGCAAACACGGATGGGAATGGGAGGAGGAACGGGACATGCACCAAGAGAGGGGGACAGGAGGGTCCCCAAGGCCAAGGACCCCCGACTGCAGGGCTGGGGACACCAGCAGTGCCCCACGTGGGGACACCAAGGTGGAAATTCCAGAGGAGGGTGAGGGAGATGGGAGAGCCAGTGCTGGGGGGCTGGGCACGGGCTGGAGTGCGAGCCAGGATTTGGGGGGAGCCCCCACTCCCCCTCTCCTCAAAACAGGGTTCACAACGAGTCCAACCAAGCGAGAAAACCCTAAAATCCACAAGTCCAGGTGGGTCTGGAGCCCCCACTTCTGCTTTCCTCAAAACAGGGTTCAGAATGAGTCCAACCAAGTGAGGAATCCTAAAACTCACAAATCCAGGCGGGTCTGGAGCCCCCACTCCCCCTTTCTTCCAAACAGGGTTCAGAATGAGTCCAACCAAGCAAGCAATTGTAAAATCCACAAATCCAGGCAGGTCTGGAGCCCCCACAACCCCTCTCCTCAAAACAGGGTTTATAACCAAATGAAAAACCCTAAAACCCACAAGTCCAGGTGGGTCTGGAGCTCCCACTCCCCCTTTTTTCCAAACAAGGTTCAGAATGAGTCCAACCGAGCAAGGAACCCTAAAATCCACAAGTCCAGATGGGTCTGGAGCCCCCACACCCCCTCTCCTCAAAACAGGGTTTAGAATGAGTCCAACCAAGCGAGAAAACCCTAAAATTCACAAGTCCAGGTGGGTCTGGAGCCCCCACTCCTCCTTTCTTCCAGAAAGGTTCAGAATGAGTCCAACAAAGTGAGAAAACCCTAAAATCCACAAGTCCAGGTGGGTCTGGAGCCCTCACTCCTCCTTTCTTCCAGACAGGCTTTACAAATAAACGAGGAACCCCAAAACCCACAAATCGAGGTGGGTCTGGAACCCCCACTCCCCCTTTCTTCCAAACAGGGTTCAGAATGAGTCCAACCAAGCGAGGAACCCCAAAACCCACAAGTCCAGGTGGGTCTGGAACTCCCACTCCCCCTTTCTCCCAAACAAGGTTCAGAATGATTCCAACCAAGCGAGGAACCCCAAAACCCACAAGTCCAGGTGGGTCTGGATCCCCCTCTCCTCCAAACCAACGCTCACACCGACTCCAACCAATCGACAAAACCCACAAGCCGCGGAGAGGCGACCAGGAGTAGCGGGGCGGTGGGGGGGAAAACCCAAAATTATTTTTTTTTATATATCAGATCTCCTCCACTCCGTGGGCGAAGATCATGACGAGGCCGGGCTCCAGCACCATGTCCTCGCCCATGTGCTGGTTCTCGCAGGCCATCACCACCACGGCCTGCTTGCCGGGGATGCGCTTGGCCACGTAGTTCTCGTAGTAGCGGCGGTTCATCTGGCGCGTCTCCAGCGTGGCCAGCCCCTGCGGCCAGTTGCGCTCGTGCGCGTTCTCGATCAGCTCGTTGGTGATGGAGGCCGGGCAGCCGCTCTCCACCAGCGGCGCTTGATGACGGCCTGCAGCACGGCGTCCGGGCGTGGAGATCATGCCGCCCCAGCGTCACGCAGCGCCCGGCTGCAGGGAGTTCACCCACCTGGGGGAAATGGGTCAGAGAGGGGGTTTGGGGGTGAAACTGGGGGGTTTAACCCGCCTGGGGGGAAAACGGTCAGGGGAGGGGGTTTAACCCACCTGGGGGGGACAGTCAGGGAGGGGAGGTTTGGGGTGAAACTGGGGGGTTTAACCCGCCTGGGGGGAAATGGGTCAGGGAGGGGGTTTAACCCACCTGGGGGGGCATGGAGGGGTCAGAGAGGGAGGTTTGGGGTGAAACTGGGGGTTTAGCCCACCTGGGGGGACAGTCAGGGGAGGGGTTTAACCCACCTGGGGGGGAACAGGGGGTCAGGAGTGGGGGGGTTTAACCCACCTGGGGGGGGACAGTCAGGGGAGGGGGGTTTGGGGGTGAAACTGGGGGGAAAACGGTCAGGGAGGGGGTTTAACCCACCTGGGGGGAAATGGGCCAGAGAGGGGGTTTAACCCACCTGGGGGGGACGGGGGTCAGGGGAGGGGTTTGGGGGGTTTAACCCATCTGGGGGAGATGGGTCAGGAGTGGAGGTTTGGGGGTTCACCCACCTGGGGGAAATGGGTCAGGGAGGGGGGTTTAACCCGCCTGGGGGGGAACAGGAGGTCAGGGAGGGGGTTTAACCCACCTGGGGGAAATGGGTCAGGGAGGGGGGTTTAACCCACCTTGGGGAAAGGGTCAGGGAGGGAGGTTTGGGGGGTGAAACTGGGGGGATTCACCCACTTGGGGGGACAGGGTCAGGGAGGGGATTTAACCCACCTGGGGGGCATGGAGGGGGTCAGGGAGGGGAGGTTTGGGGGTGAAACTGGGGGGTTTAACCCACCTGGGGGGAACAGGGGGTCAGGGAGGGGGTTCACACAGCTGGGGGGGGTCAGAGGAGAAGGGTTTGGGGGGGTTTAACCCACCTGGGCGGACACAGGGGGTCAGGGGTGGGCATTTGGGGGTTTGATATATTTCCCTCAAAAACCTACAAATGTCCCTCAGAAAATGGCCAATGTCCCTCAGAAAACGACCATGTCCCTCAGAAAATGATCCATGTCCCTCAGAAAATGACAAATGTCCCTCAGAAAATGGCCAATGTCCCTCAGAAAATGACAAATTCTCCTCAGAAAATGACCCATGTCCCTCAGAAAATAACTAATGTCCCTCAGAAAATGGCCAATGTCCCTCAGAAAATAACAAATTCTCCTCAGAAAATGACCCATGTCCCTCAGAAAATGATCCATGTCCCTCAGAAAATGGCCAATGTCCCTCAGAAAATGATCAATGTCCCTCAGAAAATGGCAAATTTCCCTCAGAAAATGATCAATGTCCCTCAGAAAATGACAAATGTCCCTCAGAAAATGACCCATGTCCCTCAGAAAATGACAAATTCTCCTCAGAAAATGATCCATGTCCCTCAGAAAATGGCCAATGTCCCTCAGAAAATGATCAATGTCCCTCAGAAAATGGCAAATTTCCCTCAGAAAATGATCAATGTCCCTCAGAAAATGGCAAATTTCCCTCAGAAAATGATCCATGTCCCTCAGAAAATGACAAATTCTCCTCAGAAAATGGCCAATGTCCCTCAGAAAATGACAAATTCTCCTCAGAAAATGGCCAATGTCCCTCAGAAAATGACCCATGTCCCTCAGAAAATGACAAATTCTCCTCAGAAAATGGCCAATGTCCCTCAGAAAATGACAAATGTCCCTCAGAAAATGACCCATGTCCCTCAGAAAATAACCAATGTCCCTCAGAAAACGACCCATGTCCCTCAGAAAATGTCCCATGCCCCTCAGACAATGGCCCACGTGCCGTGCCCCGCAGCACTCACTCGAGGATCTCGTTGTACTCGATGGTCTCCTCCAGGTTCTGCAGGTTGGGGTTGACGCTGCGGATCGCCCGCATGTACGCCTTGAGCAGCTGGATGTCCCTTTTCTGGGAGGGGAAGAGTGGCACTGGCACTGGGAACAGTGGAGCGGGACTGGGAACAGTGGAGCGGGACTGGGAACAGTGGAGCGGGACTGGGAACAGTGGCAGTGGGACTGGGAATGGGAACAATGGGACTGGGAACAGTGGGACTGGGACTGGGAATGGGAACAATGGGACTGGGAACAATGGGAGTGGGACTGGGAACAGTGGGAGTGGGAACAGTGGGAGAGGGACTGGGAACAATGGGAACAATGGAGTGGGACTGGGAACAATGGGAGTGGGACTGGGAATGGGAACAATGGAGTGGAACTGGGAATGGGAACAATGGAGTGGGACTGGGAACAATGGGAGTGAGACTGGGAACAATGGAGTGGGACTGGGAATGAGAACAATGGAGTGGGACTGGGAACAATGGGAGTGAGACTGGGAACAATGGAGTGGGACTGGGAACAATGGGAGTGGGACTGGAAGTGGGACTGGGAACAATGGGAGTAGAAATGGGAACAATGGGAGGGGGACTGGGAATGGGAACAATTGGGAATGGGACTGGGAATGGGAACAGCGGGATTGGGAATGGGAGTGGGAATGGAATTGGAATTCAGAAAGGGATTGGGAATGGGAACAGGAATGGAATGGGAGTGGGAATGGGAACAGGAATGGAATGGGAGTGGGAATGGGAGTTGGATTGGATTGGGAATTGGATTAGGATTCACAAAGGGATTGGGAATGGGAATTGGATTGGGAATGGGAGTTGGAATGGGAGTGGGAATGGGAGTGGGAATTGTACTAGGATTCAGAAAGGGATTGGGAATGGGAGTAGGATTGGGAGTGGGGATGGGGAGTGGAAATGGGAACAGGAATGGGAGTGGGATTGGGACTGGGAATGACCCCGGAACCCGACCGGCCCACACGGCCACGCTCAGCCCAATTTTCTGCTTTTCTGGTGGTGATTTTGGTGTCCAAACACCAAAAACTGACCCTTGTTTTTTCCCCTTTTTTTTTTTTTGGAGAGATTCTGGTGCCCAAGCCCCCAAACCTGCCCCTTGTTTTTGGAGAGATTTTGGAGTCTGAACTCCCAAACCTGCCCTTCCCATCCCAACCCTGGCATTCCTGGATCCCCCAGCCTGACCCAACCAAACCCTGCAGAACCCCCTTCAACCCCCACCTTCTTCCAGCCACTTTTCCCCTCATTTTTCAGCATTTTGGTGTCCAATCCACCCAATCCTGACCCAACCCTGGCCCCACCTGCTCAGCCAGCTGGTGCTTGTGCTCAGCTGAGGTTTTCTCCAGCTCAGCAATCCGGGTCTGCTGCTGCTGCACCACTGAACGCAGGTGCTTGATGCAGTTGTGGTTGGGCAGCTCGTCCTTGGGCATCTCCAAGCTGGGAAAAAACTCCAAATTAGAAAGAATTTACATTTGCCTAAACTAATCCAGGTGTGAAAGATGCTGAGTGCCAGATTAGGGGAGAATTCTGGGAGTCAATGGGGATTTTCTTTCTCTTCCTCCACCTCCCTGAGCATGATCACCCTTTCCATGGAAAAATTCCTTCTGGTGTCCATCCTGACCCTCTCCTGGAGGAATTTGAGCCCCTTCCCCAGCTCCCTCAGGGCTTCTCCAGCCCCTCCTGCTGCTGCTCCAGCCCCCTCAATGTCTCTGTGGCCCTGGAGGGCCTCCTTAGTCTCAACACAGGGGAACAGACTGGAAACATCTGAAACATCTCCAACCCCTTTCCCTGCAGGACCTTGCACTTCAAACCCTGGGAGATCCCAAGCTCAGGCTCCTTCCTGAACCTGTGACCCTTCCTGTGCCCATCACCTTCCTGTGCCCACCCAGTGCCCTCCCCGGGTCCATGCCCATCTTGTGCCCATCCTGTGTCCATCCCAATGTCCTTCCTGTGCCCATCCTCACCCTGTGCCCACCCCATCCCCTTCCCATGCCCATCCCTACCCTGTGTCCATCCCAGTGCCCTCCCTGGGTCCATGCCCATCCTGTGCCCATCCTGTGTCCATCCCAGTGTCCTTCCTGTGTCCATGCCCACCCCATCCCTACCCCATGCCCGTCCCACCCTGTGTCCACCTCCTCCCAGTACCCACCCTGTGCCCATCCCATGTCCACCCCCATCGTGTATCTAGTGCCCACCCATCCCCACCCAGTGCCCATCCCAGTGCCCACCCTGTGTCCATCCCCATTCTGTGCCCACCCTATCCCCACCCCATGTCCATCCCCACCCCGTGCCCATCCCAGGACCCTCCCATCCCCACCCGTGCCCACCCTGTGTCCATCCCCACCCTGTGCCCACCCCATGTCCATCCCCATTCTGTGCCCATCCCAGGTCCCTCCCCCATCCCCACCCCGTGCCCACCCTGTGTCCATCCCCATCATGTGCCCATCCCAATGCCCATCCCAGGACCCTCCCATCCCCACCCGTGCCCACCCCGTGTCCATCCCCATCATGTGCCCACCCTGTCCCCACCCTCGTGTCCATCCCCACCCCGTGTCCATCCCCACCCCGTGCCCACCCCGTGTCCATCCCCACCCCGTGCCCACCCCGTGTCCATCCCCACCCCGTGCTCTCCCGTGTCCATCCCCACCCCGTGCCCACCCCATGTCCATCCCCATCATGTGCCCACCCCAGTGCCCATCCCAGGTCCCTCCCCATCCCCACCCCATGTCCATCCCCACCCCGTGTCCATCCCCACCCCGTGCCCACCCCGTGTCCATCCCCACCCCGTGCCCACCCTGTGTCCATCCCCACCCGTGCCCACCCCATGTCCATCCCCATTCTGTGCCCATCCCAGGTCCCTCCCATCCCCACCCCGTGCCCACCCGTGTCCATCCCCATCCCGTGCCCACCCTATCCCCATCCCATGTCCATCCCCATCCCAGTGCCCTCCCTGTGTCCATCCCAGTGCCCATCCTGTGCCCACCCCATCCCTGTGTCCATCCCAGCGCCCATCCTGTGCCCATCCCTCCCAGCGCCCACCCCGTGTCCATCCCAGTGCCCTGTGTCCATCCCTACCCTGTGCCCATCCTAGTGCCCCTCCCTGTGCCCATGCCCACCCCGTGCCCACCCCGTGTCCATCCCCATCATGTGCCCACCCTATCCCCATCCCATGTCCATCCCCACCCCGTGCCCACCCCGTGTCCATCCCCGCCCATGCCCACCCCGTGCCCACCCCGTGCCCACCCCGTGCCCACCCCGTGTCCATCCCCACCCCGTGCCCACCCCATGTCCATCCCCATCATGTGCCCACCCTATCCCCACCCCGTGTCCATCCCCACCCCGTGCCCTCCCCTCCCGCCCGGCCCGGCGCTGACCCGCAGCCCTGCTGCAGGTGGCCGGGCCGTTTGGGAATTGTGCTTCGCAGTCGTTCAGGTGAGCCATCAGGTTGTCCAGGCGCACCACGGCCGTGCAGCCGAACACGGCGTTGTCGCAGCTGATCTGCAGCTTGGACAGCATGTTGCGCATGATGCGCGGCACCGGCCGCAGGTGCGCCACCGTCACCACGCTGCGGTCCACGGGGCACGTCTGCTGCTGCGAGAACCACTGCGTGATGCAGGCATTGCAGAAGGCGTGCTCGCAGTGCGGCGCCTGCGGGGAACGGCGGGGTCACGGCGGGCTGGGGGAACGTGACTGGAGAATTGAGTCCAGGATCGGTCACAGGGGGGCTGGGGCTGGGGCATCCTTCTGGGTTATTGAGTCCAGGATCAGTCATGGGATCGTTGGGTTTGGAGAAATCCTTCTGGGTTACTGAGTCCAGGATCAGTCATGGGATCAGTCATGGGATCAGTCATGGGATCGTTGGGTTTGGAGAAATCCTTCTGGGTTACTGAGTCCAGGATCAGTCATGGGATCGTTGGGTCTGGGGAAATCCTTCTGGGTTACTGAGTCCAGGATCAGTCATAGGATCAGTCATGGGATCGTTGGGTCTGGGGAAATCCTTCTGGGTTACTGAGTCCAGGATTGGTCACAGGGGGGCTGGGGCTGGGGAATCCTTCTGGAGTATTGAGTCCAGGATCAGTCATGGGATCAGTCATGGGATCGTTGGGTTTGGAGAAATCCTTCTGGGTTACTGAGTCCAGGATCAGTCATAGGATCGTTGTGTTTGGAGAAATCCTTCTGGGTTACTGAGTCCAGGATCAGTCATGGGATCAGTCATGGGATCGTTGGGTTTGGAGAAATCCTTCTGGGTTATTGAGTCCAGGATCAGTCATAGGATCGTTGGGTCTGGGGAAATCCTTCTGGGTTATTGAGTCCAGGATCAGTCATGGGATCGTTGGGTCTGGGGAAATCCTTCTGAGTCATTGAGTCCAGGATTGGTCATGGGATCGCTGGGTTTGGGGAAAAGTGACTGCAGCATTGAGTTCAGGGTCAGTCACAGGTTTGCTGGGTTTGGGGGAATCCTTCTGGGTCATTGAGTCCAGGATCAGTCATGGGATCATTGAATTTGAGGAAAAGTGACTGCAGCATTGAGTCCAGGATTGTTCATGGGATCACTCATGGGATCACTAGGTTTGGGGAAATCCTTCTGGTATTGAGTCCAGGATCAGTTATGAGATCATTGAATTTGAGGAAAAGTGACTGCAGCATCGAGTCCAGGATTGTTCATGGGATCACTCATGGGATCGCTGGGTTTGGGGAGATCCTCCTGGATCATCGAGTCCAAGCCATGACTGATGCCCAGCTGTGCCCAGGTGTGCCCAGGTGTGCCCAGGTGTGCCCAGCTGTGCCCAGGGGTGCTGTACCTGCACGGGCTCCTCCAGCACGCCGCTGCAGATGGGGCAGATCAGGTCCTCGTCCACGTCCCCCTGGAAGCGAGCCACATCATACCCCATCGCTGTCACCTGTCACCGGCGCCACAGCCCTGCGGGACGGGGGCAGGGATGTGGATGGGAAACACCCAAAACATCCCAAAACATCCAAAACATCCTGAAACATCCTGAAACATCCCAAAACAACCTGGGATGTGGGATGGGAAACACCCAAAACATCCCAAAACATCCAAAACATCCTGAAACATCCCAAAACAACCTGGGATGTGGATGGGAAAACACCAAAACATCCCAAAACATCCAAAACATCCTGAAACATCCCAAAATAACCTGGGATGTGGGATGGGAAAACACCAAAAACATCCCAAAACATCCAAAACATCCTGAAACATCCCAAAATAACCTGGGATGTGGGATGGGAAAACACCCAAAACATCCCAAAACATCCTGAAACATCCCAAAACATCCCAAAACAACCTGGGATGTGGATGGGAAAACACCCAAAACATCCCAAAACACCCAAAACATCCTGAAACATCCCAAAACAACCTGGGATGTGGATGGGAAACACCCAAAACATCCTGAAACATCCCAAAACAACACCCCAAAACATGCTGAAACATCCCAAAACAACACCCTAAAACATCCTGAAACACCCCAAAACAACCTGGGATGTGGGATGGGAAACATCCCAAAACAACATCCCAAAACAACATCCCAAAACAACATCCCAAAACAACCCATGAATGTGGGATGGGAAACACCCCAAAACATCCTGAAACATCCTGAAACATCCCAAAACATCCTGGGAATGTGGGATGGGAAACATCACAAAACATCCTGAAACATCCCAAAACAACATCCCAAAACATCCCAAAATAACCTGGGATGTGGGGTGGGAAACATCCCAAAATATCTGGAAACATCCCAAAACAACCCGGGAATGTGGGATGGGAAATATCCCAAAATATCCCAAAACATCCCAAAATATCCTGAAACAACCTGGGAATGTGAGACTGGGAACATCCTGAAACATCCTGTAACATCCCAAAACAACCCAGGAATCTGGGACCAGAAAAATCCCAAAACATCCTGAAACAACCTGGGAATGTGGGACTGGAAACATCCCAAAATATCCTGAAACATCCTGGAATGTGGGACCAGAAAAATCCTGAAACATCCCAGGAATGCCAGGGTCAGGGAAATCCCGGGAATGTGGGACTGGAAACATTCCAAAACATCCCAAAACATCTTGGGAATGCTGGGTCTGGAAACATCCCAAAACATCCCGGGAATGTGGGACCAGAAACATCCCGAAATATCCCAGGAATGTGGGACTGGAAACATCCTGGGAATGTGGGACCAGAAAAATCCCAAAACATCCTGAAACATCCCGAAATATCCCAGGAATGTGGGACCAGAAACATCCTGAAACATCCTGAAATATCACAAGAATGTGGGACCAGAAAAATCCCAAAAAATCCTGAAATATCCCAGAAATGTGGGACTAGAAACATCCTGAAACATCCTGGGAACGTGGGACCTGAATAATCCTGAAATATCACAAGAATGTGGGACCAGAAAAATCCCAAAAAATCCTGAAATATCCCAGGAATGTGGGACTAGAAACATCCTGAAACATCCTGGGAACGTGGGACCTGAATAATCCTGAAATATCACGGGAATGTGGGACCAGAAAAATCAAAAAAATCCTGGGAATGCTGGGACGAGGCAGATCCCAAAATATCCCAAACTATCCTGGGAATGCTGGGATGGGGCAGATCCCAAAACATGCTGGGAATGTGGGACCAGAAAAATCCCGAAACATCCCGAAACAACCCAGGAATCTGGGACTGGAAACATCCTGGGAATGTGGGACCAGAAAAATCTCAAAACATCCTGAAACATCCCAAAATATCCCAGGAATGTGGGACCAGAAACATCCCAAAACATCCTGGGAATGTGGGACCTGAATAATCCCAAAATATCACAGGAATGTGGGACCAGAAATATCCTGAAATATCCCAAAACAACCCAGGAATCTGGGACTGGAAACATCCTGGGAATGTGGGACCAGAAAAATCCCAAAACATCCTGAAACATCCCGAAATATCCCAGGAATGTGGGACCAGAAAAATCCCAAAACATCCTGAAACATCCCGAAATATCCCAGGAATGTAGGACCAGAAAAATCCCAAAAAATCCTGGGAATGCTGGGATGGGCAGATCCCAAAACATGCTGGCAATGTGAGACCAGAAAAATCCCAAAAAATCCTGAAACATCCTAAAATATCCCAGGAATGTGGGACTGGAAACATCCTGAAACATCCTGAAATATCCCAGGAATGTGGGACCAGAAAAATCCTAAAAAATCCTGAAATATCTCAGGAATGTGGGACTGGAAACATCCTGAAACATCCTGGGAATGTGGCACCTGAATAATCCCAAAATATCACGGGAATGTGGGACCAGAAAAATCCCAAAAAATCTTGAAACATCCCAGGAATGTAGGACCAGAAAAATCCCAAAAAATCCTGGGAATGCTGGGACCAGGCAGATCCCAAAATATCCCAAACTATCCTGGGAATGCTGGGATGGGGCAGATCCCAAAACATGCTGGGAATGTGGGACCAGAAAAATCCCAAAAAATCCTGGGAGTGCTGGGATGGGGCAGATCCCAACCCTCTTTCCCAAATTCCTGGGATGGCACATCCTGACCCTCTGCTTCCCAAATCCCCCAGCCCAGGTGGGGAAAGGGCTCTGGGTCCCTCTGGGACATTCCTGCTGCTGCTCAAGCACCTCACTGCCACCCCCAGGGGTGGATTTGGGGTTTGGGTGGTTTTTGGGGTGGTTTTTGGGGTGGTTTTTGGGGTGGTTGGAAGTGGAAGTGTCCCAAGCCTGGCATTCCCAGGAAATTCCCTCCTGCAGCTCCTTGCCCTCTCTCAGCCGTTGCTGCTCCCTGCGGGGACATCAAAGGCGGTGACAAAGTGACAAAGGGCCCGATAAGGGAGTCCCCACCCCAAACCCCCACGGGAGGGGCAGGAGGGGGAGGGGAGCACACCTGGACACGGCCCCGGGCTCGGGAGCTGTGAGGGGAGCTGGGAATTCCAGCTGTGCCCACCCCAGGGATTCCAGCTGTGCTCAGATCAGGGATTCCAGCTGTGCCCACCCCAGGAATTCCAGCTGTGCCCACCTCAGGGATTCCAGCTGTGCTGAGATCAGTGATTCCAGCTGTGCCCACCCCAGGGATTCCAGCTGTGCCCACCCCAGGGATTCCAGGTGTGCTCAGATCAGTGATTCCAGCTGTGCCCACCCCAGGAATTCCAGCTGTGCTGAGATCAGAAACTCCAGCTGTTCCCACCCCAGGGATTCCAGCTGTGCCCACCCCAGGGATTCCAAATGTGAGGGAGACCTGGGAATTCCAGCTGTGCCCACATCAGAAACTCCAGCTGTGCCCACCCCAGGGATTCCAGCTGTGCCCACCCCAGGGACTCCAGCTGTGCCCAGATCAGAAACTCCAGCTGTTCCCACCCCAGGGATTCCAGCTGTGCCCACCCCAGGGATTCCAGGTGTGAGGGAGATGTGGGAATTCCAGCTGTGCCCACCCCAGGGATTCCAGCTGTGCCCACCCCAGGGCTTCCAGCTGTGCCCCAGCCCAGGAGCAGAGCAGGTGACAGGGGACAGATGTGGGACTTTGTGCCCCTGGAGCAGCTCCAGCTCCTCCCTGCCCCAAACCCACCCGGGACAATCCGAGCTCTGATAAGGGCAACGGCCGCGGGGGCGGGGCCTGGCACGGCCCCCAGATCCTCCAACGGCCCCAAACCCTCCCCAAATCCCCCCACAAAGCCCCAAACCCTCCCCAAATCCTCCCCCAACGGCCCCAAATCCTCCCCAAATCCCCCCACAAAGCCCCAAATCCTCCTCAAATCCTCCCCAACGGCCCCAAACCCTCCCCAAATCCCCCCACAAAGCCCCCAAACCCTCCCTAAATCCTCCCCAACGGCCCCAAACCCCTCCCAAATCCTCCCAGCGGCCCCTAAATCCTCCCCAAATCCCCCAAAGCCCCCAAACCCTCCCCAAAAGCCCCCAAATCCTCCTCAAATCCTCCTCAAATCCTCTCCACAACCCCAAATCCCCCCAAAAGCCCCAAACCCTCCCCAACGGCCCCAAATCCTCCTCAAATCCTCCCCAACGTCCCCAAATCCTCCGTAAATCCTCCTCAAATCCTCCCCCAAAAGCCCCAAATCCTCCCCAAATCCTCCCCCAAAAGCCCCAAATCCTCCCCAATGGCCCCAAATCCTCCCCAAATCCTCCCCAGCCCAAAGGGATCAGAGCAGCTGGGAAGGAATCTCAGAGCCCTGGGCACAGCCAGGACTCTCCCCAAATTTCTTTAGGATTCTCCCCAAATTCTTCAGGAATTCTCCCCAAATTCTTCAGGAATTCTTCCCTTGGGATTCTCCCCAAATTCCTTGGGATTCTCCTGAAATTCCTTTGGGATTCTCCCCAAATTCTTCAGGAATTCTCCCCAAAATCATCAGGATTATCCCCAAATTCTTTGGGATTATCCTGAAATTCCTTGGGATTCTCCCCAAAATTCCCCAGGAATTCTCTCCAAATTCCTTGGGACTCTCCCCTCTGGATTCTCCTCAAATTCCTTTGGGATTCTCCCCAAAATTCCCCAGGAATTCTCCCTAAATTCCTTTGGGATTCTCCCTAAAATTTCTTTGGATTCTCCCCAAATTAATTTTTATTCCTTTCTTGGAATTCCCAGCTCTTCACCGATTTCCCTGAGAATTTTTGGGAATTCCTGGCAATTTTTGGGAACTCTCAGCTCCCTCCATATAAAATTCAGGACACAAAAACCAAGCAGAGCCAGAAATTCCAACCAAACCTCTGGAATTCCAGGAATTCACCATCCCCCACGTGCAAACCCCAAAAAAATCCTGGTAAAAAGCAGGATTTGAGGAATTCCCATGGAAAAATGAAAATAAAAAATTCCTGGATTTACCTCCTGCAGCAGAATTCCTCCTGGAATGACACAGGGCTGGGGTGAGGCCACTCTGAGCAGGGAATTCCTCCCAAAGTCCCATTTTTCCCTCTCCTCTCCCACAGTGAGGTCCTGGAGGATGGATCTGATCCCAGAAAAGAGAAAAAAAATGAGAAAATGAGGGTGGGGAGGAGGGAAAAGAGCTGGGATTTCCTGGGAAAGGCACCTGGAAGAGGAAATTCCCACATGGATGAGGTTCCAAAGAATGAGAATTCCCAGCTGTGGGGAGAAATTCCTGCTCTGGGGTTTTTTTGGGAATTTTGGGAATGACAGAATCACCAAGCTGCCTGGGATAGCATCAGGATGGGGATCCACCCTTGGAGATTTGGGAATTCCAGCCCCATTCCCAGTGGGATCCAGGCTTAAAAATTTGGGAATTCCAGCTCCAGTCCCAGTGGGATCCAGGCTCAAAAATCTGGGAATTCCCAGCTCCAAACACAGTGAGATTAGAGGGATCCAGACTCAGAAATTTGGGAATTTCAGCCCCATTTTCAGAGGGATCCAGGGATCTACACTCAGAAATTTGGGAATTCCAGCCCCATTCCCAGTGGGATCCAGGCTAAAAAATTTGGGAATTCCCAGAACCAAATCCTAGTGAGATTAGAGGGATCCAAGTTCACAGATTTGGGAAATCCAGTCCCATTCCCAGTGGGATCCAGGCTCAAAAATTTGGGAATTCCCAGCCCCAATCCCAGTGGGATCCAGGGTCAAAAATTTGGGAATTCCAGCCCCATTTCCAGAGGGATCCAGGGATTTACACTCAGAAATTTGGGAATTCCAGCCCCATTTCCACTGGGATCCAAAATTTGGGCTCAAAAATTTGGGAATTTCCAGCCCCAATCCCATTGGGACCAGAAGGATCCAGACTCAGAAATTTGGGAATTCCAGCCCAGTGGGATCAGAGGAATCCACAGATCTCATCCCAGTTCTTCCACCCTGCTAAAAATTCCTGGAAAATTTCCCAATATCTCTCCAAATCCAAGATTTCCCCCCCAAAATCCAGAATGGGGAAAATTATTTTGGATTCAACAACGAAGGAAAAACCAGCCCAGGGATTTGGAAACTTGGGAATTCTGAGAATTCCCTGGAAATTTGGGGCTTGAAATTCCATTTAAAAAAGGTGGAAAATGAGGCTTTAATTCCTGTGCTCCCCAAAAACTGCCGGGCTCAGGATCAGCTCTGAGTGCTCCCCACATTTCCCAAATTCCTCTGGATTTTCCCCAAATTCTTTTGGATTGTTCCCCAAAATTTTTTTGGGGTTGTGCCCCAAATTCCTCTGGATTTTCTCCCAAATTCTTTCAGAATTTGATCCCTGAATTCTCCCCCAAATTTTTCGAATTCTCCTCAAATTTCTCTGGGTTGTCCCCCAGAATTCTTTGGAATTCTCCCCAAATTCCTCCGAACTTTCCCCAAATTCCTTTTGATTCTCCCCAAATTCCTCCAAATTTTCCCAATTCCTCTTGACTCTCCCCAGATTTCTTGGGATTCTCCCCAAATTCCACAGAATTTCCCCCAAATCCCTTTTAATTATCCCCAAATTTCTCAGAATTCTCCCCAAATTCTTCGAAATTCTCCTCAAATTCCTTTTGATTCTCCCCAAATTCTTCAGAAATTTCCCCAAATTTCTTGTGATTCCCTCAAAATTCCTCAGAATTTTCCTCAAATTCGTTTTGATTTTCGCCAAATTTCTCGAAATTCTCCCCAAATTCCACAGAATTTCCCCCAAATCCCTTTTAATTATCCCCAAATTTCTCAGGATTCTCCCCAAATTCTTCAAAATTCTCCTCAAATTCCTTTTGATTCTCCCCAAATTCTTCAGAATTTTCCCCAAATTTCTTGTGATTCCCTCAAAATTACTCGGAATTTTCCCCAAATTCCTTTTGATTCTCCTCAAATTTCTTGGAATTCTCCCCCAAATTTATCAGAATTTTCCTCAAATTCCTTTTAATTCTCCTCAGAATTTCTAGTGACTCTCCCCAAATTCCACAGCATTTCCCCCAAATCCCTTTCAATTATCCCCAAATTTCTCAGGATTCTCCCCAAATTCTTCGAAATTCTCCTCAAATTCCTTTTGATTCTCCCCAAATTCTTCAGAATTTTCCCCAAATTTCTTGTGATTCCCTCAAAATTACTCGGAATTTTCCCCAAATTCCTTTTGATTCTCCTCAAATTTCTTGGAATTCTCCCCCAAATTTATCAGAATTTTCCTCAAATTCCTTTTAATTCTCCCCAGAATTTCTTGGGATTCTCCCCAAATTCCTTTTGATTCTCCCCAAATTCCTTTCAATTATCCCCAAATTTCTCAGGATTCTCCCCAAATTCCTCGAAATTTTCCTCAAATTCCTTTTAATTCTCCCCAAATTCCTCAGAATTTTCCCCAAATTTCTTGGGATTCTCCCCAAATTCCTCTTGATTCTCCCCAGAATTTTTTGCGATTCTCCTCAAATTTCACGGAATTCTCCTCAAATTCCTTTTGATTTTCTCCAAATTCCTCTTGATTCTCCCCCAAATTCTTCCGCATTTTCCTCAAATTCCTCAGAATTTCCCCCAAATCCCTTTTAATTCTCCCCAAATTCCTCGGAATTTTCCCCAAATTTCTTGGGGATTCTCCCCAAATTCCTCTTGATTCTCCCCAAGTTTGTTTGGATTCTCCCCAAATTCCACAGAATTCTCCTCAAATTCCTTTCAATTCTCCCCAAATTCCTCGGAATTCACCCCAAATTTCTTGGGATTCTCCCCAAATTCCAGGGAAATTTCCCCAAATTCCTCTTGATTCTCCCCAAATTCCATGGAATTCTCCTCAAATTCCTTTTAATTCTCCCCAAATTTTCTGGGATTTTCCCCAAATTCCTTTTGATTCTCCCCACATTCCCTCTCCACTCTCTCCCGGAGCCGCTCCCGGTTTTCCCTCCCCACCCCCGGGAGCAGCGGCCGCCGATGGCGCGGGGGGGGGGGGTCGCTCCAACACCTGCACCGGGGCTCTCCCGGTTTCCCCGCTCCCGGTGCCCGCCCCTCCCGCAGCCCCACGTACCGCGGCGGCGGGCGCGGCCCGCTCGGGGCTCAGCGGCGGCCGCGGCCTCCTCCCGGTGCCTCCTCCCGGTGCCTCCGCCCGGCCGCGCCGCGCCGGAAGTGCCGCGCCGGAAGCGCCGCGCCGGAAGCGCCGCTCTGGCCGCGCGCGCCGGAACTCGGTGGTAATGGCTGAGGAGGGGGGCGTGGCTTACCCAAAGCCCCGCCCTTCCTGCGCTGCGATTGGTTGGAAACGCTGCCCGTCACCCGCTTTCCCGCGCGCTGATTGGCTGAGATCGGTGACTTCCGGGAGCGCCCGCGGCGGCGGCGGCGCCGTGCCCGGTGAGCGCGCGGCGGGAGGGGCGAGCGCCCCCTGGTGGCGGGACGGGAGGGAGGGCGGTCCCGCTCCCGGTCCCGGTCCCGCTCCCGGTTCTGCTCCCGCTCCCGGTCCTGGTTCTGCTCCCGTTCCCGGTCCTGGTTCTGCTCCCGGTCCCGGTGGCCCCGGAGTGCCGTTCGTGCGTACTCCCGTTCCCGCGGTCCTGTCCCCGCTGTCCCGCTCCGCAGCACGGATGCTCCCGGTGTCGCTCCTGCCCTCGCGTTGCTGTCCCCGGTGTCCGCTGCTGTCCCGTTCCCGGTGTCCCCGTGGATGTCCCCAAGGGCCACCCCCGGTCCCGGTGTCCCCCAGTCCCGGTGTCCCCCGGTCCCGGTGTCCCGTTCCCACATCCCGCCCTGTCCCGTCCCAGAGGTGCCGCCTCCGGTGTCCCCCAAAGTCCCCCCTGTTCCCGGTGTCCCCGCAGTTCTCTGTCGCCAATCTCGCCCCGCTATCGCCGGTGCCACCCCCAGCCCCGGTGTCCCCCGGTCCCCGGTGTCACCTCCCCCATTCCCGGTGTCCCCAATTCCCAGTGCCACCCCCCCATTCCCGGTGTCCCCCGGTCCCCTGTGTCACCTCCCTATTCCCGGTGTCACCCCATTCCCGGTGTCCCCCTGGTCCCCAGTGCCACCCCCAGTCCCCAGTGTCCCCCCATTCCCAGTGTCCCCAGTCCCCAGTGCCACCCCCAGTCCCCATTGTCCCCTCAGTCCCCAGTGTCATCCCATTCCCGGCGTCCCCCAGTCCCGGTGTCCCCCCATTCCCATTGTCCCCCCAGTCCCCAGTGCCACCCCCCAGTCCCCAGTGTCCCCCCATTCCCAGTATCCCCAGTCCCCATTGTCCCCTCAGTCCCCAGTGTCCCCCCCATTCCCAGTATCCCCAGTTCCCAGTGCCACCCCCATTGCCATTGTCCCCCCGTCCCCAATATCCCCTCCCTTGTCCCCACTGTCCCCAAGTCTCCCTTGCTGGTGTCCCCCCATCCCCAATGCCTCCAGTGTCCCACGGGTGACATTCCATATCCCTGCTGTCCCCAGGGGTGCCATTTGCTGTCCCCACGGGTGATACTTGCCATCCCCAGTGTCCCCATGGGTTCCATTCCTGTCCCCATGGGTGACATTTATTGTCCCCACGGGTTCCATTTGCCATCCCCAATGTCCTTGTGAGTGCCATTTACTGTCCCCACAGGTGCCATTTCTGTCCCAAATGTCCCCACAGGTGCCATTTCTGTCCCCATGGGTGACATTTGCCATCCCCAGTGTCCCCACAGGTGACATTTGGTGTCCCCATGGGTGATATTTACCATTCCAAATGTCCCCATGGGTTCCATTTCTGTCTCCAATGTCCCCACGGGTGCCATTTGCCATCCCCAATGTCCCCAGGGGTGCCATTTCTGTCCCCATGGGTGACATTTGCCATCCCCAGTGTCCCCACAGGTGACATTTGGTGTCCCCATGGGTGGCATTTGCCATCCCCAATGTCCCTGTGAGTGCCATTTGCTGTCCCCACGGGTTCCATTTCTGTCCCCACGGGTTCCATTTCTGTCCCCATGGGTTCCCTTTCTGTCCCCAACGTCCCCATCCCCGGTGTCCCCTCAGCCCTTGGTGCCACCATGAGCTCCGAGACGCTGGTCAAGGACGTCAAGCCGGGGCTCAAGAACCTCAACCTCATCTTCATCGTGCTGGAGACCGGTGGGTGCCACCCCTGGGTGTCCCCTCAGTGTCCCCTGGGTGTCCCACTGACCCCTGGGTGTCCCCTGGGTGTGCCCTGGGTGTCCCCTGGGTGTGCCCTCGGTGTCCCACTGACCCCTGGATGTCCCCTTGGTGTCCCCTTGGTGTCCCCTTGGTGTCCCCTGGGTGTCCCCTCGGTGTCCCCTGGGTGTCCCCTTGCTGTCCCCTGGGTGTCCCACTGACCCAAATGTCCCCTGGGTGTCCCTTGGGTGCCCCTGGGTATCCACTGGGTGTCCCCTTGGTGTCCCGTGGGTGTACCCTGGGTGTCCCACCAAACTCCAGTGTCCCCTGGATGTCCCTTGGGTGTCCCCACTGACCCCTGGGTGTCCCCTTGGTGTCCCCTGGGTGTCCCCTCGGTGTCCCCTCGGTGTCCCACTGACCCCGGTGTCCCTTGGGTGTCCCCTGGGTGTCCCACTGACCCCGGTGTCCCCCTGACCCCGGTGTCCCCAGGGCGGGTGACCAAGACCAAGGACGGGCACGAGGTGCGCACCTGCAAGGTGGCCGACAAGACCGGCAGCATCAACATCTCGGTGTGGGACGATGTGGGGAACCTGATCCAGCCCGGGGACATCATCCGCCTCACCAAGGGGTACCTGGGGACATGGGGACACACCTGGGGACATGGGGACACACCTGGGGGGACATGGGGACACACCTGGGGACATGGGGACATGGGGGACACACCTGGGGGGACAGCTGGGGACATGGGGACACACCTGGGGACATGGGGACACACCTGGGGGGACAGCTGGGGACATGGGGACACACCTGGGGACATGGGGACACACCTAGGGACATCATCTGCCTCACCAAGGGAGTGCAGGGGACATGGGGACACCTGGGGGGACATGGGGACATGGGGACACACCTGGGGACATGGGGACACACCTGGGGACATCATCCTCCCTCCACCAAAAGGGGTACCCTGGGGACATGGGGACACCTGAGGACACACCTGGGGACATGGGGACACCACCTGAGGACACACCTGGGGAGACATCATCTGCCTCACCAAAGGGGGTACAGGGACATGGGGACAGCTCGGCACACCTGGGGACACTGGGACACCTGGGGACATGGGGACACACCTGGGGACACACCTGGGGACACACCTGGGGACACCTGGGGACACACCTGGGGACACAGGGACACAGGGTTTATGGGATCAGAGGGATTTTTGGGGTCTGGGAGGTTTGGGGTCCTGGGGGATTTGTGGGGTCTGGGGACACTGGGTGACACTGGAGGGACACTGGGTGACACTGGGTGACACTGGGTGACACTCGGTGACACCGGGTGACCCCGACCCGTGCCACCCCAACTACGCCTCGGTGTTCAAGGGCTGCCTGACCCTCTACACCGGCCGGGGGGGCGACCTGCAGAAAATCGGGAGAGTGAGGAGGGGGCTGGGGCTGGGGGAGGGGCTGGGGTTTGTGGGATTTGTGGGGTTTGGGGGTCTGAGGGTGGGGTTTGGGGTTTGGGGGGGTCTGGGGGGTTTGGGGGTGGGATTTGGGATTTGGGGGACTTGGGGGTCTGGGGGTGGGATTTGGGGTCTGGGGGGTTTGGGGGCTTTGGGGGTGGGATTTGGGATTTGGGGGGTTTGGGGGTCTGGGGGTCTGGTGGTGGGATTTGAGGTTTGTGGGGTTTGGGGTTTGGGGGGGTCTGGGGGGTTTGGGATTTGTGGGGTCTGAGGGGTCTGGGGGGTTTTGGGTCTGGGTGTGGGGTTTGGGGTTTGGGGGGTCTGGGGAGGCTTTGGGGGTGGGATTTGGGATTTGGGGGGTCTGAAGGGCTTGGGGGGTTTGGGGGTCTGGGGGTGGGATTTGGGGTTTGGGGGGTCTGTGGGGTTTGGGATTTGTGGGATTTGTGGGGTTTGGGGTCTGGGGGTGGGATTTGGGGGTCTGGGGTGTTTGGGGTTTGGGGGGTCTGGGGTGTTTGGGGTTTGTGGGGGTCTGGGGGGCTTTGGGGGTGGGATTTGGGATTTGGGGGACTTGGGGTCTGGGGGGTGGGATTTGGGGTCTGGGGGGTTTGGGGGTCTGGGGTCTGGTGGTGGGATTTGAGGTTTGTGGGGTTTGGGGGTCTCCCGGGGTTTGGGGGGGTCTGAAGGGTTTAGGGTTTGGGGTTTGTGGGGTCTGAGGGGTCTGGGGGGTTTGGGGGTCTGGGGGGTTTGGGGTTTGTGTGGGGTCTGGGGGCTTTGGGGTGGGATTTGGGATTTGGGGGGTCTGGGGGTTTGAGGAGTCTGGAGGTGGGATTTGGAATTTGTGGGGTTTGGGGGTCTGGAGGTTGGGATTTGGGGGTTTGGGGTCTGGGGTTTGGAATTTGTGGGATCTGAGGGGTTTGGGGGGCTCCTGAGGGGTTTTGGGGTCTGGGGGGTTTGGGATTTGGGATTTGTGGGGTTTGGGGGGGCTTGGGAGGTCTGAGGGGGTTTGGGAGTCTGGGGGTGGGATTTGGGGTTTGTGGGGTCTGAGGGGTTTTGGGTTTTTGGCAGGTTCTGCATGGTCTATTCCGAGGTGCCAAATTTCAGCGAAACCCAACCCCAGTCTGTGACGCAACAGGCACATGAGGGAGCAGAAGTCGGTCCCAAAATCACCCAAAATCACCCCAAATTTACCCAAAATCATGCCAAATTCACCCAAAATTGCCACAAATTCATCCCAAATCGCCCCAAATTCACCCCAAATCCCCCAAAATCCCAACAAATTTACCCAAAATCACCCCAAATCCCCCCAAGTTCACCCAAAATCACCTCAAATTTACCCAAAATTCACCCAAATTTACCCAAAATCACCCCAAATCCCCACAGATTTACCCAAAATCACCCCAAATTCACTCAATATTACCCCAAATTTACCCAAAATCACCACAAAATCACTCCAAATTCACCCCAAAATCACCCCAAGTTCACCCCAAAAATCACCCCAAATCCCCACATTCACCTAAAATCACCTAAATTTACCCCAAAATCGCCCCAAATCCCCCAGATTCACTAAATTAGCCCAAAATCATCTCAAGTCCCCTCAGAAATTCACTCCCAAATCCCCCTAAACCCCTCAAAATCTCCCCCAAAATCCCCAAAATATCCCCCAAATTTCCTGAGCCCCCCTAAATCCCCCCAAAAGCCCCCCAAATCAGCAAAATTCCCCCAAATTTCCTGGAACCCTCTGGAGTCCCCCCAAAAGTCCCCCCAAATCCCCCCAAACTCTTCCAAGTCCCCCAAACCCACCCAAATCCCCCTAAATCCCCCAAAATATCCCCCAAATTTCCTGAAACCCACCCAAATCCCCCTTAAATCCCCCCAAACCCTTCAAAATCCCCCCAAACCCACCTAAATCCCCTAAACCCCCAAAATATCCCCCAAAATCTCCCAAAATATCCCCAAAATCCCCCCCAAATCCCCCCCCCCAGCTCCCCCCCCGTCCCTCTCTCTGACCCCCCCGGTTTTTCTCCCCTCCCCCCAGGCTCCCGCCCGACGGCGCTGCCCCCTGCCGCGCCCCCGCCCCCCCCGGGCCCCCCTGCCGCCCCCCAGGTGGGTACCGCGCCCCTCCCCCACCCTGGGGGTCCCCTAAACCCTCCCTGACCCCCCCCGGTGTCCCCCGCAGCCCCCCGAGAGCCAGAACGGCACCGGGCCGGGCTCGGGGCCCCCCAGCACCCCCCCGAGCGGCCGCAGCACCCGCAGCCAGCCCGGGCCCGTCAGCAACGGCAAAGAGACGCGCCGAGAGCGAGACAAGAGATACCCGGGACCCCTGGGGAATCACTGACCCGGGATTACCGGGACCCCCGGGGGAATCACCGGGATCACCGGGGGAATCACCGGGGGAATCACCGGGACCCCCCGGGATTACCGGGACCCCCGGGGGAATCACCGGGGGAATCACCGGGACCCACCGGGATTACCGGGACCCCCGGGGGAATCACCGGAATCCCCTCGAACAGCACCGGGACACCCCCGGGAACCACCGGGGAACCACCGGGATTCACCGGGATTACCGGGAATCACCGGGAGACCCCGGGAGAACCCCAGGACCACCGGGAGACCCCCGGGAACTACCGGGAACCACCGGGAGACCCCGGGACCACCGGGGAACCAGCTGGGAGACCCCGGGAGAACCCCGGGACCACTGGGGGAACCACCGGGAACCACCGGGAGACCCCCGCAATCCCCCCAAACACCCCCGGACGCTCGGGAATCCCCCGGGACACCCCCAAAATCACCGGAACCCATTGGGAACCCCCCAGGAGACCCCCGGAATCCCCGAACAGCCCCGGGAGACCCCGGGAATCCCCCCGAACATCCGGACCCCCCGGGACAGCCCGGAAGACCCCCGGGAATCCCCGGGACACCCCGAACCCACTGGGAACCTCCCGAATCCCCCAAACACCCCCGGGAGCCACCGAGACCCCCCCGGAATTTTCCCCCAAACAGCCCCGGGATACCCCCCCCCGGGACACCCCTCGGAGACCCACCGGGCCTCCCCGGAACCCCACCGGGAACTCCCCGAATCCCTGGACCCTCCCCGGGATCCCCCCGGAGTCCCCCCGGAGACGCCTGGAACCCCCAAAATCCCCCTGGGACTCCCCCGAACCCCCCTGGGAACCCTCCCGGAGCCCCCCGAAACCCCCCGGACCTCCCCCGCAAAACCCCCGCCAGCCCCGCCCTCACTGGGGGGGGTCGCCATTTCCCCAGCTCAGGAGCGGGCGGGGGTACCCGGTGCCCTCCCCGGTGTCCCCCCAATCTCCGGTGGTCCCGGTGTCCCCCCACCTCCGGTGGTCCCGGGGTCTCCACCCGTCCCCCCCCCCGGTTAATAAAGCACCGAGCTCTGCCCCCCCCCCACCGCCTCTGCCCGGACTAAATTCTTTCCAAATCCCCCCAAATTTTTCTTCCAGATCCCCCAATCCCCCCAAAATTTCCCCCAAACGCGGCTCCCGCGTCCGCTCCTCCCCGCGGCCCCCTCCCGCCCCGGGGAGCCGCTCGGGGTGGTGACCCTTAAGCCCCCCCGGGGCGGGGACACGGAGGGGACGCGGAGGGGACACGGAGGGGACAGCAGGGCGTCCCCACCGCCTCAGGTGGGCTCAGGTGGGCTCAGGTGGGCGCGGGGGGTCGCGGGGGTGCAGGTGATGCCAGCGGGGGTCGCATGGGTGGGGGGGACAGCAGGACGCACTGGGGGTGGGCGGGGGGTCGCCTCCAGGGAGGGGGGGACACCCGTGGGACAGCCGGGGGGTCCCCGGATTTTTGGCGTGGCCACGTGGAAATGGGGGGTCTCCCCGGCTCTGTGTGGGCTGTCCTGTGTCCCCTCCCCCCCGGTGGTGGCATTGAGGGGGGACACACGGCCGTGCCGGGTGGGGGGCTGGGGGCGTTCGGGGGCGCCCCCAGGGTTTTATCTCGGTCTCGGTGAAATATTAACCCCACAAAACCCGCGCCGGTTGCAAAACTTCCCCCTCAAGGGACGAGGGTCACCCGCTGTCCCCTCCGTGACCCCCCCAGGTGCCACCCCCCGAGTCCAGGGGGGGCGCAGCAGGGTCCTGTCCCCCCCAAACCGCGATCCCCGGGGGGGGTGTCCCCGATCCACGTGTCGCGAGAGGCGCCGCCTGTCGCTGTCCCCGCTCCCCGGCGACACACGGCCGCCACCGGGGGCTGCCCGCAGAGCCCCCAGAATTTTGGGTGACCCCAAAACCGCCCCCTTCCCCCTCTCTCTGTCTCTCTCAGCCGCCGATCCGGCCCCATGAGCCGCCCTGGGCTCCTCCCGGCCGCGCTGGGGCTGCTGGTTTTGGGGGTCTGGGGGTCCCCGGGGCGGCTCCCGGAGGACGCGGAGCAGGAGCACGGCTACTACCTGCGGCAGCTCTTCGGCCAGTACGGGCGCAACGGGACGCTGCCCTTCGAGGGGCTGGCGCGGCTGCTGGGCAGCCTGGGGCTGGGCAGGGTGCGGGTGGTCCAGATCCAGCACGAGGAGCTGGGCCACGGCCACGTCAGCCACCTGGACCTGCTGGAGGTGCAGGAGGACAAGCACCGGCACCGGCACCCGCTGTGGGAGCACGGCGGGGACCCCCCGAGCCCCCCGCTCAGGTAGCGCAGCGACCCCTCCCCTAATCCCCGAGGGGCTCCCCCGCAGCGCGCTGTGCTTTGGGGGGGTTCAGCAGCCCGATGTCCCGCAGCCCCCCGCCCTCCCCGACGCCGAGCTGGCCCGAGGCGGTGCCCGCCGAGCCCCCCGCGGTTGGGGGGGTCCCGCGGCAGTTCCAGCCCTCCCTCAGCCTGCTGGGGAGGGTCCTGGGCTTGGAGCACTCCAGCGCCGACCACCCGCACGATGATGTGAGTGGGGGACGGGGGGGGAGTGGGGTCGGGCTGTGCAGCACTCCGGGAGTTTTTGGGGACCCCCCCCGCGAGCCCGAGCCCCCCGCCCGCAGTGCCTGAACGTGAGCCAGCTGCTGGTGAATTTTGGGCTGGACCCGGTGGCGCAGCTGACACCCGAGCAGTTCACGCTGCTCTGCCCGGCGCTGCTCTACCAGATCGACAGCCGCGTCTGCATCCAGCACAGCGATGAGGTGACGCTGCCTCCCCCGGGGGGGGCCCCCTGGCCAGGTAACCCCAACCCGGGACCCCGCGCTGACCCCCGGGTCCCGAGTCTCTGGGGTCCCCCGTCCCTGCAGCCGCATCCTGGGGTCCCCAAGGCGACTCCCGGGTCCTGCATCCCATAAATCCCGGTGCCCAGTCCCCTGTCCCGGGTCCTGCATCCCATAAATCCCGGTGCCCAGTCCCCTGTCCCGGGTCTTGCATCCCATAAATCCCGGTGTCCAACCACCTGTCCCCATGATGATATGGGGGATTCCATCCCTGGGGTCCCCATCCCTTCATCCCCACGGTCCCCCCCGTTCCCCACCCCCATCCCTGTGCCCTCCTATCTGAGCTGTGTCCTCCCATCCTCCGTTCCCGATTCTGGGGTCTCCATCTCTCCATCCCAGTCCCTGAATCCCTGGAGTCCCCATCCCTGCGGTTCCCATTCCCCCATCCCTGGGGTCCCCGTCCCTGGAGTCCCCATTCTCCCATCTCTGGGGGTCCTATCCCCAAGACCCCCATCCCTGGGGTTTCCATTCCCGCACCCTTGGGGTTCCCATCCCTGGAATCCCCATTCTCCCATCCCTGGGGTTCCCATCTGTGAAGTCTCCATCCCTCGGGTCTCCATCCCTGAGATCCCCATTCCTCCATCCCTGGGGTCCCCATTCCTCCATCCCTGGGATCTGCGTTCTCCCATCTCTGGGATTCCCATCCCTGAGGCTCCCACTCCTGTACTCCTCATTCCTCCATCCCCGGGATCCCCATCCGGGGGTTTCCATCCCCGGGGTTCCCATTTCTGGGGTTCCCATCCCCATTCCCCCCATCCCTGGGGTTTCTCTCTCTGAGGATTCCCATCCCTGGGTTCCCATCTCTGGGGTTGCCATCCCCATTCCTCCATCCCTGGAGTTTCTCTCTCCGGGGTTCCCATCCCTGGGGTTCCCATCTCTGGGGTTCCCATCCCCATTCCCCCATCCCTGGGGTCCCCCTCCCCGCCTCCCCGGTGCCCCCATCCCGGTGCCCCGTTTTTCGGGCCGTGCCGCTGACGGTGCCCGCAGCGCTGGGCTGGGCGCTGCTGGCCGTGCTGTCCGTGAGCCTCCCGTCGGCGCTGGCCGTGCTGCTGGCGCCGCTGCTGAGCCGCGCCTCCTTCCGCTCGCTGCTCGCCTTCCTGGTGGCCCTGGCCGTGGGGACACTGTGCGGGGACGCGCTGCTGCACCTCTGGCCGCACGTAGGTACCGCCCTGCACCGGGGGTGGCACCGGGGACGGCACCGGGGACACGGCGGGGGTGGCTCTGGGGACACGGCGGGGATGGCACTGGGGACACCGCGGGAGTGGCACTGGGGACACCGCGGGGTTGGGACCGGGGACACCGCGGGGGTGGCACTGGGGACACCGCGAGATAGCACTGGGACACGGCGGGGATGGGACACCGGGGACACGGCGGCGGTGGCTCTGGGACACGGCGGGGATGGCACCTGGGGGACACAGAGGGGATGGGACCGGGGACACCGCGGGGATGGCACTGGGGGTCACGGCGGGGGTGGCACTGGGGACACCGCGGGAGTGGCACTGGGGACACCGTGGGGTTGGGACCGGGGACACCGCGGGGGTGGCACTGGGGACACCGCGAGATGGCACTGGGGACACGGCGGGGATGGGACCGGGGACATGGCGGGGGGTGGCACCGGGGGGACACGGCGGGGGTGGCACTGAGGACACCGCGAGGGATGGCACCGGGGGACACCGCGGGGTGGCACTGGGGACACGGGGGGATGGCACCGGGGGACACGGCGGGAGTGGCACTGGAGACACGGCGGGGAGTGGCACTGAGGACACCGCGAGGATGGCACCCGGGGCGACACAGCTGGGATAGCACTGGGGACACCGCGGGGGATGGCATCGGGGGTGGCACAGTGGGGGGTGGCACCGGGGACACCGCGATATCCTGGTCCCCTGAAATCCCGTGTCCGGGTGCGGGGGTGATACCGGGGGGACACCGGGGGTGGCACCTCGGTGTCCCGGTCCCCTGAGGCGCCGTGTCCCCGTGTCCAGGCGCAGGGGCGGCACTCGGAGGCTCCGGGGCAGCCGGACCCCGCCGTGCTGCAGGGGCTGGCGGTGCTGGGCGGCATCTACCTGCTCTTCCTGCTGGAGCTGCTCCTGGGCAAGCTGCGGCACCGGCGGGAGGCCGCGGTGAGAGCGGCGGGCGCCGGGCGGGCACCGGGCGGGCACCGGGGCCGGCTCTGCACACAACGGCTCCGTTATCCCCAGGGACACCCCCACGGAGAGACCCCCGGCCCGGCCGCGGGGGTCCTGGCAGCGTCACGGGCAGGTACGAGCCCCTCGCACCCCGCGGAGCCCCCGGTCCCACTCCCGGTGCCGGTGCCGGCACACACCGGAGCCGCCGTGCCCGTCTCGCCGCAGGGACCGAGCTGCGGCACTTGACGGCCCCGGAGCCGGAGCTGGAGCTGAGACCCCCCGAGCCCCCCCAGGGACCCTCACACTCCCACGGACACTCCCACGGACACTCCCACGGCCCCGCGCTGCCCCCTCGGGCCCGCGGCCGCTGACACCGTGTGGATGGTGGTGCTGGGAGACGGCGTCCACAACCTGATGGACGGGCTGGCCATCGGTGAGCGCGGGCACCGGGACGGCACGGGGACAGGAACGGGGACAGGAACGGGGACAGGAACGGGGACGGGAACGGGGACAGGAACGGGGACCGGGACGGGGACAGGAACGGGGACCGGGATGGGCACGGGAATGGGAACGGGCACCGGGACGGGCACGGGGACAGGAACTGGGACCGGGATGGGGACAGGAACAGGCATGGGGACAGGAACGGGCACGGGGACAGGAACGGGGACCGAGATGGGCACAGGAATGGGAATGGGCACGGGGACAGGAACGGGCACGGGGACAGGAACGGGGACCGGGATGGGCACGGGAATGGGAACGGGCACCGGGATGGGCACGGGACAGGAACTGGCACAGGGACGGGCACGGGGGACAGGAACGGGGACCGGGATGGGCATGGGACAGGAACTGGCACAGGAACGGGCACGGGGGACAAGAACGGGGACAGGGGATGGGCACGGGACAGAACCGGCACAGGGATGGGAACGGGAATGGGAACGGGGATGGACACCGGCACCGGAACGGGCACGGGGATCGGCACGGGGACGGGGACCAGGACGGGAATGGGAACGGGGACAGGGAAGGGGAAGGAGAACCGGGCCGGAGACGGGAATGGGGACTGGGATTGGGACGGAGACCGGGACGGGAGCGGGAATCAGAGCGGGAACGGAGATGGAGACGGAGACGGGGGTGGGAACGGGGACAGCGACGGGAGCGGAAACAGGGACGCGAAGGGGAAGGGGGACAGGGACGGGAACGGGAACAGGAACCGGGATCGGAGTGGGAACAGAGACGGGGACGAGGACGAGGACGAGGACGAGGATGAGGATGAGGATGAGGATGGAGGGAGGGCGGGTGCACACGGACAGGGGGAAAAGGTTCCTCAGGGACAGAAAGATGTTGGGGACTGGGGGGACAGGGATGTATCAGGGACAGAGGGACAGGGACGCATCAGGGACAGAGGGACGGGGACCCCTCAGGGGCTGGGACCGTGTCCCACAGTGGGGCGGGACCTTTTAAAGGGCTGGGACCCCTCAGGGGCTTGGGGCTGCTTGGGGCTCTGGGGGCATCAGGGACAGGGTTCGGGGGGCACGAGGGGACAAGGGGACAAGGGGAAAAGGAGATAGGGGGACAAAGGGACAAGGACTGCCCGGTGATTCTGGGACGGAGCGTACAGGGGACAGGGGGACAAGGGGACAAGGGGACAAGGGGACAAGGGCTGCCTGGTAATTCTGGGACAGAGGGCAGGGAGAAAAAAGGGACGAGGAGACAGGAGGACAGTGGGACAGTGGGACAGGCGGACAGGAGGACAAGGGGGAAGGAGGACAGGCAGACAGGCGGACAGGGGGGACAGTGGTACACGGGGACAGGGGGACAGGAGGACAAGAGGACACGGGGACAAGGGGACAAGGGCTGCCCGGTAATTCTGGGACGGAGGGCAGTGGGGAAAAAGGGACGAGGAGACAGGAGGACAGTGGGACAGGGGGACAGGCGAACAGGCGGACAGTGGGACATGAGGACAGGCGGACAGGGGGGACAGCGGGACAGTGGGACAGGGGGACAAGGGGTACAGGAGGACAGGCGGACAGGAGGACAAGGGGACACGGGGACAGGGGGACAAGCGCTGCCCGGTAATTCTGAGACGGAGGGCAGTGGGGAGAAAAAGGGAAGAGGAGACAGTGGGACAGGGGGTGAGACAGGAGGACAGGAGGACAGGCGGACAGGAGGACACGGGGACAAGAGGACAAGGGGACACGGGGACAAGGGGACAGGGGGACAAGCGCTGCCCGGTGACCCCTGTCCCCCCAGGAGCCGCCTTCTCTCACAGCCTCTCCAGCGGGCTCAGCACCGCGCTGGCCGTGCTCTGCCACGAGCTGCCGCACGAGCTCGGTGAGTCCCTGTCCCCCCTCCCTCCCTGTCCCCCCCCAGCGCTGGGTGAGTCCCTGTCCCCCTCCCTCCCTCCCTGTCCCCCCCCAGCGCTGGTGAGTCCCTGTCCCCCTCCCTCCCTCCCTGTCCCCCCCCAGCTGGGTGAGTCCCTGTCCCCCCTCCCTCCCTGTCCCCCCCCAGCGCTGGGTGAGTCCCTGTCCCCCCCCAGCTGGGTGAGTCCCTGTCCCCCCTCCCTCCCTGTCCCCCCCCAGCTGGGTGAGTCCCTGTCCCCCCTCCCCTCCCTGTCCCCCCCCAGCGCTGGGTGAGTCCCTGTCCCCCTCCCTCCCTGTCCCCCCCAGCGCTGGGTGAGTCCCTGTCCCCCCTCCCTCCCTGTCCCCCCCCAGCGCTGGGTGAGTCCCTGTCCCCCCTCCCTCCCTCCCTGTCCCCCCCAGCGCTCGGTGAGTCCCTGTCCCCCCTCCCTCCCTGTCCCCCCCCAGCGCTCGGTGAGTCCCTGTCCCCCCTCCCTCCCTGTCCCCCCCAGCGCTCGGGTGAGTCCCTGTCCCCCTCCCTCCCTGTCCCCCCCCCCAGCGCTGGGTGAGTCCCTGTCCCCCGTCCCTCCCTCCCTGTCCCCCCCCCCAGCTGGGTGAGTCCCTGTCCCCCTCCTTCCCTGTCCCCCCCAGCGCTGGGTGAGTCCCTGTCCCCCGTCCCTCCCTGTCCCCCCCCAGCGCTGGGGACACCCCCGAACGCCCCCGTGCCCCGCAGGTGACCTGGCCGTGCTGCTGCGGGCGGGGGCGGCCCCGCGCTCGGTGCTGCTGCTCAACCTGCTCTCGGCGCTGCTCTCGGGCCTGGGGGGCGCTGGCGGGGGTCGCCCTGGGCCACAGCGGGACCCCCCTCGCCCCCTGGCTGCTCACGGCCACCGCCGGCATCTTCCTCTACGTGGCGCTGGCCGATATGGTGAGGGAGGGGGGCTGGGGTGGGGGGTTTGGGGGGTTTGGGGGTTGTGGGGTCTGGGGTTTATAGGGTCTGAGGGGTTTGTGGGGTCTAGGGGGATCTGGGGGTCTGAGGGGGTTTTGGGGGTCTGAGGGGGCTGTAGGGTCTGGGGGGGTTTGTGGGGTCTGGGGGGCGTTTGGGGTCTGAGGTTTGTGGGGTCTAGGGGAATTTGGGGGTCTGAGGGGTTTGTAGGGTCTGACAGGTTTGTGGGGTCTGGGATTCGTGGGGTCTGGGGGGTTGTAGGGTTTTGGGGTCTGAGGTTTGTGGGGTCTGAGGGGGTTTGTGGGGTCTGGGGGAGCTTTGGGGTCTGAGAGAGGTTTGTGGGGTCTGGGTGGGGTTGTAGGGTTTTGGGGTCTGGGGTTTGTGGGGTTTGAAGGGTTTAAGGGATCTGGGGGTTTGGGATTTGGGAGGTTTGGGGGGTGGAGTTTATGGGGTCAGAGGGGTTTGTGGGATCTGGGGAATTTTGGTGTCTGAAGGGTTTGTAGGGTCTTGGGGGGTTCTGGGGGTCTGGGGGTTTGTGGAATTTGAAGGGTTTGTAGGGTCTTGGGGGGTTCTGGGGTCTGGGGGTTTGTGGAATTTGAAGGGTTTGTGGGGTCTCGGGAGGTTTGTGGGGTCTGAGGGGGTTTTGGGGGTCTGAGGGAGTTTTGGGGTCTGGGGTTTGTGGGGGTTTAAGGGGTTTGTGGGGGTCTGAGGGGGTTTTGGGGGTCTGAGGGGTTATGGGGATGTCGGGTTTTAGGGGCCGGGGGTTTCTGGGGTCTGGGGGTTTGTGGAATTTGAAGGGTTTGTGGGGGTCTGAAGGGGTTTTGGGGGTCTGAAGGAGGTTTTGGGGTCGGAGGAGGTTTGTGGTTCTGAGGCGGTTTGTGGGGTCTGGGGGGTTTTTGGGGTCTGGGGGGTTTTGGGGTGGCAGTGCTTTGCCCGGGGGGCTCGGGGCGGTCCGGTGACCCCGCTGAGCGCCCCCCGCTCCGGCAGCTCCCCGAGGCGCTGCGCGGCTCCGCCGGGGGCGGCTGGCGGCTGCTGGCGCTGCAGAACGCGGCGTTCCTGCTGGGCGCGGCCACCATGCTGGGCATCGCCCTGGCCGAGGGGCAGCTCCGCTCCTGGCTGCAGCCCTGACCCCCCAAAAACCCCCGGGGGATCCCCCCCGAGCCGGGAGCCTCGGGCTCAGCCCCCACCGAGGGGATTTGGGGGTCCCCTCGCTGCCCCCCGCCCTCTCCCGGGGCGTGTTCCCCCTCCCGACCCTCCGGGTTAATAAACAGAATTGATCCAGAGGCACAATAAAAATAAATAAAAAAAAAAAAGAGCAGGATTTGGTCGCAGCTATAGGGTAGAAAATAGAGCAAGTCTGAATGGTTTTGCTTTTTTTTTTTTTTGTTTTATTTTCACACCTTCTTTGGAATTCCTTTCCCTTCCCTCCCTCCTCCCCGAAAATGATGGAGGATTTTTGAAAATACGGATATGGGACATCTGATTAAAAAAAAAGGGATTTTGGGGTTCTCTGGGACTTGTTGCTCGCAGGGGAAGGCCGAGAAACCAGAAAATTCGGGGGGTGGGACGACACACGAATGAACACAGAGCACCCAAAATCCAGAGCACCCAAAATCCACACAGAGAACCCAAAATCCAGAGAACCCAAAATCCAAGAGCACCCAAAATCCACCCAGAGAACCCAAAATCCACCCAGAGCACCCAAAATCTGGACCCAAAATGGACAAGGAGCAGCCAAAATCCACCCAGAGAATCCAAAACCCAGAGCACCCAAAATCTGCACCCAAAATGGACACAGAGCACCCAAAATGGACACAGAGCACCCAAAATCCACCAAGTTTTGGCCAAGCCATGAGGGAATTTGGCTCAGAAAATACAAAAAAAAAGGGACAGGAGGAAAATCCAGATTCTCCAAAACTCCAGAGGAACTCGGGAGGAGCAGCAGGAACCCCCCAAAACCCGAAATCAGCACAGGCAGAACTTTCCATGCGAAGTTTCCTTTATTTAATTTCAAGTTGACGAAGAACAATATCGATAACGACTGGGTCGAGTAAGGCTATTTTCCTCTTTTTTTTTAATTTTTAAAATTTTTTTCTCTTTTTTTTTTTTTTTTTTGTTATTTTGTGTTATTTTTTCCCCCCCTTTCTTTTTGTCCCCCTGCACGGGAAAAAGAGGGGGGACAAGGCCCGGCCAAGACCCGGACCTGCACATGGAGGAGTCGGCTGTACCTGACAGGTGATGATGAGGTTTTTGTTATTTATTTTATTTTATTTTAATTTTTTTTGTCTTTTTTTTTAAATTTTTTTTTGTCCTGTCGGCATCAAAGGAACATTTATGTGCATAAAATACAGAGGTGCAGCATTGACACGGAGGATATTAAAGACACAGAGTTGCTACAGATGCCTTAGAGACGCGTCCCTCCCATCCCCAACTGCCCCGCGGGGGCTCCGGCTCCACCCCCCTCCATCCTCACAAATTCCAAATATTTTTAGGATTTTAGGGCAGCTCCGGAGCTCCCCTTGATGTTTTGGGTGAGCCTCGGCCTTTTTTTTAATTAATTATTTATTTTAAAATAAATTTGTGATTTTTGTTGGTTTTTTTCCAAATCTCCTTTCACTGCCGAGCCCAGAAAAATTCCAGCCAGGAGAAGAGGATTGAACAGCTCCTTGTGTCCTTAGAGAAAAATCGAGAGAAGAAAGAAAAGGAGGAAAAGGAGGGGGGAAAAGGAAAAAAAAAAAAAAAAAAGCCCGAACCGAGGAATCCGCGTGTCCGTGCCGGGATCAGCGGGAAGGGGTTGGGTTTTTTTTCCTTTGGTTTCTCACTGAAGGCAAAGGTGCGATCCCAGCCCGACATTCCCACCCGGGAGGAGCCCCGGGAGCCGCCCAGGCCCGCGGAACATCGGGAGAAAATCAAGGGATAATTATTATTATTATTAAAAAAAAAAAAAGGTTTTTTCTGGGGTCTCTGCTTTTGGTGGTTCGGGGATTTTCTTGTTCCTCCCCCCGTGCTGGGAATTGGGATCTGCACGGAGCCCCCAAAACGGGAACAAAACCAAAACTGATTCCACGTTTTTGGAGATTTTGTGTGTGTGTGTGTGTGTTTTTAGCTTGTCTTTTTAGTGCTACTTTCTTTTTTTCATTTTATATTTTAATTTTTTTTTCCTGATCTGCCGGATTCCAGCCCCGGGGTGTGGCCGGGTGGGGCTGAGGGCTGCTCCTGGGGACAGGGGAGGGATCCTCGCTCCGTCCGGGAATGGGAAAAGGGAGAGGGAGGAGAGGAAAAACGGGAGGAGAGGAAGGAAAGGAGAAGGGAGAGGGAGGGAACAGAGGAGGGAGAGGGAAGGGGAGTGAGGGAAAAGGTGAAATGGGTGGGAAAGGGAGGGAAAAAGGAGGAAAAAACGGGTGGGGGATGCGGAATGGGTGAGGAAGGGACGGGAGAGGGGAGAGAGGGGCGGGACAGGGACAGGACAGAGGGACAGAAACGGGACAGAGGGACACGGGGACAGGCGGACACGCTTCCCTAAGAACCCGAAGCTCTCAGGTGCCCGCGGCCGGGGAGCGGCTCGGGATGTCCCGGGATGTCCCTGATCTGTCCCCAGTCTGTCCTGGACTATCCTTGGTCTGTCCTGGGTTATCCCCGGGCTATCCTGGGATGCCCCTGATCTGTCCTGGGTTATCCCTGGGCTGTTCTGGGATGTCCCTGGGCTGTCCCCACTGTCCCCAGTCCGTCCTGGACAGTCCTGGTCTATTTCTGGGCTGTCCCGGGATGTCCCTGGGCTACCCCAGGGCTCTCCTCGGTCTGTCCCGGGATGTCCCTGGTCAGTCCCGGGATGTCCCTGGTCTGTCCTGGGTTATCCCTGGGTTGTCCCCGGTCTGTCCCAGTCTGTCCCTGGGCTATCCCGGGATGTCCCAGGCTGTCCCCAGGCTGTCTCTGGGTTACCTCCCGTCTGTCCCGCTCTGTCCCCGCTCTGTCCCCGCTCTGTCCCGGCCCATCCCGCTCTGTCCCCGGTCTGCCCCCGCTGTATCCCGGCCCATCCCGCCCTCTCCCGCTCTGTCCCCGCTCTGTCCCCGCTCCCTCCCCCCCGTCCCGTCCCGGTACCGCCGGTACATTCAGTGTTTGTCGCAGGGTCTATGGCTCAGGGGGCGGCGCCCCTCGCTCGGGCAATGGCAGTGCAAAAACACCCGGTGACTTTGAAATGCAAATTATTTTTTTTTTGTGCTGTTGGGTTCTTTTTTTTTTTTTTTTTTTCATTCTTTCTTTTTTAGCTTTTTTTAAAACATTTTTCATTTTTTTTCTTCCTCTCTCTCAAAACCACAACTTCCCTTTGTCCATTCATTCCCTAGAAACGAACTATTTTTTTTTTGTTTTTCTTTTTTTTCTTCTTCTTTCTCTCTTTTAAATTCCAACTGAAAAAATAAATCCAAAGACACTCTCACCTCCCTCTCACTGCTCTCTATCCCATGGGATGCTAAAGGGAATCCAGACTCATGCTTTTTTAACAAAAGTGCTTATTACTTGAAGCAAGTGCTTTGGACCAAGGGGTCGGAGAGAAACTTCCTTTTTTTTGTTTTGTTTTTTTTGTTGTTTCCAGAGGGTTGGGAAAAGGATCTGAGTGTTCCAAACCAATTAAGGTGAGAGGAGGGAGGGGGAAAAGCTGAAAAAAATTTCGCTGAATGGTCCAACTTTGGCATAAAGGGATGGCAAATTTGGGGAGGGCAGCGGGCAGGGCAGCGGAAGTTTCCCTCCATCCCTTTTTTTTTTTTTTTTTTTTTTTTGTGTTTTTTACAATGCACCGGGGAAAACCATCACAAAAAAAAAAATCATCATCATCATCATCATCATCTCGTTTAGCAAAATAATGCAATTATTACCAAACACTTTGATTATTACTGAAATTGTCAAGCTGTGCTGTCGACGATAACGATTCAGCGTTAAAGGAGAACAAGACTGGGACACCCGCCAAAAAAAAGGCCACAACGTCCCCCCCTTTTCCCCACCCCCCACCCCCTCCCCTCCCACCCCTGGCTGCGCTGCTGGAGCCTCCTTTCCCTTCATTAGCATCATTATTAATCAGAGTTATTATTGTTAATTGTTATTTCGAGGAGAGGAAAGCAGGGAGCCCTTTTGGAGATCGCGGTGATTGTCTCAGAGCGGAGGTGACACCAAAGGGAGCAAAAAAATCCCAAAAATATCCCAAAAAAAAACACCTCAAATAAGAGGGAAAAGCAGCTGGGGAAAAGTGAAATGGCCACATGGCCACCAGCAAAGGAGGGGAAGGAACAGAATTCACATTTTCCATGGAAATGGGAGAATTCCCATCCTGGAAATTTGGGAATTCTGGAAAATCACCCCGCAAATCCTGCAAGGGCTCAGGGATTTGGGAGGGAATTCCTGCTGGGAAAAAGGGGAAGCAGCGAAATGTAAACAAGTTCTCTCTCTTTTTTGTGGTTTTTTTTTGTGGTTTTTTTCCAGTTCTTCTCTGTAGAATAACGAAAAGGAGCTTCCCAAAAAATAGAAAAAAGAGGTTCCAAAGGGAAAAAAAAAGGAGGTTCCAAAAAAAAATAAGTTCCAATAAAAAGGAGGTTCCAAAAAAAAAAAAAAAAGAAAAAAATAAGTTCCAATAAAAAGGTTTCAAAAAAGAAAAAGGATCTTCTGATTAAAGGGAAAGAATTTTCCAAAAGAAGGAAAATAATTTTCCAAAAGAAAGAAAAGAATCTTCCAAAAAAAGGAAAAGGATTTCCCAAAAAAAGGAGCTTTTTTGGGATTTTTTTTGTGTTTCTTGATTCAAGTTTCGTTCGAGTTCTGTTCTGTTCTGAGCTGAGGTATCCGGTGTAAAAAAAAAAGGGGCAGCGTTTCCTTTTGGGATGGGGGTGGAGCAGGGAGGGGATTTATCCCAAAAAATAAAGGGATTTATCCAAAAAAAAAAAAAAAAAGGGAAAATCCCTGGGATCCCTGCCCCTGTCAAGTGCCTGCTGCTGGATCTCAGCCAGGATTTTGGGTTTTGTTGAGTGCTCAAGGAAGGAAACGCTGAGAAAAAAAAAATAAATGTGCTTTTCACCCAAAGACCAAGACAAAAAACTTCATATTTGGTTTGAAAAGTTTGGCTTTGGTTCAAAAAAAAAAAAAAAAAGAAAGGAACAACACAAGGGGATCCTCCCAAGGGGAGCCTTCGACTTGAAATGAGTGAAAAAGAAAATAAAATCCAACAAAAATCAGAATTTTGGTTAAAGAAATGCCCTTTTCTCTCTCTGACACTCCGGGGTCTTGGTGTTATAGGAGGGGGAGGAGCTTGGAAATTCCTGAAATTCCCAAAATTCCTAAAATTCCTGAAATTCCTGAAATTCTTCTGCCCTTGCAGCCCCTTCCTCTCTCATCCCCGTCTTTGGCTTTGAACAGACTCGTGGGAGGGAGGGGGAAAAAAATTGTTTTTTCATGCTGTTACAGTAATTCAGAAGGAAAAACAAAATAAAAACAACAGTGCAACATTCTCAGATGCTTCGAACCTGCAGCATAAACAGGATTTTCAAAAATTAAAAATAAAAATAAAAAGAGATTACCAAACCAAAAAAACAACAATCCCACTCACATCCACAAAATCTGCATCCCAAAAAATCAACACAGGCTTGTGAATAAGGACTTGCAAGTGCATTTGTTTCCTTAGTAAAGGCTAAAATGTTGATTTTCCTTTTTTTTTAATGGTTTTTTGCTGTTTTTTTAAAGGCAAAAGCTCGTTTCTCTATAAATAATTTTTAAAAAAAAGAGAAACAATCAACCAACACTGACTCTGTCATGGAAATGGCCACACAAAAAAACCAACAGATTTTAGGATCTGACAAATGGCCAAAAGGGAGGGGAAAGGGGAAAAAAAAAACCCTAAAAAAATCAGAACCCAACAGAATCCCTAAAGTGCCTGGTGTGGGAGGAGGCTCCAGCAGTGCACCCGCTTGTATTTTCCCAAAAATGAGCTGCCAAAGGATTGTTGAGTGTGCCAGGTACAGTAGATTTCGGTTTTTCAAGTGTTTTTTTTGGGGTGAGTGTGAGGAGAGGAGAGGAGCGATTCCCACCCTGGCTGGATTCCCCAAATTCCCCAAATTCCCAAACCCCCACCCCTGCCAAGAGTTCGGGTTTTTCCTCGTCCCAGCTGGGCACAGGGGATGGGAATGGGGAGGAAATTGCTGGGATTTCTGGGGAGGAAATGTTGGGAGTGAGACAAAAATTCTGGGAAGGAAAAGTCAGGAAAAACCAAAAATATTGGGAAGGAAAAAAAACATTGGGAAGGAAATGAAAACATTGGGAAGGAAATTTTGGGAATGAAACAGAAACACTGGGAATGAAACAAAAATGCCAGGAAGGAAACATTGAGAAGGAAATGCTGGGAATGAAACAAAAACGTTGGGAAGGAAAGGCCAATAATGAAACAAAAACTTTGGGAATGAAACAAAAACGTTGGGAAGGAAATTCTGAGAATGAAACAGAAACATTGGGTATGAAACAAAAAATATTGGGAAGGAAATGTTGAGAAGGAAAATGTGGGGAATGAAACAAAAACTGCCAGGAAGGAAATGGCTCTGATCAGCCCCAAAGGCAAAACTCCAGCAGCACCTGGGGCCTTGTGCCAGCCCAAACCCAGGGCAGGGGATGGGGTGGGCACAGGGACAGCAGGGATGGGATGGGGACAGTGGGACAGGCATGGCAGGGAATGGGCAGGGAACAGGATGGGAATGAGACTGGCACAGCAGGGAACAGGGCAGACATGGCAGGGATGGGACTGGAACGGGCACAGCAGGATGGGCACAGGGATGGGACTGGCATGGGCACAACAGGACAGGAACGGGCACAGTGGGACAGGAATGGGCACAGTGGGATGGGCACAGGAGGGAACAGGATGAGAATGGGACTGGCACAGCAGGGATGAGATGGACACAGCAGGGATGGGATGGACACAGCAGGGATGGGATGGACATGGCAGGGACAGGATGGACATGGCAGGGACAGGATGGGCACAGCAGGGACAGGATGGACATGGCAGGGACAGGATGGACACAGCAGGGATGGGATGGGCACAGCAGGAACAGGATGGACATGGCAGGGACAGGATGGGCACAGCAGGGACAGGATGGACATGGCAGGGACAGGATGGGCACAGCAGGGACAGGATGGACACAGCAGGGATGGGATGGACATGGCAGGGACAGGATGGGCACAGCAGGGACAGGATGGGCACAGCAGGAACAGGATGGACATGGCAGGGACAGGATGGGCACAGCAGGGACAGGATGGACATGGCAGGGACAGGATGGACATGGCAGGGATGGGATGGAACGGGACGGACACGGGCACAGCGGGATGGGCACAACAGGGAATGGGACGGGAACAGGACAGACATGACAGGGATGGGACTGGCACGGGCACAGGGGGATGGGCACAGAATGGGATGGGGAGGGGCACAGCAGGACAGGAACGGGCACAGCGGGATGGGCATGGCAGGAACAGGACAGGAATGGGACAGGAATGGGACTGGCAGAGCAAGGAAGAGGACTGGCACAGGAGGGAATGGACAGGGAATGGGACAGACACAGCAGGGATAGGATGGAACGGGCACAGCAGGACAGGCACAACCCCAGGCTGGCATCACCGAACTCTTGGCTCCCCCCACACCCCGCAGAGCCCCGCGCTGGGCCGGGCCCGGCCTTGTTCTCCTTTAAAGTGCCCTATATTTATAGAATTTCTAAATAAATAGAGAAAGCTCTGGGGTCACCGTGGCCTCAGTCGGAGTAGCAGCCGTCCAGGCCGATGGCGCCGTGGCGCTCGGCCGAGTAGGGGCAGGAGGAGCCGTTGGGCAGCGCCCCGCAGGCCTTGGCCGCGATGCCGCAGTTCTTGAGGAGGTTGAAGCTGAAGGAGCCCAGGGCGTCCTTGGGCGGGAAAGGCTTCATGGTGGAGAGGATCAGTGCCAGGCAGTCGGCAACGTCCTTGTTGGGGGCGCAGGCCAGAGCCGGGGTGTGGCCTGGGGGGACACGGGGGTCAGGGGTGGAACAGGATGGGGGTGTGGGAATTGGGGAATTGGGGTGTGGGATTGGGGAATTGGGATGGGGGAACTGGGGAATTGGGGTGTGGGGTGTGGGATTAGGGGATTGGGGTGTGGGATTGTGAGGTCATGTGAAGGTTGTGGTTGTGGTTTGGGAGAGGATGACTTGGGAACAGATGATTTGGGAAGTGTTTTTGAGACAGGATGATTCAGGAGGCGATGATTTGGGAAGTGCTTTTGGGACAGGGATGATTTGGGAAGTGTTTTTGGGACAGGGATGATTTGGGATGTGTTTCTAGGACAGCATGATTCACGAGGGGATCATTTGGCAACAGAACCTTTGGCCAGGGATGCTGTTTTGTGTGGCTGTGCCTGAGCACTCCCCGGGCTCTGAGCCCTTCCCAGGAACACAGAAACCCCCCAGAGGAACCCCCAAACCCCCCAGGACCCCCGGGGCACACCCACCTTCTTCATCCACAGCCAGCACAGTGGCCCCTCGGCTGAGCAGCGCCTGCACCACGGAGGCCAGGCCGTTCCGCGCCGCGATGTGCAGCGGCCTGGGGAGGGCACAGAGGGGTCAGGGCTGCCTGACGTGGCCAGAAATGTGAATTCTGTCACCAGCTGCTGGGGCAGTGACCCTTATCTCCGTGGCACATATTATCTGCTAATGGGCCATCTTTAAACCTGCTGGGGCAATCATCTTTATCTTTCCCACAGCCCATCCTCCCTCCAGGAGATATCTCCTGTTAATGGGCCATTGTTAAAAACTGAGTGTGGCAGTGATCCTTCTCTCTGTGGGAATATCTCCTGTTAATGGGCTATTGTTAAAAACTGGGTGTGGCAGTGATCCTTATCTCTGTGGGAATATCTCTTGTTAATGGGCCATTGTTAAAAACTGGGTGTGGCAGTGATCCTTATCTCTGTGGGAATATCTCTTGTTAATGGGCCATTGTTAAAAACCGGGTGTGGCAGTGATTCTTATTGCTGTGGGAGAGATCTCCTGTTAATGGGCCATTGTTAAAAACCAGCTGGGGCAATCATCTTTATCTTTCCCACAGCTCCAGGAGATATCTCCTGTTCAGGGCCACTGAGTCCCAGTGCATGACTGATAAAATTACATCATCCCACTGGGAGATGCTCCAGCCAGGGGAGGAGCCAAGCCTTTCCTACCCAGATAAAAACTGAGATTTTGGACAGCAAGTCCATCTTTCCACTGGATTCCAGAGGAAAATCAGACCTTTCCATATCATCCCTGGACCTTCAGAGGAAAACTGCACCTTCCACAGGAGCACTGCTCCAGCTGAACCACATCTGCCACTGCAGGAGGATGCAGCCACCATTGAATGGGACTGCTGCCAACACCCTGACTGACTGACGGGTGTCAGCTTGGATTCTGACTCTGGCAGTGTTTTTGGGATTGTTCTTTGTAATACTGCATTTCTATTTGAATTTTCCTAGTAAAGAACTGTTATTCCTAATTCCCATATCTTTGCCTGAGAGCCCCTAATTTCAAAATTATAATAATAATTTGGAGGGAGGGGGTTTACATCCTCCATTTCAAAGAGAAGCTTCTACCTTTATTGGCAGACACCTGTCCTTCAAACCAGGACAGTCACAACCCCAAAACCCCACCCCAAACCCCACACAACACCCCTCCAAGGGCAGGCTGGAGGCTGCTCCGGCCTCAGCTGCTCCTGAGCTTGCCCATTCCCACATTTCCCAGATTTTCCCCGAATCCCAGTCAGCTGTGCAAATACTCACATCTGCAGAGCACTGTTACTTGCATTGATAAGGCCAAGGTCTTGGGTTTCCCCCAGGATCAACAAGGCACACTTTTCATGGCCCTGGCAGGAGAGGGGAGTAGGGTGAGAAGGCAGGACCTGACTGTGGAACCCTTCCCTAAACCTGCTCTCCTCCCCCAGCTTTTGGCTTTTTTTCCTTTCCCCTTTTTCCTCCTTGGTGTAGAAAAACTGAGCACAAGCCTCTGGTTCTCACCATGGCATGGCTTGGGTTGGGAGTGACCAGAAAAATCATCTGGGTTGGAAATGACCAGAAAAATAATTTTGGTTGGAGCCTTCCCTTCATCCAGGCTGCCCCAAAAACTCATCCCAGTTATCCCTGGACACCTCCCAGTATCCCAGACTGCCCCAGAAACTCATCCCAGTCCATCCTGGGACACCTCCAGCTCCCTGGAATTTTGGGAGTTTTGTCTAATTAACTAAGCCTCACATCAGTATTAAAAAAAAAAAATTAAAAATAAACATATATGTGTTAATTGCCGTAATTATAATAACAATAATGATATTTCTGCACTGTCTACTTCAATACCTAATAAAAATTAAAACTATCACCACAGTATTTATGACATTGTGCCACCTGAGCTGCCCAAAACCACCCAGGGGGACACGAGGGTGACAGAGAGGTGACACAGGGGCAGTGCCAGCCTTGTCCCCACCTTGCTGCAGGCCAGGTGAAGAGCTGTGTTCTTGTTGACATCCAGCACAGTTATATTTGCTTTAGCTTGGAACAGCAGGAACTCTGCAAGGAGGAGAGAAAGTGGTGAGGAGGAGCCTCAGAATGTCCCCAAATGTCCCCAGGAGAGGGGACAGCTCTGTCCCTGCAGGCTCCAGGCACATGTCCCCACAAGTGGCTGCCACCTGAGGCTGCCCAAACCTGCCCAGGGTGACCCAGAGGTGACACAGGGGTGACCCAGAGGTGAAACAGGGGTGACCCAGGGGTGACACGAGGGTCCCCACCCACCCACTGCCGCCGTGTGCCCGTTCTCTGACGCCACCATCAGGGGGGTCCTGCCCAGCTTGTCCGCCGTGTCCACCTCGGCCTGGTGGCGCAGGAGCAGCTGTAAACCATGGACGTTGTCTGCGAAGGCAGCAGCGTGAAGGGGGGTCCTGGGGAGCCAAAATCCTGTCAGAGGCAGCAGCAGGAGGGGACAGAGCCCGGGCAGGGGACAGGGAGGGGACACTCACCTTCCTTTGGCATCTCTGCTATTAACAATCTTGGCACCTAATGCTTCCACCAGCATTTCAGCAGTGCCGTCCTGGTTGTTAATTCTGGGGGGAAAGGGAGCAGAGCGGGGTGAGGGAAGGGATGGGCAGGGCTGGGGTGAGGAAACAACATCCCCAGGGCTCCCAGGAATTTCTGGGGTAAAAAAACCCTTTCTGAAACATCCCAGGGGCTCCCAGGAATTTCTGGGGTAAAAAAACCCTTTTCTGAACATCCCAGGGGCTCCCAGGCCTGGAGTTATCTGGGGTAAAAAAAACCCTTTCAGGGATTCCAATGCCTGGAATTTCTGGGGTAAAACTCCCTTTCAGCACATCCCAGAGATTCCAAGACCTGGAATTGTTGGAATTATTTTTGGGGTAAAATATCCCTTTCAGGGGCTCCAACCCTGGAGTTATTTTTGGGATAAAATTCCCTTTCAGCACATCCCAGGGGCTCCAACCCTGAATTATCCAGGGACTCCAATCCTGGATTATTTTTGTGGTAAAACATCCCTTTTAGGGGCTCCAAACCTGAATTATTTTGGGGTAAAACTCCCCTTCCAGGGGCTCCAACCCTGATTATTCTGGGCTGTCACTTACACTGCACAGTGCAATGGAGTAAAGGGGTTTCCTTCAAGGTATGCAAACGGGTTGTGTTCAAGTAACAATTCAAGACAATCTTCATGCCCTGGGGAGAGAGGGGAGAGCAGAGAAATCCCTGAAATCCAGAATCCCAAAATTCCCTCCCAAATCATGTAAATTGTGATTGACCCCCAGCCCTGAGTGCCAGCTCCAGTGGACACTCCAGGGATGGGGATTCTGAGCAGTGATTTTTTGGTGATTTTTTCTTTGTTTATTTTTTGGATGACTTTTTGGTGCTGGTTTTTTTCTGAATTTTTTGGTGATTTTTTAATTTTTGGTGATTTTTGGGTGATTTTTTGTGATTTTTTAAAAATCTCTGTCCATACATCTCAGTCCATACATCTCAGTCCATAAATCCCTACCCATCAATCCCTGTCCATAAATCACTCTCTGTCCATAAATCTCTGTCCATCAATCCTTGCCCATAAATCACTCTCTGCCCATCAATCCTTGCCCATCAATCCCTGTCCATCAATCCCTGTCCATAAATTTCTGTCCATAAATGTGTGTCCATAAATCTCATTCCATCAATCCCTGTCCATAAATCGCAATCCATAAATCTCAGTCCCTAAACCTCAGTCCATAAACCTCTGTCCATAAATCCCTGTCCATCAATCCCTGTCCATACATCTCAGTCCAGAAATCGCCGCCCATCAATTCCTGCCCATAAATCCCTGCCCATCAATCCTTGCCCATCAATCCCTGCCCATCAATCTCAGCCCATCAATCCTTGCCCATCAATCCCTGTCCATCAATCCCTGCTCATCACTCTTTGCCCATCAATCCCTGCACATAAATCACTCTCTGCCCATAAATCCCTGCCCATTAATCCTTGCCCATCAATCCCTGCCCATCAGTCTCAGTCCAGAAATCCCTGCCCATCAATCCCTGTCCATAAATCCCTGCCCATCACTCTCTGCCCATCAATCCCTGTCCATCAATCCCTGTCTATAAACCTCTGTCCATAAATCTTAGCCCATACATGCCTGCCCATAAATCACTCTCTGCCCATCAATTCCTGTCCATACATCTCAATCCAGAAATCCCTGCCCATCAATTCCTGCCCATCAATTCCTGTCCATAAATCCCTGCCCATCAATCCTTGCCCATCAATCCCTGCCCATAAATCCCTGTCCACAAATCCCTGTCCATCACTCTCTGCCCATCAATCCCTGCTCATCACTCCTTGCCCATCAATCTCAGCCCATCAATCCCTGCCCATAAATGACTCTGCCCATCAATCCCCATCCCCAAGCCCCTCACCACTGTAAGAAGCCCAGTGCATGGGGGAGTAGCCGCTGTAGTCCACCACGGAGTCCAGGGGGTCGGTGGACAGCGCTGCCTGCAGCAGGGTCCTCAGCACCTCCAGGTGGCCGCAGGCCGAGGCGAAGTGGATCGGGGTCCGGCCCTTGAAATCGCGGCACAGGACGAAGGCATCGTGGTCCAGCAGAGCAGCCAGGCAATCCTCGCAGCCTGTCACGGCCTGGGGGACACAGGGGGGTGAGAAAACCTAAAATCCTGATAGCATATCGTGATATCATATCATTGCGTGGGGGTTTGGGCCATTAAAATATCCAAAATCCTGCTGCAATCGTGATATCACATCATTGTGTGGTGGATTGGGGCATTAAAATATCCAAAATGCTGCTGCTGTCGTGATATCACATCACCCTGTGGTGGCACAACACCCAAAACCCTGCTGCTATCATGATATCACATCAACTGCATGGGGGTTTGGAGCATTAAAATATCCAAAATCCTGCTGGAATCGTGATATCACATCACCCTGTGGTGGCACAACACCCAAAATCCTGCTGCTGTTGTGATATCACATCACCTGTCGTGGCACAACACCCAAAATCCTGCTGCTATCATAATATCACATCACTGCATGAGTGTTTGGAGCATTAAAATATATAAAATCCTGCTGCTTTCATGATATCACATCACCTTTGGTGGTTTGGGGTATCAGAACACCCAAAATCCTGCTGCTATTGTGATATCACATCAGCTGTGGTGGTTTGAGGCATTAAAATATCCAAAATCCAGCTGCTTTGTGGCATCACATCACTGCATGGGGGTTTGGGGCATCAAAATATCCCAAAATCCCACTTCCCAGAATTCACAGAATCCCAGAATTCACAGAAATCCCAGAATTCACAGAATTCACAGAATCTAAATCCTCACCTCAGGCAGACCATTCCAGAATTTAACACTTTTGATTTTTAGTGTTTTATCCCATTTTCAGTAAATCCTCACCCCAGACCGACAATTCCAGAATTTTATCACTTTCCAATTTTAGCATTTTATCCCTTTTCAGTAAAATCTCACCCCAGACAAACAATACTAATACTTTATCACCCTTTCACTAAATCTTCACCCCAGACAGACAACTCCAGAATTTTAACACTTTTCAGTTTTAGTATTTTATCCCATTTGCAGTAAATCCTCATCCCAAGCAGACAATTTTAGTATTCTATAATTCTTTCTGTAAATCCTCACCCCAGACTGACAATTCTAGAATTTGACACTTCTGATTTTTACTATTTTATCCCTTTTCCAGCAAATCCTCACCCCAGACCGACAATTCCAGTGTTTTATCACTCTTTCAGTAAATCTTCACCCCATTCAGACCATTCCAGAATTTCATCACTTTTACAGTAAATCCTCACCCTAAGCAGATAATTCCAATATTTTATCACTTTTTTCAGTATATCCCCACCCCATTCAGACCATTCCAGAATTTTATCCCTTTCCATTTTTATTCTTTCACCCCACGTTCAGCAAGCCTCACCCCGCGGTGCAGCGCCGTCCGGCCCCTCTTGTCGGCGGCGTCGGCCGTGGATCCCTTGTCCAGCAGCAGATGGACGCAGTCCACGTGGCCGTTCATGATGGCCAGCATCAGCGGGGTCCTGGTGAGGAAATTCGGGAATGGTGAGGGGGAAAAGCGGGAATGGGGACAGGGAAAATCGGGAATTGGGTGAGGGAAAGGTGGGAATGGTGTGAGGAGGAAATTGTGAGGGAAAATCGGGAATTACGTGAGGGAAAATTGTGAGGAAAAATCGGGAATTAAGTGAGGGAAAATTGTGAGGGAAAATTGGGAATGGGAGTGAGGGAAAATTGTGAGGGAAAATCGGGAATGGTTTGAGGGAAAGGTGGGAATGGGGTGAGGGAAATTGTGAGGGAAAATCGGGAATTACGTGAGGGAAAATTGTGAGGGAAAATTGGGAATGGGGTGAGGGGAAATTGTGAGGGAAAACTGGGAATGGAGTGAGGGAAAATCGGGAATTGTGTGAGGGAAAATTGTGAGGGAAAATATTGGGAATGCGGTGAGGGAAAGTTGTGAGAGAAAACTGGGAATTGTGTGAGGAAAAGTTGGGAATGGTGTGAGGGAAAATTGTGAGGAAAAATTGGGAATGGAGTGAGGGAAAATTGTGAGGGAAAATCGGGAATTACGTGAGGGAAAATTGTGAGGGAAAATTGGGAATGGTGTGAGGAAAAGGTGGGAATAGTGTGGGGGAAAATTGTGAGGGAAAATTGGAAAAATTATGAGGGAAAGTTGGGAATGCAGGTGAGGGAAAATCAGGAATTGGGTGAGGGAATATTGGGAGGGAAAACCGGGAATTGTGTGAGGAAAAGTTGGAAATGGTGTGAGGGAAAATTGTGAGGGAAAGTTGGGAATCAGGTGAGGGAAAATCGTGAGGGAAAATCGGGAATGGGGTGAGGGAACATTGTGAGGGAAAATTGGGAATTGTGTGAGGGAAAAGTTGGGAATGGTGTGAGGGAAAATTGTGAGGGAAAATTGGGAATGGGGTGAGGGGAAATTGTGAGGGAAAACTGGGAATGGAGTGAGGGAAAATCGTGAGGGAAAATTTGGGAATGGGGTGAGGGAAAACTGTGAGGGAAAATTTGGAATGGTGGGGAGGGAAAATTGTGAGGGAAAATCGGGAATGGTGTGAGGTAAAATTGGGAATGGGGGTGAGGGATAATTGAGAATGGAGTGAGGGAAAATTGTGAGGGAAAATTGGGAATGAGGGATGAGGGAAAATTGGGAATGGTGTGAGAGACATTAATGGTGGTGAGGGAAAACTGGGAATGGGGATGTGGGAAAATCAGGAATGGTGGCCCTGGGGACACTGAGGGGACACTCACTGGCCGTGGATGTCCATGACGTCGGTGATGTCCGCGCGCTCCCCGCTGTCGATCAGGAGGTGCAGGGAATCCGTGTTCCCGTTGGCAGCTGGGAACAGGGACAGGGATGGGAAAAGAGGAATGAGAAAAAGGGATGAGGAAAAAGGGGATAAGGAAAAATGGGAGGAGGAAAAATGGGATGAGGAAAAGGCATGAGAAAAGAGGGGTGAGAAAAAGGGATGAGAGAATAGGGATGAGGAAAAAATGGGATGAGGAAAAGATGAAAAAAAGGGATGAGGAAGAGAGGGATGGGAGAAAAAAGAACAAGGAAAAGGGATGAGGAAATAGGGATGAAGGAAAGAGGGAGGTGGAAAAGAGGGATGAGAAAATAGGGATGAGGAAAAGAGGGATGAGAAAAGAAGGAGGAAGAAAAGAGGGAGGAGGAAAAGAGAGATGAAGAAAAAAGGGATGAGGAAAAATGGGATGAGGAGAAGAGGGACAAGGAAAAAAAGGGTTGAGAAAGGGAGGAGGCAAAGAGGGATGAGGAAAAGAGAGGAGAAGGAAAATAAATGAGGAAGAGGGATGAGGAAAAAGCAAAGTAGGAAAAGAGGGATGAGGAGAGGGATAAAGAAAAACGGGATGAGAAAAGAGGGATGAGGAAGAAAGTGTTGAGGAAAAATGTGGACAAGGAAAAGGGATGAGGAAAAGGGGTGAGAAAAGAGAGATAAGGAAAAAAGGGATGAGGAAAGAGAGATGAGGAAAAAGGCACGAGGGATTGAGGCAAAGGGATGAGGAAAAGAGGGATGGGGAAAAGAGGGAGAAGAAAAAAAGGGATGAGGGAAAAGAAGAACAAGGAAAAGAGGGATGAGAAAAAGGGATGAGGAAAAGAGATGAGGAAAGGGATGAGGAAAGGGAACAAGGCAAAGAAGGATGAAGAAAAGGGATGAAGAACAACAACAAAAGAAAAGAACAAAGAAGCGAAGTCAGAAAACCCCCAAACCCACAGCAAGACATGATTACTTCAGGTTGATTTTTTCCATCCCAAAGCATTCAGGGCTCACCTGCAGCGTGGAGAGGCGTCCACTTCCTCTTCCTCTCCTTGACCAGGGCGGAGGCGCCGTGGCTGGTGAGCACCTGCACGCAGTCGCTGGAGCCGCGCTCGGTGGCCAGGTAGAGCGCGGTGCGGCCCTTGTGGTCCCGCACGTCCAGGTTCACCAGCGTCTCAGCCAGCGCCTTGAGGGCTTCACAGTGACCATTGTAGGCCTGGGCACACGGGGGGACACCAGGGGACACGGAGGGGGGGGTTAGAGGTGTCCCCAAGGGAGGTGGAAAGGGGCGCCGAGTGGGTAAAATTTGGGGTGTGATATTCCCCAAGGTGGTTGTGGATGCTGCTGGTCCAGAAATCCCAATTTTCCTGATACAGAGAGAGGCAAAAATCCCAAATTTCTCTCTTCCCCAGGAGATTTTCCCTCTTTCCTGGGGGGATTTTCCCTCTTCCTTGGGGAATATTTTCCCTCTTTTCTGGGGATTTTTCCTGCTGTTTCAGGGAATATTTTCCCTCTTTCCTGGGAGAATTTTCCCTCTTTCCTGAGGGCCTCAAGGTGGGTAACGTGGGTAAAATTTGGGATGTGATATTCCCCCAGGTGCCTGTGGGTGCTGCTGGTCCAGAAATCCCAATTTTATTGATGCAGAGAGAAGTAAAAATCCTGATCAAAAAATTTCTCTCTTCGCCGGGAGATTCTCCCTCTTTTCTGAGGAATTTTCCTGCTTTTTCAGGAAATATTTTCCCCTCTTTCCTGGATGGAATTTTCCCTCTTTTCTGGGAGAATTTTCCCTCTTTCACAGGGGCCTCAAGGTGGGTAACGTGGGTAAAATTTGGGATGTGATATTCCCCAAGGTGCCTGTGAGCACTGCTGGTCCAGAAATCCCAATTTTCCTGATCCAGACAGATGCAAAAATCCTGATCCCAAAATCTCCCCTCTTCTCTGGGAGATTTTTCCATCTTTCCTGGGGGGATTTTCCCTCTTCCTTGGGGAATATTTTCCCTCTTTCCTGGATAGAATTTTCCCTCTTTTCTGGGGAATTTTCCTGCTTTTTCAGGGAATATTTTCCTGTTTTCCTGGGAGGATTTTCCCTTTTTTCTGGGAGAATTTTCCCTCTTTCACAGGGGCCTCAAGGTGCGTAAAGTGGTCTGCAGGGAGGTAAAGGGTTACTGGTGTGAACTGAAATGGTCACCAGGGTACCCAAAAGTGTCCCCAAGGTACCCAAAGTGTCCCCCAGGAGACCAGAAATGGCCACCAGGTACCCAAAAGTGTCCCCCAGGCAACCAGAAATGGACACCAGGTGTCCAAAGTGTTCCCCATGGTAGCCAAAGTGTCCCTCAGGTAGCCAAAGGGCACCCCAGAAGTCTCCCCCACATGCCTGATGTGTCCCACAGGTACCCAAAAGTGTCCCCAAGGTAGTCAAAAAATGTCCCTCAAGTATCCAAAGTGCCCCTGAGGTACCCAAAAGTGTCCATCAAAGCATCCAAAAATGTCCCCCAGGCACCCAAAATGTCCTTCCAGGACCTGCAGGAGCCCAGGACACCCTGGAAACACTCCAGGACCATCCCAGGACCCAGAAAACCCCAGAACCCCTCCAGGACTCTGCTAGGACATCCCAGAACCCTTCCAGGACCTTCCTAGGATACCCCCAAAACCCTTCCAAGACCCTCGAAGAACACCCAGAACCCTTCTAGGACAAGAACACCCTGAGAATCCTTCCAGGACCCTCCCAAAACCCTTCCAGGACCCTCCCAGAACATCCCAGAATCCTTCCAGGACCCAGCAGGAGCCCAGAGCACCCCAAGAACTCTCCTTCCAGGTTTTTCCCATAAATCTTCCAAGACCTGCAGGACCCCAGGACACCCCAGAACCCTTCCAGGACCCTCCCAGGACACTCTGGGACCCCTTCCAGGACCTGCAGGAACTCACAGCTAAGTGCAAAGGGCTGACTGGGACGGTGCTTTCCACGTCCTCCAGGCAGTTAAACGACATTTCCAGCAGCTGCAAGGGAAACAGCACAAATCCAGCAAAAAATTCCACACCAAAAACTCCAAAAATGCCCAAATGTGGGATGTGACATTCCCTAATACAGCTGTGGGTGCAGAGGAAAAAATCCAACATCCCAAAAATTCCCAAAATCCCAAATTTGGGATGTGACATTCCCTGAGCTGGCTGTGGGTGCAGGGCAAAAATTTCAATCCCAAAAATCCCAAATTTGGGATGTGACATTCCCTAATCCAGCTGTGGGTGCAGGGACAAAAATCCTCATCCTAAAAATCCCAAATTTGGGATGTGACATTCCTGAGCTGGCTGTGGGTGCTGCTGCTCCAGAAATCCCAATTTTCCTGATCCAGAGAGAGGCAAAAATCCTGATCCCAAAATTTCCCACTTCTCTGGAAATATCTCCTCTTCCCTGGGAACATTTTCCCTTTTTCCTGGGAGAATTTTCCCTCTTTCCTGGAGGGGATTTTTCCCTGTTTTTCTCGGCAAGAGTTTCCTGGGCAATATTTTCACATTTTTCTTGGGGATTTTTCCCTGTTTTCCTGGGGAATTTTCCCTCTTTCCTGGGAATATTTCCCCCATTCCCTGGGAATATTTCCCCTGTTCCCTGGGAATATTTTCCCTGTTCCCTGGGAATATTTCTCCAGTTCCCTGGGAATATTTTCCCTCTTTTCTGGGAATATTTTCCTGTTTTCTTGCGAATACTCTCCCTCTTCCCTGGGAATATTTTCCCTGTTCCCTGGGAATATTTCCCCTCTTTCCTGGGAATATTTCCCCTCTCTCCTGGAGTTTTTTTCCTCTTTCCTGGGAACATTTCCCCCATTCCCTGGGAATATTTTCCCTGTTCCCTGGGAATATTTCTCCAGTTCCCTGGGAATATTTTCCCTCTTTTCTGGGAATATTTCCCCCACTCCCTGGGAATATTTCCCCTGTTTCCTGGGAATATTTCCCCTGTTCCCTGGGAATATTTCCCCAGTTCCCTGGGAATATTTTCCCTCTTTCCTGGGAATATTTTCCTGTTTTCTTGCGAATACTCTTCCTCTTCCCTGGGAATATTTTCCCTGTTCCCTGGGAATATTTCCCCTCTTTCCTGGGAATATTTCCCCTCTCTCCTGGAGTTTTTTTCCTCTTTCCTGGGAATATTTCCCCCATTCCCTGGGAATATTTTCCCTGTTCCCTGGGAATATTTTCCCCATTCCCTGGGAATATTTCTCCAGTTCCCTGGGAATATTTTCCCTCTTTTCTGGGAATATTTTCCTGTTTTCTTGCGAATACTCTCCCTCTTCCCTGGGAATATTTTCCCTGTTCCCTGGGAATATTTCCCCCACTCCCTGGGAATATTTCCCCTCTTTCCTGGAGTTTTTTTCCCTCTTTCCTGGGAATATTTCCCCCATTCCCTGGGAATATTTTCCCTGTTCCTTGGGAATATTTCCCCCATTCCCTGGGAATATTTTCCCTGTTCCTTGGGAATATTTCCCCTCTTTCCTGGGAATATGTCCCCTCCTTCCTGGAGTTTTTTCCCTGGCCCTGGGAATAATTTCCCTGTTTCCTGGGAATATTTCCCCCACTCCCTGGGAATGTTTTCCCTGTCCCCTGGCAATATTTTCCCCGTTCCCTGGGTCCCTCACCAGCTCCAGGTTCTGCCTGTTCCCGTAGGCAGCCGCGTAGTGGACGGCGGTGTAGCCCTGCTTGTCCCGCAGGGAGGGGTCAGCACCGTTGTCCAGCAGGAATTCCAAACAGCTGCAATGGCACAGAGAGGGAAAAAATGAAGGAAAAACGTGGAAAAACATCTGTAGGGAAAGGTCTGGAATCCCAGAGCAGGAATTTCCAGGTGGGAGTGAGGGGAGGGTTTGCACCGGGATGGCAGCGGGGGTTTGCTGTTCCTGGAGAGAGAATGCCCAGCAAATTCCAGGAAAACCCCAGAGAATTCCCAGCAAATTCCCAGTAAAATCTCAGCAAATTCCCAGTAAAACTGCGATCAAATTCCCAGGAAATTCCCAGTAAAATCCCAGCAAATTTCCATCAAATTCCCAGTAAATTGCCAGCAAATTCCCAGGAAAATTGCCATCAAATTCCCTGCAATATTCCCAGCAAATTCCCAGTATAATCCCAGCAGAATTCCCAGTATATTTATTCCCACTAAATTCTCATCAAATTCCCAATATATTCCTAGCAAATTCCCAGTAAATTCCCATCAAATTCCCAGTAAATTCCCAGTATATTCCCAGTAACTTCCCAGTAAGTTCCCAGTAAGTTCCCAGAAATTCCAATCAAATTCTTATCAAATTCCCAGCCAAATTCCCAGTATATTTCCAGTATAATCCCAATAAATTCCCAGTATATTCCCAGGAAATTACCACTATATTCCCAGTGAATTCCCACCAAATTCCCAGTATATTCCCAGTAAATTCCCAGCCCAGCACTCACAAAAACGCCTCCTTCAGCCTGGACTCCTTCAGGGGCTCCTCATCACTGCTCCCTGCATGGGGCTCTGCCCTGCAATGGACCAGAGACACCTGGGGTTGGTGACAAGGGCAGGGGACAGCACTGTGCCACCCCCAGTGCCACCAGAGACACCTGGGGTCAGTGACAATGGGCAGAGGACAGCACTGTGCCACCCTCAGTGCCACCAGTGCCACCTGGGGGTGGTGACAAGGGCAGGGGACAGCACTGTGCCACCCCCAGTGCCACCAGTGCCACCTGGGGGTGGTGACAAGGGCAGGGGACAGCACTGTGCCACCCCCAGTGCCACCAGTGCCACCTGGGGGTGGTGACAAGGGCAGGGGACAGCACTGTGCCACCCCCAGTGCCACCTGAGACACCTGGGGTCGGTGACAATGGGCACTGGGGACACCCCCAGTGCCACCAAGGCCACCTTGGGTTGGTGACAGTACCCATGGGGACACCACTGTGCCATCCCCAGTGCCAGCAGTGCCCCCCCGTCTCACCTGTGGCAGGTGCCAGCAGTGCCCACCCTGATGCCACCCTCTCATCTGCAGGAGGTGTCTGTGGTGCCCCCAGTGCCAGCTGTCTCTCACCTGTCCCATGTCCCTCACCTGAGGTAAGTGTCCAAGGCAGCTCCCTCAGCTGTCTCACCTGTCCCAGGTGTGTCTCTCACCTGTCCCTCACCTGCAGTAGGTGTGTCCCTCACCTGTCCCAGGTGTGTCTCAGGTGTCTCACCTGTCCCAGGTGTCTCCCCTGTTTCTCACCTGTGCCAGGTGTGTCCCTCACCTGTGCCAGGTGTGTCCCTCACCTGTCCCAGGTGTGTCCCCTGTCCCTCACCTGTCCCAGGTGTGCCCCTCACCTGCGGTAGGTGTCCCTCACCTGTCCCAGGTGTGTCCCCTGTCCCTCACCTGTCCCAGGTGTGTCCCCGTCTCTCACCTGTCCCAGGTGTGTCCCGTCTCTCACCTGTCCCAGGTGTCTCCCCTGTCCCTCACCTGTCCCAGGTGTGTCCCCTGTCCCTCACCTGTCCCAGGTGTCTCCCCTGTCCCTCACCTGTCCCAGGTGTCTCCCCTGTCCCTCACCTGTCCCAGGTGTCCCTCACCTGCGGTAGGTGTCCTGACGCCGCCGCGTAGTGCAGGGCCGTGCAGCCTTTCCCGTCGGCCTCGTTGACGGCGGCCCCGGCCGTCAGCAGCGTCACCGTGCACTGGTAGCTGCCGTTGGCGGCCGCGTAGTGCAGGGGGGTCCTGGGGGCACACACGGCTGAGACCTCACCTGAGCGGGGCTGGCACCCCTGCCCCTGCCAGGACCCTCACAGGACACCCAGCACCTTCCCAGGACACCCAGCACCTTCCCAGGACACCCAGCACCTGCCAGGACCCTCACAGGACACCCAGCACCTTCCCAGGACCTTCCCAGGACACCCAGCACCTTCCCAGGACACCCAGCACCTTCCCAGGACAGCCAGCACCTGCCAGGACCTTCCCAGGACACCCAGCACCTTCCCAGGACACCCAGCACCTGCCAGGACCCTTCCCAGGACACCCAGCACCTGCCAGGACCTTCCTGGGACACTCAGAACCTGCCAGGACCCTCACAGGACACCCAGCACCTTCCCAGGACCTTCCCGGGACACTCAGAACCTGCCAGGACTCTCACAGGACACCCAGCACCTGCCAGGACACCCAGCACCTGCCAGGACTCTCACAGGACACCCAGCACCTGCCAGGACACCCAGCACCTTCCAGGACCTTCCCAAGACACTCAGAACCTTCCAGGACCTTCCCAGGACACCCAGCACCTTCCAGGACCTTCCAGAACATTCAGAATCTGACAGGACCTTTCCATGACACCCAGAACCTTCCAGCACCTTCCCAGGACACCCTCAAAACCCTTCCAGGACCCTGCACATCCCAGAAACCCTTCCAGGACCCTCCCAAAACCCTTCTAGGATGCTCCTAGGGCACTTTGGGAACCCTTCCAGGACCCAACAGGGGCTTAGAACACTCTGAGAACCCTTTAATGACCCTGCCAAAATACCCCAGAACCCTTCCAGGACCCTCCCAGGACACCCAGAACCCTTCCAGGACACTCTGGGAACCCTTCCAGGACCTGCAGGTTCCCAGGACACCCCAGAAACCCTTCCAGGACCCAGCAGAAGCTTAGAACACTCTGAGAGCCCTTTAAGGACCGTCCCAGGATATTCCAGAACCCTTCCAGGACCCTCCCAGGACACCCAGAACCCTTCCAGGACCCTTTGGAGCCCTTCCAGGACCTGCAGGAGGTTTTTCCCCCCGGATTTTGGGGTGCTGGGGTCCCGGCCCCCCTCACCTCCCGAATTTGTCTCTCCTCCTCAGGTCAGCACCACTGCTCAGCAGCAGGTTCAGACATTCCACGTTCCTGCAGGGGAAATGGGGTCAGGCACCCAAAAATGTCCCCAAGGGACCCAAAAGTGTCCTTGAGGTACCCAAAAATGGCCCACAGGTACCCAAAATGTCCTCAAGGTACCCAAACATGTCCCCAAGGGACCCAAAATGTCTCCAACATACCCAAAAGTGTCCCCAAGGTATCCCAAAAATGTTCCTAAGGTACACAAAATGTCCCCAAGTACCCAAAGTGTCCCCAAGGTACCCAAAGTGTCCCCCAGACATCCAAAAATGTCCCCAAGTATCCAAAAAATGTCCCCAGCATACACAAAAATGTCCCCAAGGCACCCAAAAATGTCCTCTAGGTATCTAAAAATGTCCCCAAATACCCAAAGTATCCCTCAGGTAACCAAAAATGTCTCCCAAGGTAACAAAAATGTCCCACAGGTACCCAAAATGTCCTCAAGGTACCCAGACTGTCCCCACATATCAAAAAAGGTCACCAAGGCACCCAGAGTGTCCCCACGTACCAAAAATGTCCCCAGGCACCCAAAGGTGTCCCCAAGGTACCCTGAAATGTCCCACAGGTACCCAAAAATGTCCCCAGGTACCCAAAGGTGTCCCCAAGGTACCCTGAAATGTCCCTCAGGTACCCAAAAATGTCCCCAAGGTACCCAAAGTGTTGCCCAGGTATCCCCATTTCCCCAAGTGTGTCCCCTTGTCCCCAGGTGTGTCCCCAGGTGTGTCCCCATGTCCCCAGGTGTGTCCCCAGGTGTGTCCCCAGGTGTGTCCCCATGTCCCCAGGTGTGTCCCCAGGTGTGTCCCCAGGTGTCCCACCCCCCCAGAGGTGTGGCGAGTGCAGGCAGGTCCTGCCCAGGCTGTCGGGGGTGTTGATGTCCCTGTGTCCCCATGTCCCCAGGAGTGTCCCCAGGTGTGTCCCCATGTCCCCAGGTGTGTCCCCATGTCCCCAGGTGTCCCCAGGTGTCCCACCCCCCCAGAGGTGGCGGCGTGCAGGCAGGTCCTGCCCAGGCTGTCGGGGGTGTTGATGTCCTCATGTCCCATATCCCTGTATCCTCATATCCCCATGTCCCCAGCTGTGTCCCCAGGTGTCCCCAGGTGTGTCCCCATGTCCCCATGTCCCCAGGTGTGTCCCCAGGTGTCCCACCCGCCCGAGGCGGCGGCGTGCAGGCAGGTCCTGCCCAGGCTGGCTGGGGTGTTGATGTCCCTGTGTCCCCGCATGTCCCCAGGTGTGTCCCCCATGCCCCCAGGTGTGTCCCCAGGTGTGTCCCCATGCCCCCAGGTGTGTCCCCAGGTGTGTCCCCATGTCCCCAGGTGTCCCCAGGTGTCCCACCCGCCCGAGGCGGCGGCGTGCAGGCAGGTCCTGCCCAGGCTGTCGGGGGTGTTGATGTCCCTGTGTCCCCATGTCCCCAGGTGTGTCCCCAGCTGTGTCCCCATGTCCCCAGGTGTGTCCCCAGGTGTGTCCCCAGGTGTCCCCATGTCCCCAGGTGTGTCCCCATGTCCCCAGGTGTCCCCAGGTGTCCCACACCCGCCCAAGGCAGCGTGCAGGCAGGTCCTGCCCAGGCTGCTGGGGTGTTGATGTCCCTGTGTCCCCATGTCCCCAGGTGTGTCCCCATGCCCCCAGGTGTCCCCAGGTGTGTCCCCATGTCCCCAGGTGTCCCCAGGTGTCCCACCCGCCCGAGGGCGGCAAGGCAGGCAGGTCCTGCCCAGGCTGGCTGGGGTGTTGATGTCCCTGTGTCCCCATGTCCCCAGGTGTGTCCCCATGCCCCCAGGTGTCCCCAGGTGTGTCCCCATGTCCCCAGGTGTCCCCAGGTGTCCCACCCGCCCGAGGCGGCGGCGTGCAGGCAGGTCCTGCCCAGGCTGTCGGGGGTGTTGATGTCGAAGCCGGCCGACAGGACGTGCTCGTTGCTCAGCGAGGACACGATGCTGTACAGCTGCCCTGGGGACACAGGGACACACCTTTGTCACCAGGGTCACCTCAGAGTCACCATGGTCACACCTTTGTCACCAGGGTCACCCAGGTGCCACCAGGGTCACCTGAGTGTGATCAGGGTCACCTGGGTGTCCCCAAGGATGACCTAGGTGTCCCCAAGGGTCACCTCTGTGTTATCAGGGGTAATTCTGGTGTCCCCAAGGTCACCTGGGTGCCCCCCAGGGGTGATATTGGTGTCCCTAGGGTGATTTCGGTGTCCCCAGGGTCACTTTGGTGTCCCCAGGGTGATTTCAGTGTCCCCAGGGTGATTTATTTCAGTGTCCTCAGGGTGATTTCAGTGTCCCCAGGGTCACTTCGGTGTCCCCAGGGTGATTTCAGTGTCCCCAGGATGATTTCAGCGTCCCCAGGGTCACTTTGATGTCCCCAGGTGTGCCTGGCACACGGCACAGGTGTGACACTCACCTGAGGAGAGCAGCTTGCGGCAGCAGTCGGAGAAGCCGAAGAGCACGGCCAGGTGCAGAGGGAACATGTCATGGATCCCACGCCTGGGGAGGGAGAGAGGTGAGGGATGGGATGGGATAATGGGGATGGGATAATGGGGATGGGAACAAGGGAATGGGATAATGGGAACGGGAACAAGGGAATGGGATAATGGGAATGGGAATGGGGATGGGGATGGGATAATGGGAATGGGATAATGGGAATGGGAACAAGGGAATGGGATAATGGGAACGGGAATGGGATAATGGGAATGGGAATGGGGATGGGATAATGGCAATGGGATAATGGGAACAGGAATGAGGATGGGGATGGGATAATAGGAACGGGATAATGGGAATGGGATAATGGGAATGGGAATGGGATAATGGGAATGGGATAATAGGAATGGGATAATGGGAATGGGATAATAGGAATGGGATAATGGGAATGGGATAATGGGAATGGGATAATGGGAATGGGGATGGGATTGGGATAGAGACAATGGGAATGGGTTGGGAATGGAATGGGAACAAGATAATGGGAATGGGATAATGAGACAATGGGATAATGGGAACAGGAATGGGATAATGGGGCTGGGAATGGGGCTGAGGCAGCAGCAGCAGGAAAATCCCAGCAGATTCCCAGCAAAATCCCAGAACCCTTCCAGGACCCTCCCAGGGCTCTCCCTGCTCCCTGCCAGGCCCCAGGGCTCTCCCTGCTTCCCTGCCAGGACCTGCCTGTTCCCTGCCAGGCCCCAGGGCTCTCTGTGTTCCCTGCCAGGACCTGCCTGCTCCCTGCCAGGCCCCAGGGCTCTCTGTGTTCCCTGCCAGGCCCCAGGGCTCTCCCTGCTCCCTGCCAGGCCCCAGGGCTCTCTGTGTTCCCTGCCAGGCCCCATCTGCTCCCTGCCAGGTCCCAGGGCTCTCCCTGCTCCCTGCCAGGCCCCAGGGCTCACCGGGCGGTGTCGGCGCCGTTGGTCATCAGGGTGCTGATGAGCAGCTCGTGTCCGTAGCGCGCGGCCACGTGCAGGGGCGTGTTCCCAAAGCGGTCGGCGCAGTCGATCTCGCTGCCTGCGGGGCAGGGGGGGCACAGGATTCCAGGGAATTCCCGACATTCCCAGGATTCACAGCATTCCAGGGATTCCACAACATTCACAGGATTCACAGGATTCACAACATTCACGGGATTCACAGGATTCCAGGGAATTCCCGACATTCCCAGGATTCACAGCATTCCAGGGATGCACAACATTCACGGGATTCACAGGATTCCAGGGAATTCCCGACATTCACAACATTCACAGGATTCCAGGGAATTCCCGACATTCACAACATTCACAGGATTCCAGGGAATTCCCGACATTCCCAGGATTCACAGCATTCCAGGGATTCCACAACATTCACAGGATTCCCAGGATTCACAACATTCCCAGGATTCACAGCATTCCAGAGATTCCACAACATTTACAGGATTCACAGGATTCACAACATTCACGGGATTCCCAGGATTCCAGGGAATTCCCGACATTCCCAGGATTCACAGCATTCCAGGGATTCCACAACATTCCCAGAATTCACAACAATTCCCAGAATTCCAGGGAATTCCTGACATTCCCAAGATTTCCAGCATTCCCAGAATTCACAACATTCCTGGGATTCACAACATTCCCAACATTCCTAGGATTCACAACATTCCAGAGATTTCCCAACATTCCCAACTATTCCAGGGAATTCTGAACATTCCAGCGATTTCTCAACATTCCTGGCATTCCAAACATTCGCAGGATTTCACACGTTCGTGAAATTCCCGACATCCACAACATTCCAGGGAATTCCTGATATTCCAGGGATTTCACACATTCCTGACATTCCCAGCATTCTGGGATTCCAAACATTCCCAGGATTTCACACATTCCAGGGGTTTCCCACATTCCCAGGATTCCAGCACTGACCGTTCTGGATGAGGATCTGCGAGCGCGTGAAGCGGCCGTGGATCGCTGCCATGTGCAGGGGGCTCTTCCCTTCCTTGCTCTGGGAAAGGACCCAAAGAGAGCTCAGAGAGACCCCAAAACACCCCAAATACACCCCGAGGGGTCAGATACACCCCAAAACATCCCAAATACACCCAGAGGGCTCAGACACATCCCAAAACCATCCCCATCTCCCATCCCAAACCCCGCAGACCCCACACCTGCACCCCAATCCCATAAACCCCAATCCCAATCCCAACCCCGTGCCTGGAAGTTGACGTCGGTGCCGTTGTTGACCAGGATCTCGAGGCACAGCACCCCAACACCCTTTCCATCTCCCAAACCCCAAACTCCAATCCCATGGACCCCACAGACCCCAAACCCCACAGACCCCAAACCCAACACCGTGCCTGGAAGTTGACGTCGGCGCCGTTGTTGACCAGGATCTCGAGGCACAGCGCCCCAAATCCCAAACCTCCCAGAAACCACAGACCCCACACCTGCACCCCAAACCCCACAGACCCCACAAACCCCAAACCCCAATCCCACAGACCCTACAAACCCCAAACTCTGTACCTGGAAGTTGACGTCGGCAGCTGTTGACCAGGATCTCGAGGCACAGCACCCCAAATCCCAAACCCCCAGAAACCACAGACCCCACACCTGCACCCCAAACCCCACAGACCCCAAATCCCACAGACCCTACAGACCCCCAAACTCTGTACCTGGAAGTTGACGTCGGGCGCCCGTTGTTGACCAGGATCTCGAGGCACAGCGCCCCAAATCCCAAACCCCCCAGAAACCACAGACCCCACACCTGCACCCCAAACCCCACAGACCCCAAACCCCAATCCCACAGACCCTACAAACCCCAAACTCTGTACCTGGAAGTTGACGTCGGCGCCGTTGTTGACCAGGATCTCGAGGCACAGCGCCCCAAATCCCAAACCTCCCAGAAACCACAGACCCCACACCTGCACCCCCAAACCCCACAGACCCCCAAACCCCCAATCCCACAGACCCTACAAAACCCCAAACTCTGTACCTGGAAGTTGACGTCGGCGCTGTTGTTGACCAGGTTCTCGAGGCACAGCACCCCAAATCCCAAACCTCCCAGAAATCACAGACCCCACACCTGCACCCCAAACCCCACAGACCCAAATCCCACAGACCCTACAGACCCCAAACTCTGTACCTGGAAGTTGACGTCGGCGCCGTTGTTGACCAGGATCTCGAGGCACAGCGCCCCAAATTCCAAACCCCCAGAAACCACAGACCCCACACCTGCACCCCCAAACCCCACAGACCCCAAACCCCCAATCCCACAGACCCTACAAACCCCAAACTCTGTACCTGGAAGTTGACGTCGGCGCCGTTGTTGACCAGGATCTCAAGGCACAGCGCCCCAACACTTTTTCCATCTCCCAAACCCCCAAACTCCAATCCCATGGACCCCACAGACCCCCAAACCCCACAGATCCCCAAACCCCAATCCCACAGACCCTACAAACCCCAAACTCTGTACCTGGAAGTTGACGTCGGCGCCGTTGTTGACCAGGATCTCGAGGCACAGCGCGCCGTTGGTGGACACGGCGGCGAAGTGCAGCGGGGTGAAGCCGCGCTCGTTGGGCTGGTTGACGTTGGCCCCCACGTTCACCAGCTCGGTGGCCACCGCGTCCTGCCCCATGTAACAGGCGATGTGCAGCGCCGTGTTCCCAAAGGCGTTGGGCTCGTCGATCTGCGGGGACACGGCAGGTTATGGGGTCTGTGGGGTTCTGGGGTCCGTGAAGTTTATGGGGTTCTGGGGTCTGTGGGGTTCTGGGGTCCATGGAGTTTATGGGGTCTGTGGAGTTTATGGGGTTCTGGGGTCTGTGGAGTTTATGGGGTTCTGGGGTCTGTGGGGTCTGGGGGGTTCTGGGGGGTTCTGGGGTTTGTGGTGTCCCAGGGATTGTGGGATCCCTGGGATTGTGGAGTTCATGGGATCTGTGAGGTCCATGGGATTGTGGGGTATGTGGGGTCCATGGGATTGTGGCGTCCCTAGGATTGTGCAGTTCATGGGATCTGTGGGGTCCATAGGATTGTGGGGTCCATGGGATCTGTGGAGTCTGTGAAATTGTAGGGCGTGTGGGGTGTGTGGGGTCCATGGGATCTGTGGGGTCCATGGGGTCCATGGGATTGTGGGGTTCATGGGATCTGTGGGGTCCATGGGATTGTGGGGTGTGCGGGGTCCATGGGATTGTGGGGGTTCATGGGATTGTGAAGTCCATGGGATCTGTGGGGTCCATGGGATTGTGGGGTGTGCGGGGTCCATGGGATTGTGAGGTTCATGGGATCTATGGGGTCCATGGGATTGTGGGGTGTGCGGGGTCCATGGGATTGTGGGGTGTGCGGGGTCCATGGGATTGTGGGGTTCATGGGATCTGTGGGGTCTGTGGGATTGTAGGGTGTGTGGGGTCACTGGGATTGTGGGGCTCACGGTCTCACCTCCACCCCCAGGCGCAGCAGGTGCCGCACCACCTCGATCTGGCCGCTGGCGGCCGCCGTGTGCAGCAGCGTGTAGCCCTTCCTGTCCTTGCACAGCACGTCAGCCCCGCGCGCCAGCAGCAGCTTCAGCACCTCCAGGTGACCTGGGGACAGCGCGACAGGGCACCGTGAATGAACAGCGGGACAGTGACACCGTGAATACAGCCGGGACAGTGACAGCGCGACAGGGCACCGTGAATGAACACAGCGGGACAGTGACACCGTGAATACAGCCAGGGACAGTGACAGCGCCGACAGTGACACCGTGAATGAACAGCGGGACAGTGACACCGTGAATACAGCCAGGACAGTGACAGCGACAGTGACACCGTGAATACACAGCAGGACAGTGACACCGTGAATACAGCCAGGACAGTGACAGCGCGACAGTGACACCGTGAATGAACAGCGGGACAGTGACACTGTGAATACAGCCGGGACAGTGACACCGTGAATACAGCCAGGACAGTGACAGCGCGACAGTGACACCGTGAATACACAGCAGGACAGTGACACCGTGAATACAGCCGGGACAGTGACACCGTGAATACAGCCAGGACAGTGACAGCGCGACAGTGACACCGTGAATGAACAGCGGGACAGTGACACTGTGAATACACAGCGGGACAGTGACACCGTGAATACAGCCAGGACAGTGACAGCGACAGTGACACCGCGAATGAACAGCAGGACAGTGACACCGCGGAATACAGCCGGACAGTGACACCGCGAATACAGCCAGGACAGTGACAGCCGACAGTGACACCGCGAATGAACAGCGGACAGTGACACCGTGAATACAGCCGGGACAGTCACAGCAGGACAGTGACACCGTGAATGTAACAGCGGGACAGTGACAGCGGGACAGTGACACCGTGAATACAACATGGGACAATGACACCATGAATAAACAGCAGGACAGTGACAGTGGGACAGTAACACCATGAATGCAACAGCGTGACAGGGCACAGTGAATAAACAGCAGGACAGTGACAGCAGGACAGTGACATCGTGAATACAGCCGGGACAGCAACAGCGTGACAGGACATCGCGAATACAACAGCGGGACAGTGACACTGGGACTACAGCTGGGACAGCAACACCTGTGACAACACCAGTGACAGCAACACTGGGACAGCACTGGAGAGACGGGGAACAGGAGAGACGGAAATGGGAGAGACAGGAAATCCCAAAGGGATAGGAAAGGGGAGAGACAGGAACAGGAGAGAGAGGGGAATGGGAGAGATGGAGAGGAGGAATGGGGAAGATGGATGAAGGAAATGTGAGAGATAAAGGGAAAAATGGGAGAGAGGGAGAGGAGGAAGAGATGGAGAGGAGGGATGGGACAGGTGGAGGGAAAGGAGAGAGAGAATGAATGGGAGAGAGGGAGAGGAGGAATGGAGACGAGGAATGGGAAAGATGGGAAAACTCACGAGAGATGGAAAACACAGGGAGGGGAATTTGTGTGGGGTTGAGAATGAGAGAGAGGATGGAGAGGAGGAATGGGAGAGATGGACAGAGGAAATGAGGGAGATGGAGAGGGTGAGTGAGGGAGCAGGAGAGGAGGAGAGGGAGGTGAAGGCAGCAGGGAACACCCACCCAGGAAGGCGGCCCAGTGCAGGGGCTGCCGGTCCTTCTTGTCACATGTGCTGGGACTGGCACCTTTGTTGAGCAGCAGGTTCACCATCTGTGGGTGTGGGGACAGCGTGAGCAGGGCCACCCCAATGCCCCAGGACAACCAGATGTCCCTGCTGCCCACCCCAATGTCCTTACTGCCCATCCTGTCCCTGGCCACCCTGCCACCTCAATGTCCCTGCTGCCCACCCCATCGTCCCTGCCACCTCAATGTCCCTGCTGCCCACCCCATCCCTGCCACCCCTGTCCCTGCCACCTCAATGTCCCTGCTGCCCACCCCTATCCCTGCCACCCCAATGTCCCTGCCCACCCCTATCCCTGCTGCCCACCCCCAATATTCCTGCTGCCCACCCCAATATCCCTGCCACTGCAATGTCCCTGCTGCCCCCCCGTGTCCCTGCCACTGCAATGTCCCTGCTGCCCCCGTGTCCCTGCCACTGCAATGTCCCTGCCACCTCAATGTCCCTGCTGCCCACCCCTATCCCTGCTGCCCACCCCAATATCCCTGCCACCTCAATGTCCCTGCTGCCCCAATGTCCCTGCTGCCCCAATGTCCCTGCTGCCCACCCCTGTACCTGCTGCCCACCCCAATATCCCTGCCACCTCAATGTCCCTGCTGCCCCAATGTCCCTGCTGCCCCCAATGTCCCTGCTGCCCACCCCATCCCTGCCACCCCTGTCCCTGCTGCCCCAATGTCCCTGCTGCCCACCCCTATCCCTGCTGCCCACCCCAATATCCCTGCCACCTCAATGTCCCTGCTGCCCCCGTGTCCCTGCCACTGCAATGTCCCTGCCACCCCAACGTCCCTGCTGCCCCCGTCCCTGTCCCCACCCCCACCTCCAGGTGGCCGCTGTGCACGGCGTGGTGCAGCGCCGTGCGCCCGGTGCGGTCGGCCACGTTGACGGTGCTCAGCAGCGGCACCAGCGCCTCCACGCACTTGGTGGCGCGGTTGGCGGCGGCCACGTGCAGCGGCGTCTGCCAGTGCTTGTCACGGGCATTGACGTCTGCAGAGTGCTTGAGGAGCAGGTGGAGGGCTTTCTGCGGGGTGGGAGAGCAGAGAGAGGCTCAAAATCCCCCAGCAATCCCCCAGACCCCAATGCAAGGGATTCCAGAGCTGTGGGATGTTCTCTGTACCTCCAAGGGAAGGAGCTGCTGTTTGTAGGTGAGGGGTTCTATCAAGGTGAGAGCTGGGAGAAGGGACATTCCCACCTGGTGTGACCAGGGTGGCACCTGGGCTGTCCCCAGGGCAGGGTGTATCCCCAGTGCAGGAATTGTCCCCCAGGGCAGGGATTGTCCCCCAGGGCAGGGATTGTCCCCCCAGGAAAGGGATTGTCCCCCAGGACAGGGATTGTCCCCCCAGGGCAGGGATTGTCCCCCCAGGGCAGGGATTGTCCCCCAGGGCAGGGATTGTCCCCCCAGGAAAGGGATTGTCCCCCAGGGCAGGGATTGTCCCCCAGGAAAGGGATTGTCCCCCCAGGGCAGGGATTGTCCCCCAGGGCAGGGATTGTCCCCCTGTGCTGGCCCTGCTGAGGCCCCTCCAGTGCTGGCTCCAGTTCTGAGCCCATGGGAAGGGCTGGAGCAGCAGCAGGAGGGTCTGGAGAAGCCCTGAGGGAGCTGGGAAGGGGCTCAGCCTGGAGAAAAGGAGGCTCAGGAGGGACCTTTTCACCCCACAACTCCCTGAGGGAGAGCTCTGCTCCCAGAGAACACCAGGATGAGAAGGAACAGCCCCAAATTCCTCCAGGAGAGGCTCAGGATGGACACCAGGAGGGATTTTTCCATGGAAAGGGCTCTCAGAGATTGGATTTCGGGACTCTCAGGATTTGGAACTGCCCAGGGAGGTTTGGAGCCCCCAGCCCTGGAGGTGTCCCAGGCCCTTGGAGGGGATCAGTCCCAGCTTGGACCTGCAGATCTTTTCCACCCTCAAACCTCCTGGGAATCCCCCAACCCTCACCCCTGGGCTGCTCCAGGTGGGACCTGAGCCAGGTGGGGCTCATCCCACCCAATCCAGCCACGAATCCTGGCTGGGGGAAGGAAAACCCCTGAGCCAGGGGAGGAAGCACGTGCAGAACCAGGAGTGAACAATCCCTGGTGACTCAGCAGGGCCCGGGGGTGACAAACCTGACCCACTGACCTACATCTGACATTTATTTCCTGTGCTCCTGCCCAGCATTTGGCTTCCTGCCAGCGGGGCAGAGCTTCTCAACCCCACAGATCTGCACTCCCAGCACCCCAAAAAAACCAACCCAGAGCAGGTTCCAGGCAGGGAAAGCATTTTGGGAAGGCTCCTTTAGGGAGATGGGCAGGCCAGAACTTCCCAGGTGGAAAAATGAGAGAATTTGGATTCCCAAATTCCCAGAGAAGCAGCAGGAGCTCTGTGTTTTAGGGATTGTCCAAACACAAACACCTTCAAGAGAGGAGCTCACACAGAAGGATTTGGGGAACACCTGAGCAGCAGAATTCCACCCAGGGCTTTGGATCTCCTGCTCCAACCAACAATTCCTCCCTCTCCAAAAAGGATTTTTTTCCAGCTCTCTCCAGAACTTTGTTCTGTGAGAATTTTGTGGTTTTCACAGCCCAAACCAGGGAAAAAGCAGAAGTCCCTCTGCTGTTGGGGTAGCACTTCCAGGCATCCCAACCCCACAGATCTGCACTCCCAGCACCCCAAAAAAAACAACCCAGAGCAGGTTCCAGGCAGGGAAAGCATTTTGGGAAGGCTCCTTTTGGAAAGAGGAGTTCACACAGAAGGATTTGGGGAACACCTGAGCAGCAGAATTCCACCCAGGGCTTTGGATCTCCTGCTCCAACCAACAATTCCTCCCTCTCCAAACCAGGGATTTTTTTTTCCAGCTCCCTCCAGAATTTGTTCTGTGAGAATTTTCTGTTCTTCACAGCCCAAACCAGGATGAAGTTAAGCAGGATAAAGTCAAACCCATAAAAAACAAAGCCCAAGGAAAATTTTCAAGGGAAATCTTTTGGGATCAGCTCCTGAGGGACAGGATGGGATCCCCAAAATCCCTCCAGGAGAGAAAAACCTCCAACAAACCCCTGGGGAAGGGATGAAGTCGGGGAGGAGAAAATTCAGAAATTCCTGGAGGACTGAGGGAAGGCAACCAATGAGGATTTTTTTCCCAGCTCTCTCTAGAACTTTACATTCCCCAAAATCCAAGGAGGAGGAGAAATTCCCTTTTTCCCCCAGGGATGCCTCTCCCTGAGCACCCACCTCGTGGCGAGAGGCTGCGGCGCGGTGCAGCGGCGTCAGCCACACCGTGTCCTTGGCGTTCACATTAGCACCTGGGGGGACAACAGGGCTTTGAGGGGGGTCCCAGCACCCCAAAAACCCCCTCAGCTGCCTCTCCCTGCTGCCCAGAACCCAGAGCCCTGAAGGAAAGGCACGGGAGCACTGAAGGATTTGAACGATTTGGGGAGCACCAAGCAAGGGATGGGGATGGGAAAGGATTTGGGGAGCAGCAGGTGAGGGACAAAAGGATTTGGGGAGCACCAGGTGAGGGACAGGAAGGATTTGGGGAGCAGCAGGTGAGGGACAAAAGGGATTTGGGGAGCACCAGGTGAGGGACAAAAAGGATTTTGGAAAGCTCTGGGTGAGAAATAGGAAGGATTTGGGAATTAGCAGGATTTGGGGAGACCTGGCTGAGGGATAAAAAGGACCCAGCATGAGACAGGGAATATCCTCACAGGGATCTGAACATCCCAAATCTTGTTTAATGAGGGGCTGGAGATTCTCCCTCCCAGGGCTCCCTGAGGCTCCAGAGGGTGAGGAGCAGATGAGGACACTCCAAATTCAAACACAACCCAAAACTGAGCAAAACCCCCCTGGATTTTAGGGGATTTTCTCCAGGATCTCCTCTGAGCATCCCCCTCCTCCATCAGTCTCAATTCCAGGGTGTGGAAACCTCTCAGGATTATGGAACCATTCCCTAAATCCCCACTGTGCACCCCAAAAGCTCAGGGGGGATCAGGGGAGTCCCCCTGGGGCTCACCTGACAGGATGAGCAGCTCAAGGATTGCAACATCTCCGATGTAGGCAGCAGCATGGAGCGGGGTCCGGCGTTCTTGGTCCTGCAGGGGACAGGGAGAATCCAGCCCTGAGCTGGGAGAGGCTGGGAAAGGATTGGAAAGGGTGGGAAAGGCTGGGAGAGGCCAGGGAAAAGGCTGGGAAAGGGTTGGGAAAGGCAGGAAAAAGGGTGGGAAAGGCTGGAAAAAGGGTGGGAAAGACTGGGACAGGGGTGGGAAAGGATTGGAAAGGGTGGGAAAGGCTGGGAAAAGCTGGGAATGGTTTGGGAAATGCTGGGAAAGAGCTGGGAAAAGGGTTGGAAAGGCTGGGAAAGGCTGGAAAAGGATGGGAGAGGGGTGGGAAAGGATTGGAAAGGTTGGAAAAAGCTGGGAAAGGGTTGGGAAGAGTTGGAAAAGGCTGGGAAAGGCTGAAAGAGACTGGGAAAGGGCCGGGAAAGGGTTGGGAGAAGGCAAGGAAAGGCTGGAAAAGGGTTGGGAAAGGCTTGGAAAGGGAAAGAAAAGTCTGGGAGAGGGTTGGGAAAGGGTTGGGAAAAGTTGGGAAAGGCTGGGGGAGGCCGGGTAAAGGGGTGGGAAAGGCTGGGAAAAGGTGGGAGAAGGCAAGGAAAGGCTGGGAGAGGGGTGGGGAAGGGTTGGAAAGGGTGGGAAAAGCTGAGAAAGGATGGGAGAGGGGTGGAAAAAGTTGGGAAAGGCTGAGACAGGGCAGGGAAAAAGCTGGGAAAGGATGAGAACAGTTTGGGAAAGAGGGTTGGGAGAGGCGAGGAGAGGCTGGGAAAAGCTGGGAGAGGGTTGGGAAAGAGTTGGAAAGATTGGGAAAGGCTGGGAAAGGCTGGGAAAGGGTTGGGGAAAGCTGGGAAAGGGTTGGGAAAGGGTTGGGAAGGGTCTGGAGAAGCCCTGAGGGAGCTGGGAAGGGGCTCAGCCTGAGAAAAGGAGGCTCAGGAGGGACCTTTTCACCCCACAACTCCCTGATGGGACAGCAGAGCTGGGTGGGGTCAGACTCTGCTCCCAGGATGAGAAGGAACAGCCCCAAATTCCTCCAGGAGAGGCTCAGGATGGACAGCAGGAGGGATTTTTCCGTGGAAAGGGTGATCAGGGATTGGAATTGCTCAGGGAGGTTTGGAGTCCCCATCCCTGGAGGTGTCCAGGAAGGACTTTGGGAGAAGGAAGAGAGGGATGGGGATGGGGATGGGAAGGATTTGGGGAGCCCCAGGTGAGGAATGGGGATGGGGACGATTTAGGGAGCAGCAAGTGAGGGACAAAAAGGATTTGGGGAGGACCCAGAAAGGGACGGGAAGGATTTTTGGAAACACCAAGTGAGGGATGGGAATGGGGATGGGAAGGATTTGGGGAGCCCTGAGGAAGGGACAGGAATTATTTGGGGAGCACTGGGTGAGGGATGGAGCTGAGAAGGATTTTGGGGGAGCAGCAAGTGAGGGATGGAAAGGATTTGGGGAGCACCAGGGGAGGAATAAAAATAATTTTGGAAGCACCAAGTGAGGGGTGGGAATGGGGATGGGAGAGATTTGGGGAGCCCTGAGGAGGCCCAGAAGGATTTTGGGAGCCCTGAGGAAGCACAGGATGGATTTGGGGAGCCCTGAGGAGTCGCAGGATGGATTTGGGGATCCCTTAGAGAGTCACAGGATGGATTTGGGGAGCCCTTAGAGAGTCACAGGATGGATTTGGGGAGCCCTGAGAGGCTCAGGATGGATTTGGGGATCCCTTAGAGAGTCACAGGGAGGATTTTGGGGAGCCCTGAGGAAGCACAGGATGGATTTGGGGAGCCCTTAGAGAGTCACAGGATGGATTTGGGGAGCCCTTAGAGAGGCACAGGATGGATTTGGGGAGCCCTTAGAGAGGCACAGGATGGATTTGGGGAGCCCTTAGAGAGTCACAGGATGGATTTGGGGATCCCTTAGAGAGGCACAGGATAGATTTGGGGAGCTCTGAGGAGGCTCAGGATGGATTTGGGGAGCCCTGAGGAAGCACAGGAAGATTCGGGGAGCCCTTAGAGAGTCACAGGAAGGATTTGGGGAGCTCTGAGAAGGCTCAGGATGGATTTGGGGAGCCCTGAGGAGGCACAGAAGGATCTGGGGATCCCTGAGGAGGCTCAGGATGGATTTGGGGAGCCCTGAGGAAGCACAGGATGGATTTGGGGAGCCCTGAGGAAGCTCAGGATGGATTTGGGGATCCCTTAGAGTCCCAGAGAGATTTTGGGGATCCCTGAGGAGGCACAGGAGGGATTTGGGGATCCCTGAGGAGGCTCAGGATGGATTTGGGGAGCCCTGAGGAGGCTCAGGATGGATTTGGGGAGCCCTGAGGAGGCACAGGGAGGATTTTGGGGAGCCCTGAGGAAGCACAGGAGGGATTTGGGGATCCCTTAGAGAGTCACAGGAAGGATTTGGGGAGCTCTGAGAAGGCACAAGATGGATTTTGGGAGCCCTGAGGAGGCACAGGATGGATTTGGGGATCCCTTAGAGAGGCACAGGGAGATTTTGGGGATCCCTGAGAGGCTCAGGATGGATTTGGGGATCCCTTAGAGAGTCCCAGGGAGATTTTGGGGAGCCCCAGGACTGTGCTGAGCCTCACCAGCACATTGATGTTCTCCTTCTGATTGAGCAGCGACCGAACCTCCTCCACATCCCGGTTGAAGATGGCTTGGACCAGAGGGGGCTGAGGGGCACACGAGGGGTGACAGTGACAGGGGTGACAACGAGGGGTGACAGCACCAGGTGACACAGCTGCAGCACCTCCCTCACCCCACCCAGCCCTGGCATTCATTTCCCACCCAGCACTGACATTTTTCCTGTTTTTCCCTCAATAATCAGAACTGGGAATTTTTGGGAAATCCTCCTCGCTTCCCCAGGCTGAGCTCTGCAGCTCCTGCCACCCGAAATTTGGGCACAGCCACAATCCCTGAACCCCCTTCCTTCTTCAAACACCTAAAAATTCCATTTTCCTGCAGAAAAATCAAAGGCAGAGCTGCTCTTGGGGTGCTCAGCACCCCCTGGATTGCTGCCAATCCCCACTGAGGCTTTTTGGGATGGAGGGATTTGGGTGCTGTGACCCCCCCCAAGCTCTGCCCACCCACCCAAGATTGGATTTAAAGCTCAAAACCACCAAATCTTGCTTTTTTTTAGTCTGTCTGGCAGTGACCCCTTCCCAGCTCTGCCTCATCCCAAAATCAGGGAACACATCCTGGGTCAGGGCAAGGCTGTGTCATCCTCCTGGAATGCAGAGGCATCACTTGTTAAGATGTTTTAAAAAACAAAAAAAATTTTAAAAAGGATTTTTTTTACAGAATATATATTTTAGGAAAGGTTGGAAAACACCAATGGTGCCCCCAAAAGGCTCCAGGCCTGGCACAGGGGAGAGAGGAGTGGTTGGGGTATCCCAAAAAATCAAGTTTTGTTGAAATCAGGGGCTGCTCCTCCCTTTCCTTCATCCCCTCCCAATCCCAAATTCCTCCTTTTTCATCCCCCTCATCCTCAGCTCCTCCAAAATTCATCCCTGGATTAAGGGCAGGGCTTGGTGTGGAGTTGGGGGGTTCTGGCAGCCCCTGACCCCAAAATCCAGGGGGAAAAAAGAGGGAAATCCGTGGGGAAAAGGGGGTGTGAGCCCAGGTGACCCCGGGGTCAGAGCTCTGGGGACAGCACAGCCACGGGAGGGGTGTCCCCAAAACCTGATGGGGACACTCTGAGCCCCACACTCGTCCCCAAAACCCAAAGAGGACACCCTGCACCCCCAAAAAAGTCCCCAAATCGTAGCAGGGATACCCAGGAACCCAGGAGCACCCCCAGATCCTAACAGGGACACCCTGAACCCCAAATGTGTCCCTAAAACACGACAGGGACACCCTGCAACCCAAAAGAGTCCATAAAACATAACAGGGACACTCTGTACCCCAAGAGTGTCCCCAAAACATAACAGGGACACCCTGCACCCCAGGGGTCCCCCCAAAACTCGATGGGCTCACTCTGCAAGCCAGGGCCACCCCAAAACCTGATGGGGATTCTCTGCACACCAAGGGTACCCCCAAAACTCAATGGGGACATCCTGCTGTCCCAAAAACTCCATGAGAACACCCTGCACCCCACAGTGTCCCCAAAACCTCTCTGGGGCCGCCCTGCACCCCAGGGGTACCCCCAAAACCCTGCTGGGGGGGCAGAAGGGCAGCAGGGGCAGGTCCTGTCCCTGGGGGGGTCCCCCCTTGATCTGCATTCCCAGCTCTCAATTTTGGGGTTCTCCCATTCCCAGGATTTTGCCATTCCCAGGGTCTGCCCTTTCTGGGGTTCTGCCATTCCCAGGGTTCTCCCAAACTCGGGGTTCTCCCATTTCCAGGATTTTGTCATTCCCGGGATTCTGCCATTTCTGGGGTTCTCCCATTCCCGAGGTTCTCCCATTTCTGGGATATCCCAATCCCAGGATTTTGCCATTCCCAGGGTTCTGCCCTTTCTGGGGTTCTGCCATTCCCACGTTCTGCCATTCCCGAGGGTTCTCCTGTTTGCAGGGTTCTCTCAGTCCTGGGATTCTCCCAATCCCGGGGTTCTGCCAATTCCAGGGTTGTCCCAAACCCGGGATTCTCTCAGTCCCGGGGTTCTGAAATTCCTGGGGTTCCACCATTCCCAGGGTTCTCCCATTCCCAGGATTTTGTCATTCCCGGGATTCTCCCATTCCCGAGGTTCTCCCATTTCTGGGGTATCCCAATTCCAAGGTTTTGCCATTCCCGGGGTTCTCCTGCTCCCGGCCCAGGTGTCCCAACCCCAGGCAGGGCTCTCCCGTTCCTGGACCGGGATGTCCCATCCCTGCGGGTTCTGTCCTTCCCGATCCAGGTGTCCCGTTCCCGGGATTCTCCCGTTCCCGGGGTTCTCCCGTTCCCGGGGGTCCCGTGCTCCCCATCCAGGCGTCCCAACGGGATCAGATCTCCCATTCCCGGACTGGGGGGCCTCATTCCCGGGGGCTCCCCTGTTCCGATCCCGGTGTCCCATTCCCGGAGTTCTCCCGTTCCCGGCCCGGGATGTTCCATCCCTGCGGGCTCCGTCCTTCCCGATCCAGGGGTCTCATCCCGGAGTTCTCCCGTTCCCGACCCCGGCGTCCCATCCCGGGGACACCGCCGATCCCGGTTTGGGGGTCCCATTCCCGGGGCTCTCCCGGGGCACGATCCCCCTTTGATGATTCACGTTCCCGGCCCAGGAACCCCGGGGCTCTCCCGTTCCCGGTTCGCGGGTCCCATCCCCAGCGCTCTCCCGTTCCCGGTTTGGGGGTCTCATCCCCAGCGCTCTCCCGTTCCCCGGTTCGCGGGTCCCATCCCCAGCGCTCTCCCGTTCCCGGTTTGGGGGTCCCATGTCCGGGGGCTCTCCGTTCCCGGTTCGGGGGTCCCTCCCGAGGTCCCATCCCGGTGCTCTCTCGTTCCCGGTTTGGGGGTCCCATCCCCGGGGCTCTCCCGTTCCCGGTTCGCGGGTCCCATCCCCAGCACTCTCCCGTTCCCGGTTCGGGGCTCCCATCCCCGGGGGGCTCTCCCGTTCCCGGTTCAGGCGCTCCCATCCCCAGCACTCTCTCGTTCCCGGTTCAGGCGTTCTCCCGTTCCCGGTTCGAGGGTCTCATCCCCAGCACTCTCCCATTCCCGGTTCAGGCGCTCCCATCCCCGGGGCGCTCTCCCGTTCCCGGTTCAGGGGTCCCATCTCCGGGGGGCTCTCCCGTTCCCAGTTTGGGGGTCCCATCGCCGGCGCTCTCCCGTTCCCGGTTCAGGCGCTCCCATCCCCGGCGCTCTCTCGTTCCCGGCCCGGCCCGGCCGCGCTGGGCCCGGCGGGCACGGGCAGAGCCGGTGCCAGCAGCGACCCCCGCCCGTACCGGAGCTGCGGCGGGGCCGGGCCGGGCGGGGAGGGCTCGGCAGAGCGGGGCCCGCGGCCTGGGGCGGCGCCGGGCCGGGCCCGGTGGCGGAGCCGCGCTAGGCCGCACATCCCCGGGCTGCCGTGGCGGCGCTGCCCGGGCGCGGCGCGGCGGCGGCGGCGGGAGCGGCGCAGGGGGAAGGGACGGGGCGGCGGCCGTACCTGGTCCGTGATGCTGAGAACCCCCATGTCGGGGCCGCCCTCAGCGCCCAGCTGCCGGCATCGGGTCCGGCCGCGGCGGCTCCGCTCGGGCGGCTGCGGGGCGGGGATGGAGCGCCGGGGATGCGCCGCCCACCGGCCCCGAGCGCCGCCAGCGACGGGGGAACGGCAGCGGCGGCGGCGGCGGCGACGGCAGGGGCGGCATCGCCCGGGCGGGCGGGGGCACCGCGAGTGGTGACCCCGGGAGCGGCGGGGCGGTGGGAGGGGGTCCCGGGGGTCGCTGCTGTGATTCACCCCGGTGGGAGTCACAGCCGCGAGCGGCTGGCGGAAATCACGGGGGGTCCCGGGGCAGCGGCTCGCCCAGCTGCAAAGGTGGTGGGGTGATGGGAGAGGGTCCCGGGGGTCACCCCTGTGCTGCTTCCATCCCCTCTGTGGGGTCTGTCTGATGGGAATCCATCCCCAGGTGGTCCTGGGGGTCCAGGGGGGTCCCGGGGCAGCGGCTCCGCCAGCCCGAGGATGGTGGGATGGTGGGAGAGGGTCCCGGGGGTCACCCCTGTGCTGCTTCCATCCCCTCTGTGGGGTCTGTCTGATGGGAGTCCCATCCTCAGGTGGTCCTGGGGGTCCAGGGGGGTCCCGGGGCAGCGGCTCCGCCAGCCCGAGGATGGTGGGATGGTGGGAGAGGGTCCTGGGGGTCACCCATGTGCTGCTTCCATCCCCTCTGTGGGGTCTGTCTGATGGGAATCCATCCCCAGGTGGTCTGGGGGTACCGGGGGGTCCCGGGGCAGCGGCTCCGCCAGCCCGAGGGGTGGTGGGGTGATGGGAGAGGGTCCTGGGGGTCACCCATGTGCTGCTTCCATCCCCTCTGTGGGGTCTGTCTGATGGGAGTCCCATCCCCAGGTGGTCCCGGGGGTCCCTGAGCAGTGGCTGCCCCGATCCGAACCCATCCCGTGATATCCGGGCGGGGGTCCCGGGGCTCGGGGGGATCCCGGGCCCCGCTGCAGCTCCGGCTCTGAGCGGTGCTGGGCTGGAATTCCCAGCTCGGGAATTGTGTTCGGGCTGGGAACTGGTGATTCGCTGTGCTGAACTGGATCGTGCTGGGATGAACTGGACTGGGCTGTGCTGGGTGGGACTGGTTGGCACTGGGCTGTACTGGGAGGCCCTGGGCTGTACTGGGCTTTACTGGACGGCGCTGAACCACACAGCCACGGTGAATTCCCGGTCTCTCGGTTCCTCCGCTCAGTTCGGAACGGGGCCGGTACCGGGACACGGCACCGGGGGCTCCCAGTCCCTCTCCAGACCGACGGAACGCGGGCACACGTGGGAGGCGGGACCGAACGCCCCCTGGGCCTGAGCCCACCCCCGGCAGCTCCGGGCGGGGCGGTCCCGGTTGGTCCCGGTTGGATCCCGGTCCCTGGCAGCCGCAGCCCCGGCTCGGACTACATTTCCCATCGCACCCCGCGCACCCTCCGACTACAACTCCCATCGTTCCTCCCTCGGGGGGCGTCGCCCCGCCCCGCCCCTTGACGTACCGGGCGCTATGGCGACGTGGTGACGTCACGGGGTGAGAGGTCACGGCGGCGGCGGCGCCGCGTCCCGGCCCGGTCCCGGTCCCGGTTCCGGCCCGGTGATGGCGGCCCGGCGGCTCCGCGGCGCCCTCCAGCTCGGGGCGCGGCAGCGCCTGCGGGCCGCGGCGGCCCCGCCCGGCAGGTGAGCGGCGGCGGCGGCCCCCGGGCGGGCGAGGCCCGGAGGTCACACCGGCACCGCGGGGAGCCCGGGGGCTCCGTGGGATAGGGGGTCCCGGCGGTGCCGCTGTCCCGGTTCCCGTGGAACGGCCCTGGGCGGGGAACACTCGCTGTTGGGGTCTGACCTTGGAGCAGACACCGGGACCGGGCCGGTGCCGCCCCCGCCCGCGGGGCACCCGGGACCCGTCCGGGGTGAGGCACCGGTGTCACCGAGCCTGGGCCGGGGGACAGTCCCGAGGCCACCCGCGTGTGTCCCCACGGAGTGACCTCAGCTCGGGGACGGGGACTCGGGACCGAGCGCCCCCGGTGACTCCGGGGGTGACAATGATGTCCCCTCCCTTTGTCCCTCTGGAGTGACACCGGGGGGTGGCACCGGGCCGGGGGACACCGGGGGGCACCGGGCAGTTGTTCCCGCCGGGATTAGGTGTCCCCAAGGTCGGGTTTCCCGGCCTTCCTCCTCCTCCTCCTGCCAGCAGCAGCCCTGGCACCTTCCCTGCCGTGGGCACCGGCCCGGAGCCTCGGGGGGAGTCAGGGCCCGGGAGGGGACATGGAGTGGCCGGGAAGGGACCTGGAGTGGCCAGGAAGGGATATGGAGTGGCCAGGGAAGGACATGGATGGCTAGGAGGGGACATGGAGTGGCCAGGGAAGGACATGAAGTGGCCAGGGAAGGACATGGAGTGGCCAGGAGGGGACATGGAGTGGCCAGGAGGGGACATGGATGGTCAGGAAGGGGACATGGAGTGGCCAGGAGGGGACATGGAGTGGCCAGGGAAGGGACCTGGAGTGGCCAGGAAGGGACATGGAGTGGCCAGGGAAGGACATGGAGTGGCCAGGAGGGGACATGGAGTGGCGAGGAGGGGACATGGAGTGGCCAGGGAGGGACATGGATGGCCAGGAAGGGACCTGGAGTGGCCAGGGAGGAGACATGGAGTGGCCAGGGAGGGACATGGAGTGGCCAGGGAAGGGGACATGGAGTGGCCAGGGAGGGACATGGAGTGGCCAGGAGGGGACATGGATGGCCAGGGAAGGACATGGAGAGGCCAGGGGGGGACATGGAGTGGCCAGGAGGGGACCTGGAGTGGCCAGGAGGGGACATGGATGGCTAGGAAAGGGACCTGAAGTGGCCAGGAGGGGACCCAGGCCTGTGTGGAAGGAGCTTGGGAAGGTCTGGGTGGGATCTGGAAGTTCAGGAAGGGGTTTGGACAAGTCTGGAAAGGGGCTGGGCTGGTCAGGAAAGGACCTGGATTGTCTGGAAGGGTCTTGAGCTGGTCTGGAGAGACTCAAACCTGTCTGGAAGGGACCTGGAGAGGTCTGGAAAGAGCCTGGGCTGGCCGGGAAGGAACCTGGATTGGCTGGGAAAGGACCCAGGCCGGGTGGGAACAGGCTTGGGATGGTTTGGAAGGGAATTTGGGAGCTCGGGAAGGGCTCCTGTCCTTGGGATGGGCTCCGTGATCCCTCTGGAGGGGCTCGTGATCCCCTGGATGAGCTCCTGGGTCCCCCGGGATGGGCTCCTGTCCCCGGATGGGACTCAAACCTGTCCCCCGGGATGGGCTCCTGTGCGTCTGGGAAGGGGCTCCTGTCCCCTGGGATGAGCTCGGGCTGGTCCCCCGGGAAGTGACCTGATCCGCCGGGATGACTCCTGTCCCCGGGATGGGGCTCCTGTCCCCGGGATGGGCTCCTGCCCCCCGGGAGGGGCTCCTGTCCCCCGGGATGAGCTCCTGTCCCCCGGGAGGGGCTCCTGTCCCCCGGGATGAGCTCCTGTCCCCCGGGATGAGCTCCTGTCCCCGGGATGGGCTCCTGTCCCCCGGGATGAGCTCCTGTCCCCCGGGATGGGCTCCTGTCCCCGGAAGGGCTCCTGTCCCCGGGAAGGGCTCCTGTCCCCAGGGAAGGGCTCCTGTCCCCCCGGGATGTGGGCTCCTGTCCCCCGGGATGAGCTCCTGTCCCCCGGGAGGGGCTCCTGTCCCCCGGGATGGGCTCCTGTCCCCGGGATGGGCTCCTGTCCCCCCGGGATGGGGCTCCTGTCCCCCCGGGATGGGCTCCTGTCCCCCGGGAAGGGCTCCTGTCCCCCGGGATGGGCTCCTGTCCCCCGGGATGGGCTCCTGTCCCCCGGGATGGGCTCCTGTCCCCCGGGATGGGCTCCTGTCCCCGGGATGGGCTCCTGTCCCCCGGGATGGGCTCCTGTCCCCCGGGAGGGGCTCCTGTCCCCCGGGATGGGCTCCTGCCCCCCGGGAGGGGCTCCTGTCCCCGGGATGAGCTCCTATCCCCCGGGATGGGCTCCTGTCCCCGGGATGGGCTCCTGTCCCCGGGATGGGCTCCTGTCCCCCGGGATGGGCTCCTGCCCCCGGGATGGGCTCCTATCCCCCGGGATGAGCTCCTGTCCCCGGGATGGGCTCCTATCCCCGGGATGGGCTCCTGTCCCCGGGAAGGGCTCCTGTCCCCGGGAAGGGCTCCTGTCCCCAGGGATAAGGGCTCCTGCCCCCCGGGAGGGGCTCCTGTCCCCCGGGATGAGCTCCTGTCCCCGGGATGAGCTCCTGTCCCCGGGAAGGGCTCCTGTCCCCAGGGAAGGGCTCCTGCCCCCCGGGAGGGGCTCCTGTCCCCGGGAGGGGCTCCTGCCCCCGGTGCTGCTGCTCACGGCCGGTTCCCCCAGGCACACGGCGCTGTGCGGGCTGCGGCTGCCGCGGCCGGGCCGGCCGGTGCCGGTGCCGGTGCCGGCGCCGCTGGAGCCCCGGGTGCAGCCCAGCCGCGGCTTCCTGAACCTCAGCAACAAGCGCAAGGAGTACTCGGAGCGCCGCATCATCGGGTGTGTGTGCTGGGAGCCCAGCCCTGCCCTGAGCCTGAGCCCAGCTCCAACCCCAACCCCAGCCTGAGCCTGAGCCCAGCCCTGCCCTGAGCCTGAGCCCAGCTCCAAACCCAACCCCAGCCTGAGCCTGAACCTGAGCCCAGCCCTGCCCTGAGCCTGATCCTAGCTCCAAACCCAACCCCAACCCCAGCCTGAGCCTGATCCTAGCTCCAAACCCAACTCCAATCCCAGCCTGAGCCTGAGCCCAGCCTGAGCCTGAGCCTGATCCTAGCTCCAACCCCAACCCCAGCCCCAGCCTGACCCTGACCCCGACCCAGCCCCAGGCCCAGCTCCAAGCCCAATCTCAGCCCTTGACCCTGGCCCTGACCCCAGCTCCAATCCCAGCCCCAACCTTGGCCTTAACCCAGTTCCAACCTTGATCTTAAACCCAATTCCAGCCCCAGCCCCAACCTTGGCACTGGCCCCAGTCCCAGCCCCAAACCCAGCTCCAACCCCAGCTCAAGTCCCTACACCTGTTCAACCCCAGTCTTGGCTCCAACTCTGACCTTAAGCACAGTTCCAGCCCCAGCTCCCACCTTGCCCCCTGACTCCAATCCTGATGCCAGCCCCAATCCTGACCCCCTACCCCAGCCCCAATCCTGACCCCCAACCCCAATCCTGACCCCAATTCCCAGTCTGACCCCAACCCCAATCCTGACCCCAACCCCAGCCCCCAATCCCGACCCCCAACCCCAGTCCTGACCCCAACCCCAACCCACATCCTGACCCCAATCCTGACCCCAACCCCTACCCCAGCCCCAATCCTGACCCCAGCCCCAGCCCCAATCCCGACCCCAACCCCATCTGTGTCCCCAGGTACTCCATGCAGGAGATGTACGACGTGGTGGCCAACGTGGAGGACTACAAGAACTTCGTGCCCTGGTGTAAGAAGTCGGTGGTGGTGTCACGGCGCGCCGGCCACGTCAAGGCCCAGCTGGAGGTGGGGTTCCCTCCCGTGCTGGAGCGCTACACCTCCATCGTCACCCTGGTGCAGCCACACCTCGTCAAGGTGAGCAGGGACCTCAGCTGTGGGGCCAGAGCTGGGGAAGGGTCTGGAGAAGCCCTGAGGGAGCTGGGAAGGGGCTCAGCCTGGAGAAAAGGAGGCTCAGGAGGGACCTTTTCACCCCACAACTCCCTGAGGGAGAGCGGAGCTGGGTGGGGTCAGGCTCTGCTCCCAGGATGAGAAGGAACAGCCCCAAATTTCTCCAGGAGAGGCTCAGGATGGACGCCAGGAGGGATTTTTCCATGGAAAGGGCTCTCAGGGGTTGGATTTGGTGGCTCTCAGGATTTGGAACTGCCCAGGGAGGTTTGGAGCCCCCAGCCCTGGAGGTGTCCCAGGAAGGACTGGATGTGGCTTGGACTGGGTCCAGGGGGTTTTCAAGGGTTCTGTGATGCTTCCCGAGCCCCGATGTGGCACTCTGGGGATCCCAGCTTGGACTGGATCCAGGAGGGTTTTCCAGGACTCTCTGATGCTTCCCGAGCCCCCTGACTCTGCTTTTCCCGTCCCCAGGCCGTGTGCACCGACGGGCGCCTCTTCAACCACCTGGAGACCAACTGGCGCTTCAGCCCCGGCATCCCCGGCTACCCCCGCACCAGCACCGTGGATTTCTCGGTACGACCCCGCCCCGGGCCCCACCCCCGGGGGAGGGCGGGGCTCACCTGCCGGGCCTCACCTGCTCTCCTCCTCCTCCTCCTGCTCAGATCTCCTTCGAGTTCCGCTCCCTGCTGCACTCCCAGCTGGCCACCATGTTCTTCGACGAGGTGGTCAAGCAGATGGTGGCCGCCTTCGAGCGCCGCGCCGCCAAGAACTTCGGGCCCGAGACCCGCATCCCGCGGGAGCTGATGTTCCACGAGGTGCACCAGACGTGAGGGTGGCCGGCCCGGGCCCCCCCGGACTGAGCCCACCCCCCAAAATATTTATTCAAGTGCGTTTCCGCTGCTGTTGCCTCAACGCCGTGAGGAGCTGCGTCCCCCCGGCGCTGGACTCCCCTGGATTTGTAGCTGATTTGGGATTTTAAGTTTTGTTTTAGTTCTTGGATTTTTTTTTTTTTCGTTGAGTTTCTTCTTCTTTTTTTTTAACCCTTTTTTTTTTTTGTTGTTATTTTTTTTAAACTCCTCAGCCAGGCTGGAGGGCCCCGGTGGGGGCAGCTCTGGTGCCTGGGCCCCGCCGTGCTTCGGGAGAACGGGGGAATTTGGGGTGGGGGAAGCTGCTGGGACCCCTCCCAATTCCTCCCCAGCTCTTCCAGAACAAAAGGGAAGGAGCCGGCGCAGGGAGGAGCCCACCCCGCCCCCGATGTCGCACACTTTGCACAAGCCACACGCACAGGGTGGGGAGGGGGCGGCTCCCGCTGCCCCCCCCCCCGCCCCCCCACCCCCCAGCACCCTCCGCAGGGACCCCCACGGTCCCGACCCCACCCCCCCAGCGGCCCCCCCGGCCCCGCTCGCGGTTCCTCACCTGTGCCAGGGGGATGGGAAGGGTCTCGGGTACCCCCTCCCCGGGGGGGTGAGGGGCTCCCGGAGCCCCCCCCGAGCTGCCCTGGCCGTGCTGCCCCAGAAGGAAGGGCTTTGACAGGCCAATAAAGAGCATTTTCCAAGGGTCAGCAGCCTCCTGGTCCTCATTCAGCCACGGCAGGGGGGATTTTGGGGGGGGTGCTGCATGCTGGGACCCCCCCGACCCAAAGCTGGTTGTGCCACCACCACTGAGGGACCCCCGGGTGGGGTGGGGGCACCACGCCCTGACCCCCCCTTCCTAAACCCTGCCCAGGGAAGGGAGGGGGAGGCTGGGGGTTTGTTAATAAAAACATTTATTTTGCATTTTTTTGTTGTTGTTTGTACAGAAGTGCCCGAGAGCTGCGAGGAGCCGGGGTGGGGGGGGTCCCAGCTCTGGCTCCCGGGGGGCTTCAGGCGGGGGGGCAAGGGGGGTCACACAAACACGGGGGGGCGCCGGCCGGGAGGAGTGTATCGAGTCCCTGCGGGGGGCCCGGACACGGGCTGGACTGAACCCCTCTCGGGGGGCTGCACCCTGCCAGGACCCCCCCAGCCCAGCAGTGAGGGAGCCTGGGGGGGCTCCCAGTGTGGGGAGCCTGGGGGGGCTCCCAGTGTGCGCAGTGAGAGCTGCTGGGGTGGGGAGGGGGCACGGGAGCCACCCCACCCCACCAGGGCAGGGGCTCCAGTGTGGGGCTGGGGCTGGGGGGGACCCCAGGGCTGCTTCTCCCCCTCCCCAAGGCGGGTGGGAGGGGAGGGGGAGCAGCCGGGGGGGCCCGGGGGGGGTTCAGTGCCGAGGGTCCGGGCCGGGCCCGGCAGCGCGGCGTTCCCTGGGGCAGCCCTGCCCCCGTCCCTTCTTTCCCTTCTTTACCCGGATTTGTAGCCCACGAGCTGCATGAGGCCCTTGGTGCTCATGGATTTGGGTCTCTCCAGGGGGAATCCCAGCGCTCGGCTCCAGATGAGCTGAGACAGGACGCCCAGGGCCCGAGACACCCCGAACAGCACCGTGTAGTAATTCATCTCCTTCATGCCGTAGTACTGTGGGGACAGGGGCATCAGCGGGGGTGGGGGCAGCCAGGAGACCCCCAGGGACAAAGGGACAAGGGTGAGGGACAGGTGGATGGGGAGAGGAACAGGCTGGGAGAGGGAGGGATGGGACAGGGAAAGAATGGACAGGACAGGGAGAGGGACACACAGACAGGGACACAAAGGAGGGAGAACAGAGAGGGCAGACAGGACAGTAATGGGGACACACAGACAGGGACACAGACAGGAGGGAGAACAGAGGGACAGACAGGACAGGGAGAGGGACACAGACAAGGACACACAGACAGGAGGGAGAACAGAAAGGACAGACATGACAGGGATGGGGATACACAGACAGGGACACACAGACAGAAGGGAGATCAGAGAGAAGGACAGATAGGACAGGGACACACAGGGAAAGGGACACAGGGAGAGAGACACACACAGAGGAAGGAGAACAGAGAGAGGGATACACAGGACAGGGGGAGGGACAGGCAGACAGAGACAGGGACAGACAGGGAGAGGGACACCTGGACAGGAGGAGGGACAGACAGGACAGGGACATGGACATGGAAAGGAAAACACAGGCAGGGAAAAGGACAGACAGGACAGACAGAGGCTCACAAAGGGAAAGGGACAGAGGAGCCCGGGTTCACCTGCAGCAGGACCCCGCTGTGGGCATCCACGTTGGGCCAGGGGTTCTTGGCCTTGCCCTGCTCCAGCAGCACGTTGGGGACGATCTTGTAGAGCTGAGCCACCAGCTTGAAGAGCGGGTCCTTGGGCAGGTGCTTGAGGGCGAACTCCCGCTGGCAGGTGTAGCGCGGGTCCGTCTTCCGCAGCACCGCGTGCCCGTAGCCCGGCACAACCTGCGGGGCCAGCGGGTCAGAGGTGCTGCTGAGCCCAGCACGGCCCTGGAACAGCTCCTGACCCCCAGCACGGCCCTGGAACAGCCTGGAACAGCTCCTGAGCCCTGCAACAGCCCCTGAGCCCCAGCCCAGCCCTGAGCCTCACCCTGCCTGAGTTGAGCGTGTTCCAGATGAAATCCCGCAGCTTCTCGTCCGACACGTCCTTGCCCAGCTCCTTCTGCAGGTCAGTGAGCCAGAGCAGCACCTCCTGTGGGAACAGCCAGAGTGAGGCCAGGGGACAGGAGAGGGACAGAGGGATGGGGAGAGGGACAGAGGGACACAGGGATGGGGAGAGGGACAGGCAGAGGGATGCACGAACAGGAGGGACAGACAGAGAGAGTGACACACGGACAGGAGGAGGGACAGACAGGACAGGGAGAGGAACACATTGACTGGGAGACAGACAGGAGGTAGGGACAGACAGGGAGAGGGACACACAGACAAGGAAAGGGACATGGACAGGGAGAGTGACAGGACAGGGAGAGGGACACAAGGACAGGAGTGACTGACAGAGAGAAGGACATGGGCAGAATGACAGGGAGAGGGACAGACAGGAAGAGGGACACACAGACAGGGAGAGGGACACACAGACAGGGAGAGGGACTCACAGACAGGGAGCAGTGCCCACCTGGTTGGCCAGGCCGTGCAGGGGCCCTGCCAGCCCGTTCATGGCGGCAGCGAAGGCGAGGTACGGGTCAGACAAGGCGCTGCCCACGAGGTGGCTCGTGTGGGCACTCACATTCCCTCCCTCGTGGTCACTACAGGGGTGAAGGGACCATCAGGACTCTCCCAGCCCCACCAAACGCCTCCCACGGCATTTTGGGGGCAGGGAGTACAATGTTGCCGGCTCGGTGACACTCCCAGAGCAACCCGGGCACCTCCCGGCCCTGGGGCTGGGAGCGGGGCCAGATCCCCGCCTCCTCCACGTCCCCGGCCGCTCCCAGCTCCACACCTGTGGATGGTGAGGTAGAGCCGCATCAGCTCGATGAACTGGGGGTCGGTGTAGCCCAGCATGTTGGTGAAGTTGTGGGACCAGTCGAGGTTGGGGTCGATGGCGCCGATGCCGCTGCCCTCGCGGTACAGGTTGCGGTAGATCTTGGCGGCCACGCACGGCAGCTTGGCGATCAGGTCCATGGCGTCCTCGTACACAAACTGGGGGCGGCGGGCTCAGACCGTGCTCCCCCCGGGCCCCTGCCCCCCAGTGCAGCCCCCAAAGCCAGCAGCTCCCCCCGTACCTCCCAGTACTTGGCGCGGTGGATGCCCTCGGCGTAGGCGCGGGCGAATTTGCTCTCGCTGTTGAGGGCGGTGACGGCGGCGCTCAGCTGGGACATGGGGTGCAGGTTGGTGGGGAAGTTGTCCAGCATGGTCACCACGTGGGAGGGCAGAGCTGCACGCTTGGCCCACTCCCGGGACAGCCAGGTCGCCTGTGGGGACACAGCGGGGCTGAGCTGTGGGGCTGGGGGCTGCCAGATCCCTCCTCAGCTGTTTGCCAGCTCCCTGCTGGCTGTACCTGCTCCTGGGTTGGGATTTCTCCGGTCACCAGCAGCCAGAAGAGACCCTCGGGCAGTGGCTCCTCTCCCCCTGCGGCTTTGGGCAGCTTCTTCTGGCACTCAGGAATGCTGTAGCCACGGAAGCGGATGCCCTGCGGAGCCGGGAGCATCAGTGGGGCTGGATGGGGTGGGGTGGGATGGGATGGATTGGGTGGGACAGGGCCCTACCTCGTCAGGATCCAGCACAGAGGTCTCGTAGATCAGCCCTTTCATTCCCCTCATGCCGCCGTACACCTGCAAGGGGCCGGGAGGCCGCGGTGAGGGACACTGGAGGGGCCCGGTGGCCCCGGCGCGGCCGCGGCGGCCACACACTCACCATGTCCACTGTGACCAATGGCCACACACTCACCATGTCCACTGTGACCAATGGCCACACACTCACCATGTCCACTGTGATCTGCCTGAATGCCACACACTCACCATGTCCACTGTGACCAATGGCCACACACTCACCATGTCCACCGTGATCTGCCTGAATGCCACACACTCACCATGTCCACTGTGACCAATGACCACACACTCACCATGTCCACTGTGATCTGCCCAATGACCACACACTCACCATGTCCACTGTGACCAATGGCCACACACTCACCATGTCCACTGTGATCTGCCTGAATGCCACACACTCACCATGTCCACTGTGACCAATGGCCACACACTCACCATGTCCACTGTGATCTGCCTGAATGCCACACGCTCACCATGTCCACTGTGATCTGCCCAATGGCCACACACTCACCATGCCCACTGTGATCTGCCCAATGGCCACACACTCACCATGTCCACTGTGACCTGCCTGAATGCCACACACTCACCATGTCCACTGTGATCTGCCCAATGGCCACACACTCACCATGTCCACTGTGATCTGCCCAATGGCCACACACTCACCATGTCCACTGTGACCTGCCTGAATGCCACACACACTCACCATGTCCACTGTGATCTGCCCAATGGCCACTCACCTGTCCTCGACCATGCCCCACTCTCACCATGCCCTGTGACCAATGGCCACACACTCACCATGTCCACTGTGATCTGCCTGAATGCCACACACTCACCATGTCCACTGTGACCAATGGCCACACACTCACCATGTCCACTGTGACCTGCCTGAATGCCACACACTCACCATGTCCACCGTGACCAATGACCACACACTCACCATGTCCACTGTGACCAATGGCCACACACTCACCATGTCCACTGTGATCTGCCCAATGGCCACACACTCACCATGTCCACTGTGATCTGCCTGAATGCCACACACTCACCATGTCCACTGTGACCAATGGCCACACACTCACCATGTTCACTGTGATCTGCCCAACAGCCACACACTCACCATGTCCACTGTGATCTGACCAATGGCCACACACTCACCATGTCCACTGTGATCTGCCCATGGTCACACACTCACCATGTCCACCGTGATCTGCCCGATGGCCGTGCTGCCGTGCTGCTGCCGGAAGCTCTTGATCTTCGCCTGCTCCTTGGGGATCATGGTGGCCAGGACGTCTTTGAGGTTCTGGGGACAAGGGAGGGTAATGTCAGAGGTGACAAGAGGGTGTGACAAGCTAGAGGGTGACAGGAGAGGTGAGGCAGGAGAGAGAATGACACAAGAGACAAAAGAGGAGAGCCCTTGTCACCCCTTGGAGGGTGATGATGGGAAACGCGGGTGACAAAAGAGGTGGGGACAGGAAAGGGGGCAATAGAACAGGGGGCTCCCCTTGGAGAGGGGTGACAGGAGAGGGTCCCCCCTCGAAGATGGGTGACAGGAGAGGGGGCCAGAGCAAAGAGGTGACAGGAAAGGGGGTGACAGGCAAGGGAGCTCCTATTGGAGAAGAGTGGCAGGATGGGGTGACAGAAGAGGGATCATGGGAGAAGGGGTGACAAGAGAGCTGGTGACAGAAAGGGGATGACAGGAGAAGCGCCTCCCCTTGGAGAGGGGTCTCAGGAGAGGCAGCCACAGGCAAGAGGTGTCAGGAGAGAGGTCACAGATGACAGGACAGGGGTCACAGGACTGGAACCCCCTTACCGTGGCGGCGCTGGCGTGGCGAGCAGCGAAGAGGACACACGGTGCATTCTGTGGGACAAGGGACACAGAGACCCCCTGTCACCAGGGCAGGGCCTCCTTTTGGGGGTGCAGCCACACGAGCCCCCCAGCCCCTGGCAGGAGCTGAGACCCCGGTTCCCACGGACGAGTCCGGCAGAGCCGCTTCCCTCGCCCACGCGGGCGGGGATCAGAGCCGGGATCAGCACCGGGAGCAGAGCCGGGATCAGCCGGGCCGGCCCCGCGCTGCCCTCGCGGCCGCACCCGGACCTGGCACGGGGAACGTGACCGCGTTCTCCTCCCTGGAGCCGAGCCCGGCCAGGCACAACCGCGGTTTTCCTGAGCCGGGGAATCCGAACTTTGTTCCTCGCCCACGCGTGGGAACCGGGAACCGCGGGGACTCCGGCCGGCGGGGACACCCCGGGAACACCCCGGGCCACGGGGACACCGCCGGGCACCGGGGGCTGGTGGACACCGGGAGACACCGGGAGACACCGGAGCACACCGGGACACACCGGGGCTGCCATGCACAGGGACACCGGGAGGTTCCCCGGGGCCGGGAGCTGCGGCAGCGCCTGCGGCAGAGCCAGAACATGACTCGGTTTTTCCGCTGGCTGCCGGGAGGACGCGGGGGGGCCGCGCTGCAGAGAACCCCCCGGGTGTCCCGCAGCCCCCCGCCAGCCCCCGGCCCGGCCTGGGGGGTCCCCGGTACACCGGGTGTGGCCGTGGCGGGTGGCGAGGCCGCGTCCCCCCGCAACAGGCGGCTCCGGGAAGGGAAAATGCCGGCGGAACAATGGAGGCGGCAGCGGGAAGCCCAAGGTCAAGGCGGCCGCTGTCGCCGCCGCGGGGGCCCCGTCACCCCCCCACCGTGTCACCCCCAGTGTCACCCCCTGTGTCACCCCGTTTTGGGGGTGCCCACGGCTCGTCCCGGCTGTCACCGAGGTGCCACTGGCTCAAGGTCACACGTGTTGGCGGTGACACCGGGCACCGGCGGGGGGGAGTGCGGGGGGACACCGGGACCCTCCGGGGCTCCCGCTGTGCTCGGGGGAGCGGCGGGTCCCCGGCTCCAGGGTGCGGATGAGGAGGAGGAGGGTCGGGATTACGGCTCGATGCGGGGGGGCGGCCCCGGTCCGCCCGGTTTGACGGGTGAGCAGGGCCAAGTGGGGCATCGTGAATATCCCAAAATATCGCCCGGTCGATAAAGACACCGCAGCGCCCGTTACGAAACGCCGGGGCCGCGGCCAAGGCAAACACAGCGGAGGGACCGGGGTCGTTCCGGCCCGGTACCGGGGTACCCCGGTAACTGGGGTCCCCTCGCTGTGACCCCGTTGTCCTCTACGGCACCGGGACGCTGGGGAAGGGCGGTGGCGGCGGTGGAGGGAGGGGTCCCCGCCTCCACCCCCCCACTGCCGGTGCCGCCGGGCGCGGGGTGCCGGGGGGAGCCTGGGACCCCCAAGCCCGGCACTATACAACGAGGGGGAAGCGGCGGGACCGGAGCCCCCAGCGGGGCCCCCTCGGGGCTGAGGCAGCGGCGGAGCCCCTCGAGCGCGGACCGGGCCCGGAGCCCCCCAGCCACTCCCGGTGCCCCCGGCTCTGAGAAGGCCGCAGCGGGAACGCCCGGCGCCGGTTCCCACCACGTGCTGCCGCTGCGGCCCCGCGCCCACCCCGGTCCCGGTTCCGCTCCCGGTCGCGATCCCGGTCTCCCCGGTCCCATCCCCCTCCTCCTCCGCCGCCACCGCGCGGCCCCTTTAAGGCGGCGCCCCCCGCGTCGCCCCTTTAAGAACCGGACCCCCCCCGCTCTCCCTTCCCCCCGCGGCGTCGCCCCTTTAAGGCGCGGCGAGGCCGGGCCGGGCGCGCTCACCTTGGGCCCGCGGAGGCGCGCGGCCGCCCGGCTGCCGGCGGCGAGGAGCGTCATGGCGGCACCGGGACGGGACAGGCCGGGACTGAACGGGGCCGGGTCCGGGAGCGGGGCCGGGAGCGGGACCGGGGCGGGAGCGGGGCCGGAGCGGCGGCGGCCGGGGGTCCTCAACGTGAGGGCGGGGCGGAGCGCGGCGCTGGTCATTAGCATAACCCCGCCCCCTGCCGGGGCAGAGCCATTCGCTACTGGTCGAGCGGCGCGCCGCGGGGCGGGGCCATGCTAATGAAGTGGCGGGGGGCGCGAGCTATAGGTGGCCGCCGTATTCGCCTGATCAGGAGCAGGGTGGGGTGAGGGGGTGCCCGCCCCGTCTCATGACGTCACCTGCCGCGATGCGTGACGTCATGGCTCGGTGGCATCCCTGCGGCCGCGCCGGTGTTTCGGTGGGGTTCGGCTGTGGGGGCGGCGGGGCAGCCCCGTGACGTCACCACGCGCTCGGCGGGACGGTGTGAGGTCACCTGAGCCCATGATGTCATCCTGCATGTGGCCACAATGGCTTGAGGTGATAGGCTGTGGCATGACCCTGGCTCAGCGGTGACGCCAGGTGTCACCGTCCCCACTGAGGCCAGGCCATTGTCCTTCTGGCCCCGGTGCAACGGGTGACACAGTGGGGTGACACGAGGTGACACGAGCCCTCCTGCTGCTCCTGCAGCCTGGCCAGGTGACATGGGGTGACACAGGCCACGGCAGAGAGGCCAGAACCCTCACAGAGCCCTCTCAGTGGCAGGGTGGGATGACACAGGGGGGCAGCTGAGAGCCAGAACCCCCATGGTGGGGTGACCAGATGTGACACAGGGTGACATGGGGTAACCAGCCACAGCCAAAGGGCCAGACCCCCATGATGGGGTGACTTGGGGTGACACAGAATGACACAAAGCCATGGGCTGACTGCTGTCCCTGCCCCACAGCTGAGCCACGAGGGGTGAACACTGCCCTCGAGCTGCTGGGGACACGTGGGGACACTGCTGTCCCCCACCCCACACGCACAGTGCACCAGAGCTGCCCTCGGGTGGGCCCACGGCCCCTTTATTGCCTGCAGCAGGGGAGGGGGTCCCCAAACCTCTCCCCCCCCCGGGGGGGCTGAGCCCCGGTGTCTCCCCTGGCAGTGGGGCAGGAATGTCCCTGAAATGTCCCAGCAGGAGCCAGGACATGGCCCCGGCCCCGTGGCCGTCCCGGTGTCCCCGGACGGGGAATAAATAGGACGGGGGCTGATCACGGGGTGAGGCAGCGGCTCCGGAGCTGCGCCGGTCCTGGCAGATCCGTCTGGCCCCGCTGGGTGCCGGCCCTGTCCCGGTCCCTGCTCCAGAGGCAGTCACAGCTCGTCGTGCGGGATGTGGAGCGCGTGGTCACACAGGTCTGCAGGGACAACGGGGGACAATCAGGGTGTGCTGGAGCCTGATGGAATTTTTGGGATATGCTGGAGGCCCATGGCACTCCCAGGATATGACAGAGCTGTGGCCAGAGCCCTGTGGGACCCTCAGGATGCACTAGACCCCTGTGAGACCCCTCAGGATATGACAGCCCTGTGGGTCCCTCTGTGGTGGAGGCCTGTGGGACCCTCAGGACAATCAGAGCCCCGTGGGACTCTGTGCTGCCCTGTCCCCGCTGTGACCTGAGCCAGGCCAGCAGTATTTCCCTGCCTTTGTTCTGTGGTTAATGACAAACGTGGCTGTTTGGACACAGCCTGGCTGTGCTGCTGGATGCAGGGGGAGCCCCAGGAGCAGCTGTTGAGACCCTCAGGATCCCCTGGGGCAGAGCACTGCCCTGATGGCTGTGCCAGGTACAAAGGAACCTGCCCTGGCCCTGTCCAGGGCCCCGTCCAGGACTGCAGTGGCCCAAAGGTCACATCGTGCCCTGACCTAGGTGTTTGTGAGCTGGAAATAGCCCCAGAAAATGGACAGGGCCATTGGATGAGCCAGGAGAGGCCACAGAGTCAGCACAGCAGCTGCCCTGGCTCGGCCCCAGCATCCCAAAAAAACCCCAGAGCCAGCAGAGTCCAAGCACTGGGCTGCAATGGGATTTGGGGAAGGACTTGCAGCTCCTCCCTGCTTTGGGCTGGCAGCAAATCCCCTCCTAGCACCAATGGAGCAGCTTCAGGCTCCAGAACAGCAGGAGAGATCCCCAGGGACAGCCCCAGTCTGGGCCCAGTATCTCCTCCCATCCCAGCACTGAGGGAGCAGGACAGACCCCCAGGAACAGCCCCTGCTCTGGGCTGGCAGCAAATCCCATCCAGCATCAATGGAGCAGATACAGCCCCTGGAACAGCAGGAAAAACTCCCTGGAACTGCAGGGAAGATCCCCAGGGACAGCCCCTGCTCTGGGCCAGCATCTCCTCCCAGCCCTGCACTGACAGAGCAGAAGAGACCCCTGGAAGAGCAGGAGAAACCCCCTGGGACAGCAGCAAAGATCCCCAGGGACTGTCCCTGCTCTGGGCCAGCATCTCCTCCCAGTCCAGCACCAAGAGAGCAGGAGAGACCCCTGGAAGAGTGGGAGAGACCCCCTGGGACAGGCCCTGCTCTGGGCTGTCACCTCATCCTATCCCCATCAGAGCAGCCACGACCCCAGGAGCAGCAGCAGAGCCCCCCAGGCCCCCCAGCTCACCCGTCCTCTTGCTGCAGAGCCGGTCCTTGACGTTCTCAGCCTCGTGTGAGAGAAACTCGATGAGCTCATCCTCGTATTCCTCAGCGATGCTCTCGCACTGCAACGGGACACGGCAGCGGTGACACCAGCCCACGGCAGCCACACACCCCCAGCACTCCCCTGTCCCCCTGAAACACTCATCTTAGAAAATCAGGATTTTAGTTACCTTGCTGAAAATAATTAAATTTAGAAGTTAGTTATGTGAAACTTAAATAATTGATTTGCTGTCATTTTACGTTGGCTCAGCTGCGCTTACAATGGGAAAAGATAAAATAGTGAAAAACACAGACAGTGCAACCAGAAACTCATTCTCTGAACAACTGGACTATCCCCAGAAATCACTTGTATTGTCATTGATGAAAAAAGTCGAGAGTTCAGGTCGCCTTACTTTTAAGACCCCTCCCCACAAAAACGACCCCAGACTTAATTTAAGAAGTCAATCAATGCTTAATAGCTATTCAAGCTAATTATCATACGAAGCGGGGAATGGGAGGGGCTGTTATTATGAATATGCATTTGTTTGAATCCTTTGTCAATAAACAGACTCTGAGATCACCTGTGATTTTGCAGTGTTCACGCTGAATAAACATACACTTTCTAACTTTAAATTGTTAGAGAGTCTTTTGTCTGTCACAGTTGAGTATCTGTATGAGACCAATACTCTTATTTTGGTAAATCACCCTCACACACCGCGAATTTCAGGCTGGAAGTCACATCCCCATCGAATTTGAGGCCGGAAAGGTCCATCTTGGTGCCGTCGTGGGAGATGACCCGCACGTAGCTCTTGCGGTGCGTGGCCGGATCCACCTTCTCGCCGTACTCCTTCATCTTCTCGCACACCCGCTCCAGCAGCTCGGTCAGGTGCGCCTCCGAGCGCGCGTACGGCACCTGCGGCCGCGGGGAGGGGTCAGCGGGTTGCCGGCGGCGGGACCGAGGGCGGGGACAGCGGGACAAGCCTCACCTCCACCACCGACTGGCTGCCGTCGGGGTTGATGCGGAACGAGCCCATCTGGATGGTTTTTCTGGGATCCACCTGGGCGATCTCCCACTCCAGCTCGTCCACCAGCGCTCGGCAGGCTGTGGGGGGACATGGGGACATGGCACACACTCCTGTGGCTGCTCAGAGCCAGACTGGGATGGAGGGGGTGTGGGGAGGGGTGCCCATGGCCTGGAGACCCTCAGCCTGTCCCTGAGCAGGGCAAGCTGGTCCAGTTGACACCCCCAAGCCTTGTGCTACCACCCTGTCCTGTCTTGCTGTCTCCTCTGTCCCTGTCCCGCTGTCTCCCCATTTCATCAAGTTCCCCTGTCCTATCCTGTCCCCGTCCTCCCTTTTCTCCCATTTTCCACCCTATCCCTGCCCACCCTGTCCCATCCCATGCGGTCCCGCATGTCCCACGCTGTCCCCGCCTTGCCCCCCGTGTCCCCCGCACCTCCGCAGTGCAGGTCCTGGCTGCGGCGCGCTCCGGCCGCGGGCAGCAGCGATGCCAAGGCCAGGGCCAGCCCGAGCAGGGCCGGGATCCGCTCCCGCATCCTCAGGGCTCCGCAGATTCCCGGGATCCGGCCCCGCATGCTCAGGGCTGCGCTGTCACCTGCGGACACGGGGCAGCTCCAGCGCTGCTGTCCCCACGCCTGGTCTCACCCAAGGGCCATCCCTGCCCGGTCCCCCGTTCCCTGCAGAGCCCGGCTGTCCTTAGGGCTTCACCCACGGCGTTCCCCTTCCCGGGCCGCTCTGAGTCCCGTTAGTGCCCCTGGACCCACAGGGATCTCTCCCTTATAGGGCAGAGCCCAGAGCTCCACAGAGATTCCTTCAGTATCGGGCAGAGACCAGAGCATCACAGAGCCCCCTCCCCTATATGGCAGAGTCCCTTCTCCTACAGGGCAGAGGCCAGAGCTCTACAGAGATTCCTTCATTATAGGGCAGAGTCCAGAGCCCCACAGAACCCAAAACTCCCACAGATCCTCCTCCTCCACAGACCAGCCCCCACAGAGTCCCCTCTCGTACAGGGCAGAGCCCAGAGCGCACACAGAGCCCCCTCCCCTCCGGGATCCCCCACAGCCCCCTGTGCAGCCCTTCGCCTCCAGGGCCGAGCCCATCGCCTCCCCCCAAGCCCCCTCGTCCCGGGCCCAGCCGAGACCCCCAGTCCACACCCCCCATCCCGAGCTGCGGGCCCGGCCGAGCCCCCCCCGTCCTGCGCCCCCCGTACCGGCCGCTCTCCCGTCCCGCTCCCACCGCCCCTCACACCGACCGGCTGCCCCGGGACTGCCCGCGGCGCCGCCGGTCCCGGCGCGCCCCCCCGGCCCGCACCGTCGCGGGGCACAGCCGCTCGGAGCGGGCGGCGGCCGAGCCGGGCCGGGCGGCGGAGCCGGTCAGACCGGTCGGACCAGCAGCGGCAGCTCCTCGGGCCGCGGCGGGGCCGTCCCGCGAGCAGGCAGCGCGGCGGGCAGCCCGGGACGGGCGCCGAGGGCCCCGCCGTTGCCAGGGCCCGGCCGCGTGGCGCTCGCCCGCGAGTGGGCGGGGTCTGGAGTGACTCCGCCCACATTATCGGTATGGCCACGCCCCCACCCCGGCTCAGCCGCGTCCCGGGACCGGTCGGGGACCGAGACCGAGACCGGGACCGAGACCGAGACCGGGTCCGGGTCCGGGTCCGGGTCCGTCCCGCCGTGTTCCCGGTCTGACCCCCGGACAGAGCTTGGGCCGGGTCTATCCCGCCGTGCCTCCAGTCCGCTCCCGGGTCCGTCCTGCCGTGCCCCCGGTCTCAGCACCGACCCCAACCTTAGTCTTTCCTGCCGTGCTCCCGGTGCCACCCTCGCCTGTGCCCGGGAGTCCGTCCCGCCCCACAGAGCTCCTGGTCTGAGCCCCGGACCGATCCTGGGCCGGGTCTGTCCTGCCGTGCCCCGGTGCCGGTCCCGTTCCAAGCCCGGTCCCAGTCCTTTCTGCGGTGTCCCCGGTGCCGGTCCCGTTCCGAGCCCGGTCCCAGTCCTTTCTGCCGTGTCCCCGGTGCCGGTCCCGTTCCAAGCCCGGTCCCAGTCCTTTCTGCCGTGCCCCGGTGCCGGTCCCGTTCCGAGTCCGGTCCCTGTCCTTTCTGCCAAGCCCCGGTGCCGGTCCCGTTCCCAGCCCGGTCCCAGTCGTTTCTACGGTATCCCCGGTGCCAGTCCCGTTCCCAGCCCGGTCCCAGTCATTCCTACGTGTTCCCGGTGCCGGTTCCGGACTGGCTCCTCTGCACCATGTCCCTCCCAGCCCCGGTCCCGATCATTGCCATGTCCCCGGTGTCAGCCCCGCTCCTTCTTGCTCTGTGCCCGATCTGGGACCTTCCCGTCTTGTCCCGGTCCCGGTCCGGTTCCTCCGTGCCGTGTTCCCGGCCCCAGCCCCGATCCTTCTGCCGTGTCCCCGGTGCCGGTGCCGCCCCCCGGAGCCAAGGAGGACACGGTCGCACGGGGGTCCGAGGCTGTTTTATGAGTGCGCCCGGGCCGGCGGGCGAGCGGGGCGAGGGGAGGGCAGTGCTTCCCGGTACCGGCAGGGAAAGGGGAGCCCCGGGGCACCGGGCCCAGGGTGGGGGTCGGGCGGGTCGGGAACAGCCCCGGGCCCGCTGCTGGTTCCAGTTCCACGCGCGTCCGCCTCTCCCGGCGCTGCTCCTGGCGGGGGCTCCGGTCACAGCGCCAGCACCGGGGGAACACGGCCCCGTCTGCGGGGACAGCGCGGGGTGAGAGGGGACACGGGGAGGGGACAGGAGACACGGGGAGAGGGGACACAACAGGGGGAGAGGGGACACGGGGAGAGGAGAGGTTGGACACGGAGAGCGGGGACACAACGGGGGACAGGGGATACGGGGGAGGGACAGGGGACGTGGCGGAGGGAGAAAGGGAGAGGGAAAGAGGGGACACGGGGAGGGGAGAGGGGACACGGAGAGGGACAGGGGACACGAGGAGGGGACAGGGGACACTGGGAGGGGGGACACAACGGGGAGAGAGGGGACACGGAGGTGGGAGAGAGGACGGGAGAGAGGAGAGAGGACACAACGAGGGGAGAGGGGACACGGGGAGGGGACAGGGGACACGGGGAGGGGGCGGCGGTGACATCTTACGCTTGGGGCTGCTCTGGCTGTCGGGCTCGGGCACCTTCCAGTCCAGCTTGCGGCCCTTCTCGTAGAGCCCCTTGAGCACCTTGCGGAATTCCTCGGGCTCCGAGCCCTGCGGGCTCAGCTCCAGGTACTTGCGGTAGAGCTGCAGCGCCGTCCGCGCGTCCTCGATGCTGTCGTGGGTCTCCCCCTGGATCTTCAGGTCTGCGGGGACACCCCCGGCTCAGCGCGGGGACCCTCGGGAGGTCCCGCCCCTTCCCGGATCCCAGAGTTCGGCTACCGACCCAGGAAGTACCAGGCGAGGAAGCGCAGGGAGATCATCCTCTTCCTCGGGATGTGGAACAGGTACACGGTGTCGATCACCTGGTCCTTGGGCACCTGGGGAGGGGACAGCATCCTGCTGCCGGGGCAGGGGGGGACAGGGACCCGACCCGACCCCTCCCAGCCCCACCCCAGCCCCCCACCGTGGCCAGGGAGGGGGCTCAGGCTGTCACCATCAGGTTGATGACACGAAAGTCCTTCTGCAGCCCGTGGCCCACGAACTTGACGCCCACGTCGATGAGGAAACGCAGCTTCAGGTAAGTGGATTTGAGGGTGGTCAGGTGCTTGGAGGAGATCTTGGCATCCAGGTCTCCTGGCTTGATCCCGGAGTACTGGGTCAGGTAATCCACCACCTGCAGAGACCAGGGCACCTGGAGGGGGCTGGCAGGGCCAGGGGCTCTGCCCCCTCCCCAGTTCCACTGTCAGCACCCTGGGGAGGGGGCTGGTGCTGCAGGACAACAGCCCCAGGTGACCATGGAGCACAGAGGTGTCCAGGTGAGGTGACCATGGAGGAGTCCATGGGGAGCACCCAGGTGTCTGAGTGAGGTCACCATGGAGAACACAGGAGTCCAGGTGAGGTCAAAGGGGACAAAGGAGTCTCTGGAGAGCACCCAGCTGTCCATAGGGTGCACCCAGCTGTCCATGGGGAACACCCAGATGCCCAGATGAGGTCACCATGGAGAACACCCAGGTGCCCAGGGGAGGTCACCACGGACAACAGCCAGGTGCCAGGTGAGGTCACCATGAAGAACTCAGGTGCCCAGGTGAGATCACCATGGAGAACACCCAGATGCCCAGGTGAGATCATGGAGAACCCAGGTGCCCAGGTGAGATCACCATGGAGAACACAGATGCCCAGGTGAGGTCACCATGGAGAACCCAGGTCCATGTCCTTCCTGAGGGCCTGGGGATCTGCATGAGGCCAGGTGTGCACCCCATACCTGCTCCTGGGTGGAGATGTAGTCATCGATGAAGGGGACGCCCTCGTTGGGGCCCTGCCCGCGCACGCAGGTGATCCGGGCCACCGACATCTGGCTGGGCTTGATGGTGGATTTGGTGCCATCACTGCGCAGCTCAGCCTCCTCCTGCCACCAGGGACGGCACACGTGGTGACCAACAGGTCCCTGCACCCTGTCCCCCCCTGTGCCCCATCCCCAGGGCTCCCCCACCTCGTTCAGCGTGACGAACTCGGCGTCCAGCCCCACCAGGTCTCCTGCTTGGGGCATCTCGTTCAGCATGAGGGGGATGAAGGTGGCGTGGCACTTGCGCTGCTTGCGGGCCAGCGAGGCCTCAGCCAGCAGCACGCTGGCCTCGATGGGGTTCTTGACTGTGCAGGGAAAGGGGAAGGAGCTCAGCGGCGCCGCGGCGGCCCCGGCCCCGCCGCCACTTCCACGCCAGGCACTCACTGACGAGGTTGTACTTGGAGTTGAGGTTCCTCCGGGCGTAGTAAAGGATGGCTGGCACCTTCCAGCTCATGTCAAACTGCACAGCCTCGCACTGCAGGGGGAGGGGGGACGGTCAGGGGCAGCCTGGGGGAGATGCACGGGGTGGCCACGGAGTCACCTCGCTGCTCACCTTGTCCACGGGCTCGATGAGGAAGTCGTTGAAGAGGTACCACTGCTGGTGTGTGACTCCCTGGGGGGAAAGGCACAGCCTTAGGGGCCCCCCCAGGCCAGAGCAGTGACTCCTCTGCCCAGTTACCAGGGAAAGGAGGGTGTGACAATGCCATGTGGGAACCCCCGCCCTTCCTGGGACACCGTGGGGAAATCCCTGCTGCCCTGGGTGGTGACAGAGGACGTGAAAGGATTGGACTGGACTGGCTCTGGGCTCTGCCCAGCTCCTGAGCAAAACTCCAGGGAGATGCAAGAGATAAGAGACAGGGATGGAGCCTTGACACACTCTGGGAACTCCTGGCTTGGGCATCTCCAGCAGAAACCAGGACTGTCCAGACCAGCCCTTTCCTCGGGAAGGGAGATGACGTCCCTGCCCTTACCTGGAAGTACAAGGACAAGCTGGCACCGTGCCCGTGGCCAGGAGGAACCAGCCTGAGTGGGTGTGGGAAGAGGCTTTCTTCAGCCCTTCCCTCCCCGTGAGGGGCCCCAGCAGCTCTTGGCACGTTCAACCAAACACACAACACTTGGCAGAGAGAGCCAGGAATGAAAAATCCTGTGGGTGAGACCCCTCAAGGAGTAAAATGGGGGTCCTGCAGGGTCTCACCTCCTTCCTCTGGTGATAGGTCTCTCCCACCTTGATGTGCCCCACCAGGCTGCCCCCCGTGCGGGAATCCAGGATGTGGACCACGGTGGCCATGAGGTCGTAGATGTAAACGGACTCGGGGTCATCCGTGGGGCTGAGCTGTGGGAGGCACCAGCAATGTCTGAGCCCCCAGACCAGCAGCCAGGACATTTCCATGCTCCTCTGAGTTATCTCCTCAGCAGAAAGTGGTGCTGAGGCAGCTCTGCCCCCACGTGCTTCTGTCACCTCACCCACAAAGAATCACCCAAGTGATTCTCTCACTTTACCTCATCGGTCTCGCTCCAGTTGCTCACGTCGAGCTCTTTGCTCTTGGTCAACCTCATCTTGATGGCGTGAGGGATCCAAATGTTCTTCAGTTCCTCCACAGAAGGATATGAATGTCCTGTGTCAGGGTTCCCCAGATCCTTCCTGCATGGGGCAATCATGGAAAGCTGAGTTGGAAGGAGATGTCACCCAGGCCAGGACTCCCACCCACCCGCTCTCCAGCTGATTCCTAAAATTTCTGTGGGAGCAGGACTCTGGGAGAGGTGCTCAGCCAATGTGGTTTTGGGGCATTGGTCAGTTGGAAAAAGGGCACGAGGTGGGTGACAAAGGGGATGTGGTGCAGCCTCAAACAGGCAGGGTATCAAATTAATGTAATTTGGATGAGAAATAACCCAGAGAATCACCCCAGAGGTGTCACTGCTCAGAGGCACCACCCCAGGAACAGAATCTCAGAATCCTTGAGGTTGGAAAAGGTTTCCAAGATTATCAAATCCAACCTCTGGTCAATCCCCCACCCTGTCACCCACACCAGAGTGCCACATCCAGTCATTCCTTGGACACCTCCAGGGATGGTGACTCCACCACCTCCCTCAGCAGGTCCAAACTCTTTCCATGAAGGAATTCCTCCTGAATTTCTACCTACCACTCTCCAAGAGATATCTCCTTTCCCTTGGTGATGTCAAAGCCTCCTCTCTTCATCATGGCTTTCTGAAAGGAGTACTGGCAACAAAACACAGACAAGCATCAGCACAGGGTGACAGGCCAGCCCTGGGGACACGTGGCTGACAGCCAGGCCAGGAGCAGGGAACAGACAGGGGAAAAAACAATGGAAACCCAAGGTCACTGCCTTGGTGCTCCTGGGGGGCTGGGAGAAGTGATTCCTACAGTCCCTTTAGCTCTGCTACACCAGATCTCATCTTTTCCAACTCCAAAGGCACAGGGCATGCCACAGGCATGACCCAATTGCACCAGGTCCTCTGCAAGCAGGGCTCAGGTGGAGGGAGAGAGGCCAGAGACAGCAAGAGCAGAGTGAAAACCTCAGTGTGCCTGGAGTGTGGCCCCCACCTCAGCCTGTGTCTTCCAGAAATCTGCCTCCTTGGAGCTGTTCACCTCACAGTTAATGACCAGCACGTCTGGCAGGCAGCGGATGTTCCGGGTCTGCACCTGCAGGGAGAGGGGGAGATGGAAATGAGAGCCCTGGAGAGGCTCCCAGCAGGATTTGGGACATCTGCCAACGCCTCAAGAGCTTCCTCCCCTCCCTGGCTGCATTCCTGGGGGCACTTCCAGCACAACAAATCTGCTCCAGCAGATCCTGGGGGGTTGTTTCTCCCTGCTGAATCCTTGCTCCAGCATGAGAGGAATGCACAGAGCCCAGGAAAAACCCCAGGGCTGCCAGCCGGGCCAGGAACCGAATCTCTGGCATGGGCTGAGGAGGTTCCCTGGTGACTCACGGAGAAACTGCCCCTCTCATGCCCCTGTCCCACAGCCCCTCGTGCCTGACCCCCCTCCCAGGCTCACCGTGGGCTGGTATTTCTCACAGTTCTCACACCAGGCTTGCGTGTTCTGCTCCAAGCAGATGCTGCGCTTTAGAATTTGGGCGAACTCGTAATCCTTGGCTGGTTTTTCTGGAGGGAGAAAGGAGAATAACGTCACCTCCCCAACACACAAACCTTGACCAGCTGAGCTCAGCCAAACCTCTGGGGTTTTCCTTGTAACCACCAGCCAGAAGGTCAAGCCCCAAATGTGTCTTTCTGAAGCCAAAAGCTTTTGCTGGTTGCAAACCCACCCCTGGAGCTGAGGCAGCTCCTGGCTGTGGGTGTGTTCCAGCTGGAAAAATCATGGATAACAAACCCCACCCAGCTGGGGGGGCTGGGCTCTGCTCTTACCCGTGCTGTCAGGGTAGGAGAGGGTGAAGAGCAGCGTGGAGGACACACGGACAGTCTCCTTCCCACAGCGGCACATGCTGCAGTTCTCCATCTCACAGCTGAACAGCTGCCCGATGACAGAGTCCCCTGAGGAGCCAAAGCTGCTGGAAAAACAGCACTGGGGTCAGCAGAGATCCCTAAACTGGGCACACACAGCTCAGGAGCTCCCAAATTCCAGCAGATTTCGGGGAATCGGCCATCTGAGCAGCTGCCAGCCTTCCTCAGGAAGCTCAGCTGGTGTCCTCTGCAAAACCTCAAGGCTCCAAACAGGTTTTAGGGGGCAGAGGCTCAGCACAGGGTTCAAACACAGGGGGAGCAGCATTTCCCATGGATCACTCAGGGCAGGAGTGGCAAGAAAGCTTCCTGAGGGATGGGTGGGGTCTCTGGGGAGATCCCTCACTGGGGCTCAGCTTCTACCTGTGCAAGAAGGTGATGGGGGTTCCCAGGGATTGTGTCCCCCCTCCCCAAGAGTGTGTGTGCTCCCCCTGGGGTCCCCAGTCTGGTGTCACCCCCTTTTCTCTGCCCACAGAGCTCCTGACCCAGCAGTGGCTGCAGCCCCTCCTCGTGGCCCTGGGCCCAGCAAGGACCCCGTGCTCTTGCCCCCTCACTGATTTTGGGGGGGGGGATTGTATGTCCCCCCAGCCCCACTCTCACTCTGCCACCACCTGATGGTCCCAGTGTTCCCAATAAATCTTCCCAGTTCACCCCAGTCCCGTTTATTGGAGGGCAGTGGGGAAGGACTTGCAGATGGGCTTTGATTTGGGGGGGTGGGAGACCCAGCCTGGGATGGATCCCTAATGGGGACACAAGTGTGTCCCTGCTGTCACTCCACTCTAGGGACCCCTTGGGAGGCACATGAACTCCCAACACAGCACTCAGGCCAACCCCAAAATGCCCCACGGTAAACCTTAAGCTGCCAGGGGAATTTGGGGAGGGGGCATGTAGGGGGTGCCCAGGCAGGACCAAGAGCCCAGCACTGCCCCACCCCCCGTGCCAGGGCCTCACCTGCTGCCAGCCCCACGGTAAGCCTGGGGTCCCTCCTGCTCCTGGGTTTCCTGGTGCAGCTGAGTCAGGATGAAACGGTTCCAGCTCTGAATCAGCCTGCCCAGGTTCACCTTCCCCGTGGCTTCGTCCGAATCTGCCAGGATCAAACCCAGCGCCGACGCCTCGGGGATGGTGCGGAAAGCCCGCAGAAAATTGCTTCCCTGGCAAGAGCAACAAGTCACTGAGGTCAACAGGAGTTTCCATCTGCCTGCCCAGCACTGCTCCCCTTCCTCTGCCATCCCTGTGACCCTCCTGGGCAGCCCAGCCCAGCACAGACCTGGCAGGGGTCTCCTCGGGACAGGTCCAGCATGTGGAAGAGCAAGCCCAGCTCGCAGCCCAGGCAGAATTCCTTCTGGCACAGGTGGTTCTGCACCAGGCAGCGGACTGGCTCCAGGAAATACAGCACCTGGCAGACACCCTGCAGTCAGGGGGAGCTCTGGGGGTGTCTCACAGGGGTCTGGGTGGGACTGGGGCAGCTCCCACCTGGATCATGCAGTTGCAGTAGGCGTTGGGAATGTGGGGCTCCAGCCCTGCAAACAGCGTCTTGTTGTAATGCTTGAAGTCAAAATCCTCCAGCCCCAGCTTGGAGTATTTGATGGTGACCTGAGCAGAGATGTGACAGGTGAAACAAACACCTCCCCACCCCATGGGACCCCTGGTGCTCCCCACAGACCCTTTTCCCCACAAGCCACCACCTTCCTGTACTTCTTGGCCACCCTGTAGAGATGTGGCTCCTCCTCACGCCCGATCGGCGACTCGGGGACTTGGCTGAAGTTGTCAAACTCGTTGTCCATCTCCTTTAACCGATAAGGAATCTTTGAGAAGGGAGAGAGAAGGGTGAGCAGCTGAACCCTGAGGTGGGGAGAAGCCCCACAAGCAAATCCCGGGCTTTCCTGCCTCCCTGAATGAGCAAAGGGATCCACCAGAATGGAGTGGGGCCCTCCCTGGACCTGCACGAGGCCTCCACACCTTCCTGCTCACAGGGATTTGTCACTGTGGGAAAGCACAGGGCAGTGTTTTCCCAAGGGTGAGGGACGTGCCATGAACCTCCCAACCTGACAGCTCAGCCCACAGAGCCACAGAGGGATGGAAATGGGAAAACTCCATCCCTTTCCCTGCTCCAAACTACACCTGCACCATCCCAAGGGAATTCCACCTCTTGTCCCTGTCCCTGAAACCTCAGCATGCAGAGCTCTGTCCCATCCCAGGCTGCAGAGCTCCCAAAATCCCCTCCTGGGTGCAGGTACCTGGTTTCGGAGCTTGGTCCTGGGGTTTGGGGCGTAGCCAATGAACCCCACTTTCTTCATGGTGCGCAGAATCTCGGGATCCACGGGGGGGGCCCTCCTGGAAACACCCCCTGACTCAGAGCAGCATCTCTCACCCACACAGGGTGTGCTCAGGGACCCACCCCGAGGGTGTCTTGAGCATTCCCCCCCCCCCTCAGCCCTTCCCCAGGTTCATTTCCACCCCAGGGCTGAGATGGGGGTGTTGGGAGTAGGAAGAGGGAAAAGGAGATTCCACATGGGCACAGCAGAGCCAGGAACCCACTGGGAGTGGGAAGGAGGGAGGTTGGACCATGTCCCACCATCCTCACACCTGCCCAGTCACATCTGCACTGCAGGAAACTCATCTGGGCAAGCAGGAACGATGCCTTAGGATTTAGCTTTTTGTATTTTTCAGATCCTGTGCTGCTTTAGTGTAGCACTCTAAAACTCCACAGCCTGTCAGATGCTGCTCTCCTATTTCATTCCAACAAAACAATTCCTCTCTAGGCCTGAAACTCAAGGACACCTCACTTTCTCAAGCCCCCAAAGATGTAAACTACAGTAATTTGGGGGGGACAAGCTTGGAGTAAATAACTCCATTACCTGAAACTGTAACTGGAGGATTAAGCTCTGATATGTAAATGGACCAAACTTATGAAAGGAGACTCAGGGGTGACCTTATCACTCTCTAAAACTTCCTGAAAGGTGGTTGTAGTCAGGTGGGAGTTGGTCTCTTTCACCAGGCAGCAAAGAATGAGAGGACACAGTCTAAAGCTGTGTCAAGGGATAATTAGGTTGGATATTAGGAAAGAGCTTTTCATGGAAAGCATGATGAAGTACTGGAATGATCTGCCCAGGGAGGTGGTGAAGTGTTTAGAAAAGACTGGATGTGGCACTGAGTGCCATGGTCTAATTGAGGTGTTAGGGTGTGGGTTGGACTTGATGATCTTGAAAGTCTCTTCCAACCCAAAATTCTGTGAACTCTGTGAAAAACTCGTGACCATCATCCATCCTGGGTGCAGCCTCTGGAGGCTTTGACTGCCCAAGGTTGAAGGCTTGCAATAAATAGCTGCTTTATTCTCTTAATTTTCTCTAGCCTGTTGTCTTGGGCTGCAATACAGGATGTGACCAGAAATGTGTATTCTGTCACCATCTCTTGAAGTCAAGTGGGGCAGTGATTCCTTATCTCCGTGGTACATATTATCTGCTAATGGGCCAGCTTTAAAACCAGCTGGGGCAATCAACTTTATCTTTCCACAGCCCATCCTCCCTCCAGGAGATATCTCCTGTTCATGGGCCATTGAGTCCCAGTGCATGACTGATAAAATTACATCATCCCACTGGGAGATGCTCCACCCAGGGGAGGAGCCAAGCCTTTCCTACCCAAATAAAAACTGAGATTTTGAACAGCAAGTTATCCATTTTTCCACTGGATTCCAGAGGAAAGCCAGACCTTTCCACATCATCCCTGCACCTTCAGAGAAAAACTGCAACCCTGCTTCAACTGAACAACATCTGCCACTGCAGGAGGATGCAGCCACCATTTAATGAGACTGCTGCCAACACCCTGACTGACTGACAGGGCTGGATTCCGACTCTGGCAGTGTTTTGGGATTGTTCTCTGTAATACTGTGTTTCTATTTTAATTTTTCCTAGTAAAGAACTGTTATTCCTAATTCACATATCTTTGCCTGAGAGCCCCTAATTTCAAAATTATAATAATTTGGAGGGAGGGGGTTTACATTCTCCATTTCAAAGAGAAGCTTCTGCCTTTATTGGCAGACACCTGTCCTTCCAACCAGGACACCTATCTGTGATTTTACCAGGGACTCACCGCGGCGCCGGGGCCGAGTTGGCGGCTGGCCAGTCGGACAGCAGCGCGTCGCTGGTCAGCGGCACCGGGATCAGCGACAGCGGCACCAGGTCCTGGTTCCAGTCCAGGTGTGGCAGCGTGTCCACCATGCAGGGCAGGGCAAAGTCGGTCTCCCGGGAATAGGCGTTGAAGGTGACCTCGGGGGAGTCGGCCCACAGGTGGACGCAGCCCTCGGAGTCGCCGAAGGCCAGCGCCTGCTTGCTGGCCGACACGTCGAAGGTCATGATGAGCGGCCCCACGGTGTTGACGTGGAAGATGTCGGCGGGGTTGGCCAGCCCGGTGGGCTCACAGAACTGGCACTGGCCTGGGGAGAGGGAAAAGTGGGGTGTGTTGGGTTGATGTGGCCAGAAATGTGGATTCTGTCACCAACAATTAAAACCAGGTGGGGCAGTGACCCTTATCTCCGTGGCACGTATTATCTGCTAATGGGCCATCTTTAAACCAGCTGGGGCAATCATCTTTATCTTCCCACAGCCCATCCTCCCTCCAGGAGATATCTCCTGTTAATGGGCCAAGTGTTAAAAACCAGCTGGGGCAATCATCTTTATCTTTCCACAGCCCATCCTCCCTCCAGGAGATATCTCCTGTTAATGGGCCAAGTGTTAAAAACCAGCTGGGGCAATCATCTTTATCTTTCCACAGCCCATCCTCCCTCCAGGAGATATCTCCTGTTAATGGGCCAAGTGTTAAAAACCAGCTGGGGCAATCATCTTTATCTTTCCACAGCCCATCCTCCCTCCAGGAGATATCTCCTGTTAATGGGCCAAGTGTTAAAAACCAGCTGGGGCAATCATCTTTATCTTTCCACAGCCCATCCTCCCTCCAGGAGATATCTCCTGTTCAGGGCCATTGAGTCCCAGTGCATGACTGATCAAATTACATCATCCCACTGGGAGATGCTCCATCCAGGGGGAGGAGCCAAGCATTTCCTACCCAAATAAAAACTGAGATTTTGGACAGCAAGTTATCCATTTTTCCACTGGATTCCAGAGGAAAGCCAGACCTTTCCACATCATCCCTGGACCTTCAGAGGAAAACTGGAACCCTGCTTCCACTGAACCACATCTGCCACTGCAGGAGGATGCAGCCACCATTGAATGGGACTGCTGCCAACACCCTGACTGACTGATGGGGTGTCAGCTTGGATTCTTACTCTGTCAGGGTTGGGATTGTTCTTTGTAATACTGCATTTCTATTTTAATTTTCCTAGTAAAGAACTATTATTCCTAATTTCCCTATCTTTGCTTGAGAACCCCTTAATCTCAAATTATAATAATAACTTGGAGGGAGGGGGTTTACATTCTCCATTTCAAAGAGAAGTTTCTGCCTTTATTGGCAGACACCTGTCCTCCAAACCAGGACACCCCTCACCCTGAAGGATCCCACAGCATCCAACCCTGAACGTGGGGACACCACGAGCTGCCCTCACCTGTCTGGGAGATGATGGCCAGGCGGGAGGTGTAGGTGGGGATGAAGCGCAGGAAGAAGGGGTCGATGTGCACCTGCAGGGGGGTGGTGGCCCTCATCATGCGCAGGTCGTAGACCTTGAGGAAGCGGTCGCAGGCCAGGCCGTTCATGCGGCTGGAGAAGCCGCAGGTCACCAGCAGGTTGCCGTGCACGTCGAAGTCCGACAGGCTGCCGGAGTGCGCGTCGAACTCGTGCTCCACCGCGAAGGAGCGCAGGTCACGCAGGGACACCTGCCAGGGGACGTCCTGGCTGTGGCCACCCAGCTTCTGCAGAGCTGGGAGGAGCCCAAATTCTGGGATGACCCCCCCCCACCCTGCACAGGTGTTACCTTGCCCGAGGTGTGGCCGCAGAAGAAGAAGCGGTTGGATTGCCTCATGATGGTGATGCCCGGCACCTCCACGGTGTACTGGGAGAGGGGGGAAGAGAAGGGGTGAGCAGGAATGGGCAGGGATGGGGAGGGAGGAGCAGGGATGAGGAGGAAGAAGGGAAGAGCTGGGATGAGGAGGAATGGGCAGGGAAGAGCACGGATGGGGAGGAATGGGCAGGGATGGGCACGGATGGGCAGGAATGGACAGGGAAGAGGAAAGCAGGGAAGAGAAGGGATGGACAGGGATGGGCAGGGATGGACAGGGAACAGAAGGAAAGAGAAGGGATGGGCAGGGATGGGAAGGGCTGGGATGGGCAGAGATGAGCAGGGATGGGCAGGGAAGAGAAAAGAAGGGACGGGCAGGGATGGGCAGAGACAGGCAGGGATGAGAAAAGCAAGAAAGAGCATGAATGAGCAGGGAAGAGAAAGGAAGAAAAGGGAAGGGAACAGCAGGGAACAGCAGGGAATAGCAGGGAAGAGAAGAATAGGGAAGAGCAGGGATGGGCAGGGATGAGCAAGGACAGGCAGGGAAGAACAGGAGTGAGCAGGGATGAGGAGGGATGAGCAGGGAAGAGCAGAGATGAGCAGGGATCAATCCCAGAGCAAAGCTCCAGGCAGCAGCCCCCAGCCCAGCCGCACCTTCTGCGTCTCCTGCACGGTGTTGAGGTCCATCTCCAGGACGTGGTTCTGCAGCCCAGCCACCAGCAGGGTGTTGTTGTCCGTCAGCAGGAGGCTGTGCATGTCCTCGGACTCATCCATGCTGGGGACACCAGCACCCCCTCAGGCTCCTGCCCTGCTCTGGGAGGGAGCAGGGAAGGGCTGTAGGGGCCAGCAGCACTCACAGGTAGTCAAAAATGATGAGGCCGCCGCGGGACTGGTACTTGAGGTTGGTTTTGGTGAGGAAGAGGACGCCGTTCTCCAGGCTCTGGATCTGGCGGATGTCATCGCTGCTGTTCACCTGGAAGGACGAGTAGCGCTCCAGCGTGGGCCCGAAGAAGGAGGTGGCGTGGCCCTGGAAGTAGAGAGGGGACAGGCATGTCACAACCCCGTGTCCCAGTGGGTGTGGCACAGCTGAGGTCGCTTCATCCTCTGCCAGATCCTGGCTTTTCCAGGTTGTGGGGGTTCCTGGCACTCCTGGGTGCTCCAAAGCAGGGAGAGCAGCTCAGACTTGTCCCTAGACACTGTCCTGGTTTGAAGGACAGGTATCTGCTAATAAAGGCAGAAGTTTCTCTTTGAAATGGATAATGTAAACCCCCTTCCTCCAAATTATTATAATTTTGAAATTAAGGGGCTCTCAGGCAAAGATAATGGGAATTAGGAATAATAGTTCTTTAGTAGGAAAATTAAAATAGAAATGCAGTATTACAAAGAACAATCCCAAAAACACAGACACAAATAAAACTTGTCCAGCAGACACAAATGAAAAATCCCAACAGAACCCCAGAGCAGTGAGAAGTTTGTGCTCTGAGAATTCAGACAGATAAAGGGGAAAAGGTTTTAAAGCGAAAGAGGAGACTTAGATGGGATAGAGGGATGAAATTCCTCCCTGGGAGTTGATGAGGTGTTGGAATGGATTTCCCACAGAAGCTGTGGTTGCCTCTGAAGTGTCCAGGCAGGTTGGATGGGGCTTGGAGCACCCTGGGATACTGGAAGGACAGGGAAGGGGATGAGTGTGGAGAAGAGAAGGCTCCAGGGAGACCTTGGAGCCCTTCCAGTGCTCAAAGGGGCTCCAAGAGAGCTGGAGAGGGACTTGGGACACGGGATGGAGGGACAGGACACAGGGAATGGCCTCACAGTGACACAGCATGGGGTCAGATGGGATTTTGGGAAGAAATCCCTCCCTCTGAGGTGCTGGAATGGATTTCCCAGAGGATTCCCAATGCTCTGAGGTTGGGTGGAGCACCCTGGGCAGGGTGCTGGAACCAGTGATGCCTCAAGTTTTAGCTTTTATATTTTGCACATCAGTGCTGCTGTAGTGTAGAACTCTAAAACTCCACAGCTGCTGTTCTCCTGTTTTATTCAAAACAATTCCTCTCTAGGCCTGAATCAAGGACACCACACTGCCTCAGGCCATGAAAAATGTCAACAAAAAGTGAATTAGAGGGAGCAAACTGAGGGAATGGGATTGCATTACCTGAAGCTGTAACTGGACAATTAAACTCTGATATGCAAACAGACCAAACTTTTATCTGTCTGAAAAACTCGTGATTGTTGTCCTCACCTGGGTGTGGGCTCTGTGAGAGTCCTGCACTGCCCAGGATGGGCCCTTGGAAGGATTTTCAAGAAATTCCTGCCTTTATCCTTTAACTCTGTCCAGCCTCTGCTCTGGGTAACCTCTCCAGGCATCACCAGATGAGCTTTCCTCTCCCTCCCAACCCAACTCAGCCCATCCTGCAACCCCATCACACCCCACAACCTCCCCAGGGCTTCCAAAACCTCCCCAAAGCTTCCAAAACCTCTCCAGGGATCAAAAACTTCTCCAGAGCTTCCTAGAACTTCTCCAGAGATCCAAAAACCTCTCCAGGGCTTCCTAAAACTTCTTCAGAACCTACTAAAATCCCTCCAAAGCTTTCAAAAACTTCTCCAAGACTTCCCAAAACTTCTTCAAAGCCTCCCAAAACTTCTCCAGGGTTCCCAAAACCTCTCCAGAGCTTTCTAAAACAACTCCAGGGTTACCAAAACCTCTCCAGGGCTTCCCAAAACTTCTCCAGGATTCCCAAAACATCTCCAGGTGTTCCCAAAACCTCTCCAGGGCTTCCCAAAACCTCTCCAGGGCTTCCCAAAATCTCTCCACAGCTTCCCAAAATCTCTCCAGGGTTCCTAAAAACCTCTCCAGAGCTTTTTAAATCCTCACCAGGGTTACCAAAACTTCTCCAAAGATCCCAAAACCTCTCCAGGGCTTCTCAAAACTTCTCTAAAGCTTCCCAAAGCCTCTCCAGGTGTTCCCAAAACTTCTCCAAAGCTTCCCAAAACCTCTCCACAGCTTCCCAAAACTTCTCCAGGGTTCCTAAAAACCTCTCCAGAGCTTTTTAAATCCTCACCAGGGTTACCAAAACTTCTCCAAAGATCCCAAAACCTCTCCAGAGCTTCTCAAAACTTCTCTAAAGCTTCCCAAAGCCTCTCCAGGTGTTCCCAAAACTTCTCCAAAGCTTCCCAAAACCTCTCCACAGCTTCCCAAAACTTCTCCAGGGTTCCTAAAAACCTCTCCAGAGCTTTGTAAATCCTCACCAGGGTTACCAAAACTTCTCCAAAGATCCCAAAACCTCTCCAGGGCTTCTCAAAACTTCTCTAAAGCTTCCCAAAGCCTCTCCAGGTGTTCCCAAAACTTCTCCAAAACCTCTCCACAGCTTACCAAAAACTTCTCCAGGGTTCCCAAAAACCTCTCCAGAGCTTTTTAAATCCTCACCAGGGTTACCAAAACTTCTCCAAAGATCCCAAAACCTCTCCAGAGCTTCTCAAAACTTCTCTAAAGCTTCCCAAAGCCTCTCCAGGTGTTCCCAAAACTTCTCCAAAGCTTCCCAAAACCTCTCCACAGCTTCCCAAAACTTCTCCAGGGTTCCTAAAAACCTCTCCAGAGCTTTGTAAATCCTCACCAGGGTTACCAAAACTTCTCCAAAGATCCCAAAACCTCTCCAGGGCTTCTCAAAACTTCTCTAAAGCTTCCCAAAGCCTCTCCAGGTGTTCCCAAAACTTCTCCAAAACCTCTCCACAGCTTACCAAAACTTCTCCAGGGTTCCCAAAAACCTCTCCAGAGCTTTTTAAATCCTCACCAGGGTTACCAAAACTTCTCCAAAGATCCCAAAACCTCTCCAGAGCTTCTCAAAACTCCTCTAAAGCTTCCCAAAGCCTCTCCAGAGCTCCCTAACACCTACCCCGTGGTTGCCAACCCAGAGCATCTCCTCGTGCAGGTCGAAGTGGGCCACGGAGACGGGCACGCCGACCTCGGAGACGGCCGTGTGCAGCTCGCTGTACATGCCCTCCATGAGGTGCACGGAGTCAGGCACAGGGAGCCCCTCCAGGGACACCCCCTCGGGGTCCAGCTCCACCAGGTTGGGGTTCAGGTGAGGGTCCAGCACCGGCTCCAGCGCGGGGTGAAGGGGAGGAGCGAACTCGGCCAGGGAGGGGTTGAGCCCTTCGAAGTTCATGGTGAATCCCGGCCTGGGGGAGGGAGAAGGAAGCTGAGGAGCTGCTCAGGGGCATCCAGAGTTCTTGGAATTGGTGATGGGGGGTTGGGGATGGCAGCTGGAATGTCCAGAGGGGGTGAGGTGCAGGGTGAGGCCAGGGGTGTAAAGTCCCTTCCCCAGGGTGTGCTCAGAGCCCTGGCACGGCTGGGGAAGGGGCTGGGGTGGTCCCAGGGCACCGGGCAGGGGTCCAAGGGCACCGGGCACTGGTCCCTGGGTACCGGGCAGGGGTCCAAGGGCACCGGACACTGGTCCCTGGGTACTGGGAAGTGGTCCCTGAGCACTGGGTACTGATCCCTGGGTACGGGGCATTGGTCCCTGAGCACTGGGCAGGGGTCCCAGAGCACCGTCAGGGGTCCCTGAGCACCGGGCACTGGTCCCTGAGCACCGGGCACGGGTCCCTGGGTACTGGGAAGTGGTCCCAGAGCACCGGGCACTGGTCCCTGAGCACCAGGCAGTGTTCCTGAGCACCGGACAGGGGTCCAAGGGCACCGGGCAGGGGTCCCAGAGCACCGGGCAGCATCTGGAGGAACCGGGAAGCAGCCCAAATTGCCAGGCAGCGTCCCGTGGATACCGGGCAGTGGTCCCAGAACATGGAGCAACCTCTAAAGGACCGGGCAGTCTCCCGAGGCACCGGGCAGTGTCCCAAAGCACCGGGCAGTGCTCTCTGAGCACCGGGCAGTGTCCCAAAGCACCGGGCAGTGTTCCTGAGCACCGGGCAGTGTCTCTGGGCACCGGGCAGTGCTCTCCGAGCACCACGCAGCTCCCGGGGAGCCAAACCGGGCCCCACCCGGTTCCCGCCCCGCCCTCACCCCCGGGGGCTTCGGGCCAGCTCCGCACCCGCCGCCTTTATCACCGCGGGCCCACACGGAACGCGCCGGCGGGATCGGCGGTATCGGCGGCCGCAGTGCCAGGCGGGGCCCGAGCGCGGAGCCGCCACCCACCACCCTCCTCGCGCGCCGTTACCGAGCCGCCGCGGGCAGAGCCGCGCCGGGGCCGCGCTCCCGGGCTCGTCCCGCTGCGCCGCTGCGGCCGCGCCGGGGCCGGGGCCGCTCCCGCCGTCGCTACGGCAACCGCGCCCCTGCCCGGTAAACCGGGCCCGCCCCGGGGCGGTGGCCAATGGCAGCGCCGAGCGCCGGGCAACGACCAATCAGCGCCCGAGGGGGGCGGGACTAAGCGGCGCGGCGGGACGGGGCGGCGCACGGGACAAAATGGCTGAATCCGGCTGGTTCGCGGTCCCGGGAGCCCCGGGCGCCTCTCGGAGCCCCGGACGCCTCTCGGAGCCCCGGCGCTGCCGAGCCGTGCGGCCTGTGGCGTCCCACGGGTGTCGCGCAGCGTCCCCAGACACCCTACGGGAGCCTGCGGTGTCCGATGGGTGTCACACAACAGCCCGTGGCATCCCACGGTGCCCGCGGGTGTCGCGCAGGGTTCTCTGGCATCCCCAGAGTGTCCCCAAGTGTCCCCCGGTGTCCCTTGGCATTCCACAGGGTGCTCTGGGGTCCCACAATGGCCCATGGGGACCCCCGGTACCCCAAACCATCCCACCATGTCCCCGGTGCCCCGTGGGGTCCCAAAGTGTCCCCAGATGCCAGTCAGTGTCCCTCGCTCTGCTCTGGCACCCACGGTGTCCCACGGGGTCCCCTGGCATCCCCACGGAATCCCAAAGTGTCCCCAAATGTCCCAGCGTCCCGCAGAGTCCCCTGGCGTTTCAGTGTCCCAAAGTGTCCCACGAGGTGCCGCGGTGTCCCGTGCCACCTCACGGGTGCCACAGTGCCCAAGGAGTGTCCTTGGCACCCCACAGGATCCTGCAGTGTCCCCAAATGCCCCACTGGTACCGCGCCGTGTCCGTCGGTGTCCCATGGGGTCCCCTGGCACCCCACAATGTCCCACCGCTCCCCACATGGCTCCACCGTGTCCCAAATGTCCCTCAGTGTCCCTTGTGTCCCCACAATGTCCACCAGTGTCCCACGGGGTCCCTCAATGTCCCACGGGGTTCCCCGGGGTCCTACAACCCACCACAGGGTCCCTCAGTGTCCCCCAGTGTCCCCCAGTGTTCCACATTGTCCTACAATGTCCCTCAATGTCCCACCGTGTCCTCCAGCACCCCACCGGGTCCCTCAGTGTCCCCCATTTTTCTGCAGTGTCCCACAATGTCCCTCAGTGTCCCCCAGTGTCCCTCAGTGCCCCACGAGGTGCCCAAGTGTCCCCTATTGTCCCATATTGTCCCTCAGTGTCCCCCATTGTCCCTCGGTGTCCCTCAGTGTCCCTCAGTGTCCCCCATTGTCCCAGATTGTCCCTCAGTGTCCCTCAGTGTCCCCCATTGTCCCCCAGTGCCCCACGAGGTCCCCAAGTGTCCCCCATTGTCCCTCAGTGTCCCTCAGTGTCCCCCATTGTCCCTCAGTGCCCCACGAGGTCCCCAAGTGTCCCCCATTGTCCCACATTGTCCCATATTGTCCCTCAGTGTCCCATGGGGTCCCACATTGCCCCACGAGGTCCCCCATTGTCCCCCACTGTCCCTCAGTGCCCCACGAGGTCCCCATTGTCCCCCACTGTCCCCCATTGTCCCCCATTGTCCCCCAGTGCCCCACGAGGTCCCCAGCTGTCGCACACGCCCGGCGGTGCCCCCGCCCCGTCCCCCCCGCCCAGCCCCGGTGCCGGTGCCCGCCCGGTGCCCGGGAAAGGCCGGGGGCAGCCCCGGCGGGCGGAGCCCCGGGACGCGCCGGAGCCGCCGAGATTGCGGCGCCGCGGGCAGCACGGCCCGGTGACAGCGCGGGGACACCGAGGCGCACGGCGGGGACACGCCGGGGATCCACCGAGGCGACACCGCTGCGCTCACCGGGGCAGCCCAGGTGGAGCAAGGGGGTGTCCCGGTGCCGGTGCCGGTGCCGGTGTCTCCCATCCCGCCAGGAACTGCCCCGGGTTTTCCTGCCCGTCCCATCCCATCCCGTCCCGTCGCGTCCCGGTGCGGCGGGGCGCAGCCCGGGGACCCCGGCCCGGTATCGGTTCTGCTTTCGGGGGGAGGCGGCGGCGATTTCGCAGGGGCGGGAGCCACCTGCCCCGGGATTCCCCACCTGCCGCCGCCCCATAAGAGCCCGGTGGCGGCGCCGGTGGCGGCACAGACCGAGCTCCGATGGCTCCGCTCCGCCGCCTCCGCCTCTGCCTCCTCCTCGCCGCGCTGCTGCCGCTTCCCGCGGCACCGGCACCGGCACCGGCACCGGCAGCGCTCCCGCTCCGCCGCCCCGACTGGGCCGCCTGCAGGATGCTGTCCCGGGAGCTGTCGCGACTGCTCGCGACCGTCAAAGAGCCGCACTCGGCGCTGGTGAGCGCGGGGGGCACCGGGAAGAACCGGGGGCACCGGGAAGAGCCGGGGGGTGCGGGCGGATCGCAGCGCGGGTGGGACCGAGGGTTCGGGAGTCCCCCGGGGGTTCCGGGCACGGTGCGACCCCACGGATCCCTGCTGCAGGAGGGGATGCAGCTGCTGGAGGACGACCCCCAAAATTGGCCCCCCCGGATCCGCTGCAGCGACGCCTGTGACCCCCTGACGCTGGAGACCAACCACACGGTACCGGGGGGCTGCGGGGGTCCCGGGGGGGGTCTGGGGGAGCCTGGGGGATCGCAGAGATGCTGATGGTGCCTGGGGGTCCCGGGGTTCAGGGGATGCTGAGGGGTTTTTGCCTGGGATGTACCTGGGGGGTCCCCGAGATGTCCTGGGGGGACTTGAAGTGCTATGGGATGTGCTTGGGGTTCCCAGGTGAGTCTGGGGGGAGCCCAAGGGGTTCCAGGGGTGCTCGGGGGTCCCGGGGATGTTGTGGAATGTGCCTGGATTCCCAGGGAAGCTGGGGGGTACACCTGGGCTGTCCCGGGGATGTCTGGGGGTCCCAGAGATGCTGAGGATATATTTGGAGGTCCCAGAAGTGTCCAGGGATGCTGGGGGATGCCCCCTGGGATTCCGAGGGTGCCTGGGGGTCCCAGAGGGGTCCCAGGGATGCCCCTGGGGATTCCAGGAGTGCCTGGGGGTCCCAGAAAGGGTGAGGGATGCCGCTGGGGGTCCCGGGGATGTCTGGGGGTCCCAGGGATGCTGAAGATATGTTTTGGGGTCCCAGAACGGTCGCAGAGGTGCTGGGGATGCCCCTGGGGGTCCAGGGATATCTGAGGGTCTCAGGGATGCTGAGGATCTGTTTGGGGGTCTCAGAAGGGTCCCAGGGATGCTGGGGGATGCCCCTGGGGATCCCGGGGATGTCTGGGGGTCCCAGAGATGCCGAGGATACATTTGGAGGTCTCAGAAGTGTCCAGGGATGCTGGGGGATGCCCCTGGGGATCCCGAGGATGTCTGGGGTGCCAGAGATGTTGAGGACCTGTGTGGGGGTCTCAGAAGGGTCCCGGGGATGCTGGGGGATGCCCCTGGGGGTCCCCGGGGTCCCAGAGATGCTGAGAATAGGTTTGGGTGCCCCAGAGGGGTCCCAGCAATGCCGAGGGTTCCCACGAGAGCCGGGGGGTCCCGGGGTGCCGCTGGGGGTGTGGGCAGCTCCCGGGAGGGTCCCGGACCCCCCATCTCACCCCCCCCGCTCCCCGCAGCGCTGCCTGCACCGGATCCGCCAGGCGCTGCAGCACTACCGGGACCTGCTGGGCTCCGAAATCTTCCGGGACCAGCCCCAGCCCCAGCTGGAGAGCACGATGGAGCAGCTGCTGCGGCACGTCCAGGTGAGGGCGGGGGGCTCGCAGGGAGCCGCAGGTGAGGGGGGGGGCTCGCAGGGAGTCCCAGATGAGGAGGGGGGGCTCTGAAGGAGTCGCAGGTGAGGGGGGGGCTCAGAGGGAGTCGCAGGTGAGGGGGGGCTCAGAGGGAGCCGCAGGTTAGGAGGGGGGGCTCGCAGGAGTCGCAGGTGAGGAGGGGGGGCCTCACAGAGAGCCGCAGGTGAGGGCGGGGGGGGCTCAGAGGGAGTCGCAGGTGAGGAGGGGGGGGCTCAGAAGGAGTGGCAGGTGAGAACAGGGGGCTCGCAGTGAGTCCCAGGTGAGGAGGGGTCTCGCAGGGAGCCCCAGCCACCCCTCGCCGCCGCCCCTGACCGCGCTGTCCCCGCAGGACGGGCACGGCCGCCCCCCCCGGCACCCCCCGGTCCGCACCGCGCTCTGGGCGCAGCCCCTCCAGCGGCACCTGGCTCTGAAGCGGCTCCGCTCCTTCGCCGCCGTCATGGGCAGAGTGTTCAACCACAGCGCCCGCTGAGCCCCGCCCCGGCCAGCGCCCCCTCCCCTATTTATTGTCCCTCGCTGAGGGGTTATTTATGACGTGCGACGTTCCGCTATTTATCTATTTATGAGTTTCTAATAAAGGTCCGATGGAGACGAGCGAGCTGCGGCGGTGGGGAGGGGTTTATTTACAAGGAGGGGCTTGGGGAGGGGTCACTGGAAGTCGCTGGCGTCGAGCTGGAGCGGGGGGATGTCGGTGAAGAGGGAGGGGACGGCGGGCAGGGCCGAGTCCTCGGGCTGCGGCAGGAACGGGTCGTGGTGGTCCAGGAGAGCAGCGCTGCCTGGGGGGGACAGGGCAGTGATCAGGGGACGGGCAGTGATCAGGGGACAGGGCAGTGATCAGGGGACAGGACAGAGATCAGGGGACAGGGCAATGCCAGGGGACAGGGCAGTGATCAGGGGACAGGGAAATGATCAGGGGACAGGGCAATGCCAGGGGACAGGACAGAGATCAGGGGACAGGGAAATGATCAGGGGACAGGGCAGTGATCAGGGGACAGGACAGTGATCAGGGGACAGGGCAATGCCAGGGGACAGGGCAATGCCAGGGGACAGGGCAGTGCCCAGGGATAGCTCAGTGCCAGGGGACAGCTCAGTGCCAGAGGACAGCTCGGTGCCCAGGTGACACCCCTGTCCCCTCCAGCCCCGCCACTCACCGGGGCTCAGCTGGAAACTCTCCACCACGCTCGGCATCAGCTCCGCCTCCTCCAGCGCCGCCAGGCTCGCCGAGCCCGGCCCCAGCCCCTCCAGCGCCTGCAGCAGCTCCTGCATGTCCCGGCTCCCCGGCAGCAGCTCCAGCTCCCTCAGCTCTGCCGGCAGCGTCCCCTGCTCCTCGGGCACCTGCGGTGGCTCCACAGCCCCCGGCAGCGTCCCCGTGTCCACAGCCATTGTCCCCAGCCCCTCTGGCAGCACCTGCAGTGTCCCCAAGCCCATCCCCAGCCCCCCAGGCAGCACCTGCACGGTCCCCACAGCCCCCGGTGCCACGTGCAGCATCCCCTGCATGTCGGGGACCCCTGATGCCACCCGTGGTGGCTCCAGGTTTTGGGGCTGTGGTTGCAGCATCCCCAAGCCCGTGGGCTGCAGGGTGCCCGGGCTTGTGGCTGTCACCTGTGGTGTCCCCAGGATCCCAGGGGTGACCTGCAGTGTCTCTGGGCTTGTGGCTATCACCTGTGCTATCCCCAGCCTGCTGGCCACCCCCTGAGGGGTCCCCAGGCTCCCAGGGGTGACCTGTGGTACCCCTGGACTTGTGGCTATCACCTGCAGTGTCCCTGGGCTCGAGGCCACCCCCTGAAGGGTCCCCAGGCTCCCAGGAGTGACCTGTGGTACCCCTGGGCTCGTGGCCACCCCCTGAAGGGTCCCCAGGCTCCCAGGAGTGACCTGTGGTACCCCTGGGCTTGTGGCCACCCCTTGAGGGGTCCCCAGGCACCCAGGGGTGACCTGTGATACCTCTGGGCTTGTGGCCATCACCTGCAGTGTCCCTGGGCTCGTGGCCACCCCCTGAGGGGTCCCCAGGCTCCTAGAGGTGCCCTGTGGTGTCCCCGAGCTCTGGGGCTGTGACAATGCCAGGCCACTAGCCTGCTGTGTCCCCTGCCCTCCGGGCTGCAGCTGCAGCATCTCCAGGTTCTCCGTGGCTACCACCAGCTCCTCTTCTGTTTGCCACTTGCTGGGCTGCCTGCAGGGAGAGACAGCGGGGTTGGGCGGTCAGGGTCAGGTGTCGGGTGGGGGTCAGGGGTTAGGGGTTGGGGGTCAGGGGTCAGGGATTGGGCTGAGGGGTTGGGGTCAGGGCTGAGGGTCAGGGATTGGGGTCAGGTGTCTGGGTCATGGGTCCTGGTCAGGGTTTGGGGTCAGGGTCAGTGTCAGGGGTCGGGTGTTAGGGGTTGTGGTCAGGGGTTGTGGTCAGGGATTGGGACCAGGGGATCCCACAGGGTCACAGAGCACCCCAGGTGTCCCCACAGCCCCTCACCTGGAGGACACCCGGATGAGGCGCCGGTTCAAGTATTTCTGGGAGTCACTCAGGGTCCCTGGGGACAAAGAGCGGGGTCAGGGGGTGGCAGGTGGCTCAGTGCCAGGCCGTGCCAGGCCGTGCCAGCCCGTACCCTCCTGCCTCTGGCTGTAGTAGGGCCCGAAAGCCTTGTCCCGGGCGGTGTTGGGGTACAGGTACTTGAGGGGGTTTTCCGGAATGTTCTCCTCCACCATAATCTGGTAGTCGCGGATGATGTCGGGCAGCGCCAGCGACACCAGCTCCGAGGCTGTGTAGGGATCCACGGCGTGGAAAGTGGGGGATCCTGTGGGGGGACAGCGGGAGGGGTCAGGGGCTGCAGCCCAGGCTGGTAGGGTGGTCCTGGGGGGGTGTGTTGGGTTGGTGTGGCCAGAAATGTGAATTCTGTCACCAACTGTTGGGGCAGTGATCCTTATCTCCGTGGCACATATTATCTGCTAATGGGCCATCTTTAAACCAGCTGAGCAATCATCTTTATCTTTCCCACAGCCCATCCTCCCTCCAGGAGATATCTCCTGTTAATGGGCCAGGTGTTAAAAACCAGCTGAGGCAATCATCTTTATCTTTTCCATGATCTACCCTTTCTCCAGGAGAGATCTCCTGTTAATGGGCCATTGTTAAAAACCGGGTGTGGCAGTGATCCTTCTCTTGTGGGAATATCTCCTGTTGATAGGCCAGGTGCTAAAACCAGCTGGGGCAATCATCTTCATCTTTCCCACAGCCCTTCGTGCCTCCAGGAGATATCTCCTGTTCATGGCCATTGAGTCCCAGTGCATGACTGATAAAATTACATCATCCCACTGGGAGATCCTCCAGCCAGGGGGAGGAGCCAAGCCTTTCCTACTCAGATAAAAACTGAGATTTTGGACAGCAAGTTATCCATTTTTCCACTGGATTCCAGAGGAAAACCAGACCTTTCCACATCATCCCTGCACCTTCAGAGGAAAACTGGAACCCTGCTTCAACTGAACCACATCTGCCACTGCAGGAGGATGCAGCCACCATTGAATGGGACTGCTGCCAACACCCTGACTGACTGACTGGTGTCAGCTTGGATTCTGACTCTGGCAGTGTTTTGGGATTGTTCTCTGTAATACTGCATTTCTATTTTAATTTTCCTAGTAAAGAACTGTTATTCCTAATTCCTCTATCTTTGCCTGAGAGCCCCTTAATTTCAAAATTAGAATAATTTGGAAGAAGTGGGTTTACATTCTCCATTTCAAAGAGAAGGTCCTGCCTTTATTGGCAGACACCTGTCCTCCAAAGCAGGTCAGGGGGTCACTCACCTTTCTCATGGTGCTCCACCCAGGTGAAGGTGACCCCGCCCAGGACACTCTCGCTGAAGCGCAGCAGGAACGTCCCTGTGAGCTTGGACTTGAGCAGCTTCTTCTCCTGCTTGCGGCTCACGAAGCCCAGGATGAGTCTGGGGGAGGCAGTGTCAGCCCCTGTGGCCCCCCCAGACCCCTCCCCAGCTCCCCCAGCCCTGCTCCTACTCGTCCTTCCAGAGCTGCTTGAGGTGCTCCTGCAGCAGCCCCAGGATCCCATCCAGCCAGGCCCAGAAGGAGAAACCGGCAGGTCCGTCCTGTGGGAGAGGGGAGGGGGACATGGGAACATGGGGGGACAGCAGGGACATGGGGACATGGAGGGACAGCAGGGACATGGGGATATGAGGACATGGAGGGACATGAGGACATGGGACAGGACCACAGTGGTGTGGAAGACAGGTGGGACAGAATGGTGAGGGGAGAGGGACAAAGGGGAGCAGGGTCACAGAGGGACAGGGACATTGAGGGACAAGAGGGACAGAGCCAAGGGGGACAAGCTCATGGGGGAATGGCAGGACAGGGCCATGGGGGGACAGGGCCACAGAGGGACAGGGCCATGAGGGGACAGCTGGGACAGGGCTAGGGGCAAATAGGGCCATGAAGGGACAGGGCCACTGGGGAACAAGAGGGACAGGGCCAAGGGGAGACCAGGAGAAGGGCCACAGCGGGGACAGGGCCATGGGGACAGAGGGGACAGAGGGGACAGGGCCATGGGGACAGAGGGGACAGGCCCTACTCACCTTGGAGAACTTGGGCCAGGTCACGGTGCTGTCCTGTGACGGCTTCGAGCCTTGAGGAGAGAGCAGGGTGAGGGGGGGCAGTGCAGCCTCGTCCCCCGCTGTCCCCCGTGTCCCCAGGAGCCCCTGGCCTCACCCAGGAGTTTCTCAGCCAGCATGAGCAGGTTGTCCCGGCTCAGCCCTCGCTCGGCCACGCTCTGGAACTGCCAGCTCAGCACCTCGGCCAGCCGGGGCCACGGGGCCGGTGGTGGTGACGAGAAGAACTGCTGGGCCTGGGGACACGGGGGGACATGGGGGGACACGGGGTGAGCAGGGACGGGGACAGGGATGGGGACAGGGGGAGGGGATGGGACAGGGGGGAGGGGATGGGGACAGGGCAAGGGGCTGGGGACATGCACTGGAGCAGGGGAGGAGGATGTGGCAGGGACAAGGACATGGGGGAGAGGACAGGGACAGGGTGAGGGGATAAGGATATGGGGAGAGGACAGGAGGGGAACAGGTGGAGGGGATGGGGACAGGGCCAGAGGATGGGGACATGGGCAGGAACAGGGTGACAGGACGGGGACAGGGGACAGAGTGAGAGTACACGGAGATGGGGGAGGGGATGGGGACAGGGACAGGGGATGAGGGGATGGGGACAGGGGGGAGGGAATGGGGACAAATACTGGAGCAGGGGAGGAGGACATGAGTGGGACAGGGACAGGGGTGAGGGGATGGGGACAAGACTGGAGCACGGGAAAAGGACATGGGGGGGACAGGGACATGGGGAGGGAATAGGGACAGGGGAAGGGGATGGGGACATGCAGCAGGGCAGGGGACAGGGGTGAGACAGGCACCAAGGGACAGGGAAACGCAGCAGGGGACAGGGCCAAGGACATGGATCAGAGCAGGGGGTGGCACAAGGAGCAAGGACAAGGACATGAAGCAGGACAGAGTGGCACCAGGGGACAGGGATGTGCATAGATGGGCCCAGAATGAGGGACAGGGCACAGGGGATAACCAGGAACAGGGACATGGGACACAGAGCAGCACAGGGGGCAGGGCTGGCAGCACTGGGGGTGGCACTGAGCTCGCCTTGGGGTCAGAGCTGAGCATGTTGAACCAGAGGATGGAGGCCCAGGCGCTGGAGAACTGGTTGTTGTTGGAGATGATGACGAAGGGCAGCGTGGTGGTCTGCGGAGGGGACAGGGCTCAGGCTGGCTGTCCCCAGCCCCCCCTGACCTCCCCTGGGGAGGGAACAGGGCTCAGGCTGGCTGTCCCCAGCCCCCCTGACCTCCCCTGGGGAGGGAACAGGGCTCAGGCTGGCTGTCCCCAGCCCCCCCCGACCTCCCCAAGCCCCCCAGCACCCCCAGCCCTCACCTCCAGCTCCAGCTCCAGCCCGCAGTAGGCGTAGGCCAGCGTGAAGGTGATGAGGTGCAGCTCCTCTGTCACCACCAGGGGACCCTGCAGGAGGTGGCACCGCTGTCACCACCTGTCCCCATCCCCCTGCAGCCCCCAGCCCCCATGCCACACGCACCTCGCCGCTGCTGCCTTTGCCCTTGCCAGCCCTGCTCTCCTTCTGCTCCTTCAGCGTCTGTGGGGAGGCAGAGTCAGCCCAGGGCAGGGTCCTCACCCTGCTGCCCACCCCGGGGGGGGATCTGGGGGTCTGGGGGGGTCCCTACGAGGTACTGGAAGTCGCAGACCAGCCCCTCCTGGGGACTGTCCCCGGCCAGGAGCGTTTTGCTGCTCGATGTGAGGATGTTGAACTTGCGAAACCTGCGGGGCAGAGACAGGAGGTGGGAGGGGGTCGGGACCCCCAGGAGGGGACATGGGGGTCCAGAACCCCTGGGGGGGGCTGTGGATGGGGGTCAGGATCCCCCTCCCAGCAGAGGGCATAGCCCAGCTGTGGGTGGGGGGGGTCAGAACCCCCGGATGAATTGGGGAGGGGGATCAAGACCCCTGTGGGATGCAGCCCTGCTGCAGATGGGGGTCAGGACCCCCCCAGGGATGGCAGGCGTGGTTCAGGACCCCCCTCAGGGGCTGGGATGGGGGCTCGGGACCCTTTGGGGCGGGGTCCCACCCCCGCTGCCGCCTCCAGCGCTCTCCCAGCTCTCACCCTTTGATGTTGGGCGGGTCCCTGCAAGACACAAGGGGAGGGGGGATCAGGCACAGCGGGACCCCCGCGGCTGCCCGGGGCGGGGTCAGGAGGGGCGGGGGGCCCACCTGTCGATGTGGATCCTGGCCTCCATGTGGTGGTTGCGGTCGTGCAGCCTCACCAGGAGCCGGGCACGGGCTGAGAACTTGCTGGCGGTGCGCAGCACCAGCGGGCGCCTGCTGGCGTTGGGGGTGCTGGGCTGCTGCTCCACCACGAAGGCACTGGGGAAAAACGGGGGGTCAGGGCTGCCCTGAGATCCCCTGCCCTCCCTGTGCTGCCCCCACTTCTTAAAATCACGGAGTATCCAGAGCTGGAGGGAACCCAGAAGGATTATCCAAGTTGAATTTGTGGCTTGGCACAGGGTAACCCCAAAACGTGCCCAGTCCCAAATCCCAAGGTTTGAGTGTTGTCCAAACAGCTACAGAGCTATGGAATATCCAGAAGTGGAAGGGACACATGAGGATCATCAAATTCAACTCCCAGCCTGGCACAGGACAACCACAAAAGTCTGCCCCAGTCCCCAAAACACCTGAGAGCACTGAGGACCTGACAGCACTGCCCAAACACTCCCTGACGCCTGGAATTATGGAATATCCTCAGCTGGAAGGGAGCCACAAGGATCAAGTACAATTCCTGGCCCTGCATGGACACCCCAAAAGTCTCCCCAGTCCCCAAAATACCTGAAAGTGTTGTTCAAACAGACCCTGACCCCTGGAATTACGGAATATCCTGAGTTGGAAGGGATCAAAGCTCTGCACAGGACACCCCAAAATCCCACCCTACCCCTGAGGGTGTTCTCCAAATGCTCCTTGAGATGGGAAGAGACCCACAACAAACTTTGAGTCCCAAAACACCCCCAAAAATCCGAAATCCCAACACCTGCGAGCTCAGTCCAACCACTCCCTGACCTCCTGAATTCTGGAACATCCAGAGCTGGAAGGGACCCATCAGGATCAAAGTCCAACTCCTGTCCCTCATAGCACACCACAGAAGTTTGTCCAACTCCTGTCCCTCATAGCACACCACAGAAGTTTCCCCCAAATCTCAGCACTGAGAGCACTGCCCAAACCCTCCCTAAATTACAGAATACCCAGAGCTGCAAGGACCCATGAGGATCATTGCTCCCAGCTCCAGGCCCTGCACAGACCCCCCAAAATCCCACCATGTGCCTGTTGTCTAAAAACTCCTGGAGCTCTGGCAGCTTTAGCAATGCCACCATTCCCTGGGGAGCTCTTCCAGTGCTCAACCACCCTCAAGGGGGGGAAGAACCTTTCCCAGCTCCCCACCCCAACCCTGCCTGGCTCAGATCCCACCCCACACCTCTTGAGCAGGTGTGTGAGCTGCTCCTGCAGCCTCTGCTCCAGCAGGGGTGTCTCTGCCACCAGCGGGTCCCTCTCGTAGGTCACTTTCTGCCGCAGGTCCTGCAGCGCCCGCAGCAGCTGCCGCAGCTGGAACAGCCCCTGGCCCAGCTCTGTGAACCTGCGGGGTCAGGGAGATCAGAGGGGGCTTGGCTGCATGTTGGAGTCAGTGAGTCTGGGGTCTCTCTGAATCCTCCAGAGAGAAATCAGAGTGCAGGGGTTGAATAAGTTTTAGAGTGAGTTCTGATGGTTTTAGTAAGCAAAACGTTTCAAATGCCACAGTAGCAGTGAGTGCTCTAGTGAAGGCTGCAAACACACTGATAACTTCAGTAGAGGCTCCAAGCCCACAGTTGTAGACTTAGACATAATAGAGTTACAGTAAGAATATTGCTCACATTTCTTAGATGGAACAAGATTGTGTATGTAGTTCTACACATAAAGTGGTGTGCTAAGAAACTGGAATTCTAATAGGTTAAAGAGTGGTGGTCTGAGTTTGCATCTTAGCTTGTTGGAAAAATGCTATTGTATGGGGAGAGCTGTAGCTTTTAGCCATTGGCTTCTAGCCATTCACTTATTGCTCATTGCTAGCTGCTTTGCCATTGTTTTTGCTATTGCCTGTTGAGACTGATGTGCTTTGTAATAAGATGTGCTTTGTCATAAATAACCTTTTTAACTATTAGCTGCTTTGCTTATTTAGAAATTACCCGACGAGTAAGGGCCTAAGAGCTCAGAGCCCATAGAGCTCCAGAGTTTGGTGCCTATAGAGCACCAGGGGTCAGAAAGAACCCCCACAGCTGCACCCCCCGAGCCCCCCCCAAGCCCCTCAGGCCTACCAGGTCTCCAGTGGGCGCAGGTTGGTGTCTCCAGGGCCCCCCAGACACAGGCGCTGCTGCCGCAGCCTCCAGCCCCCCAGCTCCTCCTGCAGCAGCTCCTGCAGCGTCTCGCTGCGCCCCAAGAGCTGCTGCATCTGAGCCAGCACCTCCTGGGGGGAGATGTGGCTCTAAGGGGGTGCTCAGGGTGGTCTTACCCCCTCCCAAACCAGCCAGGTGTGTTGGGTTGATGTGGCCAGAAATGTGGATTCCAACACCATCTATTGAAGCTGGGTTGGGCAGTGACCCTTATCTCCTGGCACATATTATCTGCTAACGGGCCATCTTTAAACCTGTTGGGCAATCATCTTTATATTTTCCACAGCCCATCCTCCCTCCAGGAGATATCTCCTGTTAATGGGCCAGATGTTAAAAACCAGCTGGGGCAATCATCTTTACCTTTTCTATAGCCCACCCTTCTTCCAGGAGATATCTCCTGTTAATGGGCCATTGCTAAAAACAGGGTGTGGCAGTGATCCTTCTCTCTGTGGGAATATCTCCTGTTAATGGGCCATTGTTAAAAACCGGGTGTGACGGGGATTCGTATTGCTGTGGGAGATATCTCCTGTTAATGGGCCAGGTGTTAAACCTGCTGGGGCAATCATCTTCATCTTTCCCACCGCCCATCCTCCCTCCAGGAGATATCTCCTGTTCATGGCCATTGAGTCCCAGGGCATGACTGATAAAATTACATCATCCCACTGGGAGATGCTCCAGCCAGGGCAGGAGCCAAGCCTTTCCTACCCAGATAAAAACTGAGATTTTGGACAGCAAGTTATCTATCTTTCCACTGGATTCCAGAGGAAAACTAGACCTTTCCACATCATCCCTGGACCTTCAGAGGAAACTGCACCTTCTACAGGAGCACTGCTCCAGCTGAACCACATCTGCCACTGCAGGAGGATGCAGCCACCATTGAATGGCACTGCTGCCAACACCCTGACTGACTGACAGGTGTCAGCTTGGATTCTGACTCTGGCAGTGTTTTGGGATTGTTCTTTGTAATACTGTATTTCTATTTTAATTTTCCTAATAAAAAACTGTTATTCCTAATTCCCCTATCTTTGCTTGAGAGCCCCTTAATTTCAAAATTATAATAATTTGGAGGGAGGGGGTTTACATTCTCCATTTCAAAGAGAGGCTCCTGTCTGTATTGGCAGACACCAGTCCTTCAAACCAGGACACCAGGCCACCCCAAAATCCCCCTCACCCGCCGCTGCCGGTCCAGGCTCTGCAGTTTGGCCTGGAGGGCTTGGAGCTTCTGGATGTACCCGGGGTCATTGCTCCTGTTGTCAGCTGCAAGCAGCAGAGAGCGGGATCAGGGGTTTTGGGGGGGCTCACCAAGGTTTTGGGGTGCTGCCTCCCCTGCCTGGGGCTCACCTGGCTGGTAGTGCACCTTGTAGCAGAAATCAAAAGCGTCCTGCAAATCCTCCAGGTGCCTGAAGGCTCGTTCGGCTTCCTGCGGGTACAGGGAGGGGTCAGGAGGGGCCGGGCAGCCCCCGGGGGGCTCGGTGGGGGTCGCGGGGTGGGGAGGGGGGCGTTACCTGCAGGGCCGTGTGGAACTCAGCCAAACGCCGCTGGATCTGCTGCTCCCGGCCGCTCTCCGGGGCTGGGCTGGGCGCGGGGGCCGAACCCCCCTAAGGGACACACGGGGTGAGGGGCAGCGGCCGCGGGACCCCGCGGGGTGCGGGGGGGACACAGCCCTGCCCCCTTACCTGCCCCCCCGCCTGCCCCAGGCGCAGGATCCGCCGCTCCTCCTGCAGCAGGTTGGCCACCAGGTTGGCGAGTCCCTCCGGCTTCTTCTCGAACTCGGCCTGAGGAGGGTCGGGGGGTGGTCAGGGGGCGCGGAGATCCCTCCCCTTCTCCTCACTGCACTCCCCCAGCCCTGAAGCGCACCTGGAGGTCGCGCTGAGCCTTGCGCAGGTTGTGCTTCAGCATGAACTCCTCGTGGCCCGAGCCCAGGCTGCCCAGGCACTCTCCCAGTAGCACCAGTAAGGAATGGAACAGCATCCGGGCGTGCCCCGAGGAGAGCGGCTCCGCCGCCTGGCGCCTGCGGCAGCGCGGGCTCAGCACTTGCCCGAGCCCCCCGGTGCGCCCCCAGCCCCGGATCCCACCCCTGTCCGTACCCCACAGTGCCGCCCCCAGCCCCGGATCCCACCCCTGCCCGAGCCCCCGGTGCCGCCCCCAGCCCCGGGTCCCACCCCCGGTACCAGTTCTGGTCCTCGATCCAGGCGGCCAAGCACTGCCGCACGGCCATGGGCAGCGCCGAGCTCGCGTACAGCTGGTGCACCTGCTCCAGGTAAGTGTTGGCCAAGCTCTGCACCTCCTGCCACTGCGCCATGCTGGGGGGACAGAGGGTCAGGGGCGTCCCGAGGAGCCCCCGGCCGCGGCAGGACCAGGGGACGAGGAACAGCCGCGTGTCCAGCTCTGCACGCCGCGTACCTGCTGCAGCGCGGGCGGCGCGGGGTCCCTCTGCTCCTGCTCGGCCCTGGGGTCCCTCTGCTCCTTCTGGGTTCTGGGGTCCCTCTGCTCCTGCTCAGTTCTGGGGTCCCTCTGCTCCTGCTCGGTTCTGGGGTCCCTCTGCTCCTGCTCAGTTCTGGGGGTCTCTCTACTCCTTCTGGGTTCTGGGGTCCCTCTGCTCCTGCTCAGTTCTGGGGCCACTCTTCTCCTACTCGGTCCCGGGGGTCTCTCTTCTCCTGCTCGGTTCTGGGGGCCCCTCTGCTTCTGTTCGGTTCTGGGTGGTCCCGGGGGTCCCTTTGCTCCTGCTCGGTCCTGGCTGTTCCCGGGGGTCCCTTTGCTCCTGCTGGTCCTGGGTGGTCTCGGGGGTCCCTCGCTCCCGCTGGGGTGGCCGCGGGCCGGCAGCCGCGTCCTGCGGTGGGAGCAGGGGCTGAGCCGAGGGGGGTTCCCCACCCAGGGCAGGGTCACACACACACACAACGCCCGCAGCACCCCTTAAGGAGCACCCCAGGTCCCCCAAGACCCCCATTGAACCCCGCGGGCACCCCCAGTGTCCTTCCCGCAGGGATAGGCGCCCCTAAACAACCCCCGCCCAGCGGGACAGCGCTCCAAGGGACACCCTGTGCGCCCCAGCCGGTGTCCCCTGCCTGTGTCCCCCTCCCCCGGGGCCTCCAGAACCGCCCATGTCCCCCCCGGGACCCCCGGCCTCCCCCCGGGATCCCGGACCCACCGCCGCCGCTACCAGACCAGGAAGGCGGGATGGCCACGCCCCCTCCCCCGCTCTGCGCGGTGATTGGCGGAGCTCCGGGTCGATGCCGCGCCCCCTCCCTGATCTGAGCGGTGATTGGCGGATCTCAGGGTCGATGCCACGCCCCCCGCGAGCGGCGGCGTTCGGCCGCGCCGTTCATTTCCCCAAGTTGACGTCACACGGAGCGGGGCCGTGGGGGCGGGGTCAGCGGGGACCGGGGGCGGGAACGGCGGCGGCCCGGGATGGGCGGGGGGCAGGGACAGGGACAGAGACGGAGGGGACCGCGACAGGCCGTGGGGACAAGAGCAGGCCGTAACAGGGATAGAGCCATTGGGACAGGGGGACAGAGCCAGGGAGACTGCGACAGGCCGTGGGGACAGAGCCAGGGGGGTGGGGACACGGTCAGAGCCATGGGGACAGCGACAGGCTGCAGGACAGAGCTATAGGGACAGGGTATAGGAACAGGGATAGAGCCGTGGGGACAGGTACCGGCCATGGGGACAGCAGGATGAGCTATGGGACAGGCCATGGGATTGGGAACAAGACATGGACGACAGGGACAGAGCTGTGGGGACAGGGGTACAGAGTCAGGGAAACAGGGAGAAACTGCAGGGATAGGGACAGAGTCAGGGCCAAGGGGAGAGGGACAAACTGCAGGGAGAGAGGGAGAGAGCCATGGGGACAGGGACAGACTGGAGGGAAAGAGCCGTGGGGACAGGGACTGGGATGGGCTGGCTGTGGGGCACGGCTCGGGCTACAGGGACAGGAACAGGCTATAGGGGACAGCAGAGCCACAGCAGGACAGGGACAGGCCCAGCCCAGCTGCCACCACGTGGCTCAGGCCACCACGTGGCCGAGGTCCCGCTGCCCCAGGGCAGGGTGACCCTGCACCCATCCAAACAAGGACCCGCTGCCACACTGGTCTTTATTCAAACGATGAGCACGGGGCCGCTGTGGGCAGTGGGCACCGGCGAGGGCTCCCCGGCCGAGGTGAAGTACGCGATGAGCGCCCTCACGCCGGCCTTGATGCCCGGCTGCAGCCCCATCTGCACCCCCATGGCCACCGGGCCCCCCAGGCCCCCGGTGAGCGCCGCCAGCCCGGCGTAGCCCAGATCCTCGGCGGCCTCCAGCGCCCGCGTGGACGCCGTGGCTTTGCAGCCCTGGAAGGCGAAGTAGACGCTGGTGCCCAGGTTGTAGAAGATGCTGACTCCTGGCACCCACTCCAGCACCTGGTGCGCTTCCCGCTCCCCCGCCGGGCTGCAGGCGTCCGTGTCCCCATCCTCCCGCCGGCGCCGGCACAGCCGGACCCCCGGCAGCCCCCGGGCGGGCGGCGTGGGCTCCGTGCCACGCAGATCCACGCAGGCAGAGCCCCGCGGGCGGGCCAGCCGCCGCAGCAGCAGCGCCAGCGGCCGCGGGGCCGGAGCGCCCGGTAGCCGCGCCAGCCCCCGCAGCAGCGCCGCGGCCGTGGGGGTGCCCAGCTCCTGTGCCAGCGCCAGCGCCTCGGCTTCAGCCTGGGGGGCACAGCCAGCCCCACGCAGGGCCAGGGCCAGCGCGGCACGGGCCAGCCCGCGGGGCAGCGGCGGCAGCCGGGAGAAACCGGGCAGGGTGTGGGGACCGAGCGTGTGGCACGGGATGGCCGTGGCGTGGGTGGGCTCTGGTAGCCCCACCAGCTCGGTCAGCAGCCGCTGGTCACCGGCAGCCAGCCCAGGGGTCAGCACAGACACAGCCGTGAGGATGAGAGGGAGGAAGAGCAGAACCCGCGGCATGGTGGCTCTGTGGAGGTGGGAGAAGGGCAGAGCTCTGTCAGACCCCCGTGGTCACAGCCCCCCGTGAGCCCCCCGTGTCCCAGCTCACCCGCTCGCCGCTGGCCCCTGCCCTGTCCGGCTGCTGCGGCCGCAGCTGCCCCGTGACCCTTTATAGCCGTTGTTATCAGGGAGTTGCGACACGTCCGGGACAGGGACAGGGAGCAGGCACTCCCTGAGGCCAGGGCGGCTCGAGCCCCCAGCCCTGCTGCAGACCCACACACACTCAAGGAGGCCAAAAGTCACCTTTATTTATTTAGGCCCTGTCCAGATTTAAAAAGTTATAGGAAAAAAAAAAAAGCAGCTGAGGTAAAAGAGGGAATTTGAGGTAAAACAGGGAGATGGTGTCAGGTGGAGAAACTGGTTGCTTGTGCAGCCTTTAAAAACAGCATCAAAACCTGCAGAAGAAAATCTGCAGAAACCTCAGAAAATCTGTAGAAACCCCAGAAAAACTGCAGAAATCCAATAAAATCTGCAAAAAAACCCAGGAAACAGCACAAGGCCTGGGCACAGGCAGGATATGGGGAGCCACTCAATCCTCCTCCTCCTCCTCTTCCTCTTCCAGGCAGCGGATGCGCTTCCGCCTCCCCCGGGGCTGTGGCTCTTCATCCTCCTCATCCTCCTCGGAGCAGGGAGCTGCAGGGGCCGGCTCGGTGCCTGTGGATGGAGGGAGAGGGGACAGCTGAGCCCCCCAGGGATGTGGCAAAGGGGACAGGGACAGGACAACCTCAGTGACACCCAGAGCTCCCTCAGCCCCCAGCGAGCTGAACCCACCTGAGCTGCCACCATCCTCATCCTCATCCTCGCTGGCGAGCTCCCGGCGCCTCTTGGAGCGCGGCTGCACCGGGCTGGGGACAGGGACAGGGACAGGGACGGGCTCCTCGCTGCAGGGGGTGGCACAGCTCAGCCCCACACGGGGAGAACACAGAGGGCTGGATCCCCCCGCTGAGGCAGGGAGAAGGCCCTCCCAAACCCTTGGGGAACCCCCCAAGCTGAGAAGGAATTCCAGTCTCACCTCTCCGAGTCTGATCCCAGCCCTGCCGGCAGCGGCTCTGCTGAGGGGCACAAGGAGGGGGGCTCAGAGCCAGCCCCACACCTGGGGATCCCCCACCCCCAGCCCCACTCCTCACCTGCAGCCAGGTCCTGGGGGCACCTCGGTGGCTCTGGCAGGTCCTGGGGGGCTCCCGGGGGGCCATGGTGGGCGATGGAGGCGGCTGCACGCCGGAGCTGCTGCGGGGTGAGGGCGGCCGGGATGCGCCAGAAGGATTCCTGGGCAGGGAGGGGGGACCACAGGGCTGAGCTGGGGGTGAGGGGATGGGGATGGGGATGGGGACAGGGATGGGGATGGGGATAGGAACAGGGATGGGGATGGGGATGGGGATGGGGATGGGGATGGGGAAGGGGAAGGGGACAGGGATAGGGAGGGGATGGGGACTGAGATGGAGAAGGGGACAGGGATGGGGCAGGGATGGGGACAGGGATAAGAACAGACATGTGGATGGAGAAGGGGACGGGGATGGGAACAGGGATGGGAATGGGGCAGGGATGGGGATGGGAGTAGGGATGGGAATAGGACGGAGATGGGGACAGAAATGGGGACAGGACGGGGATGGGGCAGTGATGGGGACAGGGATGGATACATTGATGGTGATGGGGACAGAGATGGGGACATTGATGGCAATGGGGACAGGGACAGGATGGGGATGAGGACAGGGATGGGGACAAGGATGAGGACAAGGATGAGGACAGGGATGGTGATGGGGATGGTGATGGGTACAGAGACAGAGATAGGGACAGGATGGGGATGAGGACATTGATGGCGATAGGGACAGGGATGGGGACAGGGATGGATACATTGATGGCGATGGGGATGGTGATAGGGACAGGGACAGGGATAGGGACAGGACGAGGGTGGGGATGGGGACAAGGATGAGGACAGGGATGGCGATGGGGATGGGGACAGGGATGGGCACAGGGAGCTCACCTGCTCGCTGGCAGGGGGCCGCAGCCCCAGCTGTCGCAGCAGGGCCCGGAAGCGCCGATCCTCCATGGCGTCCTCGTTCTCCTCCGTCAGCGGCACCAGCGGCACCGGGTGGGACACGCCTGGGCCGGGAGCGGGGTCAGAGAGACCCCAGCCCCACAGCAACCCCCCACCCGACCCCACAGCACCCCCCACCCGACCCCACAGCCCCCCCACCCTGCTCACCATCCTCCTCACGGTCCCCTGCCGCCCTTCTCAGACAGTTCTCCAGCCACCGCAGGGGCCCGGCCAGGCCTGGGGACAGCAGAAGGTGACACAGGGACACAGGACCCAGCCCCACAGCCAAGCCCAGCTGGGGGGTTCAGAGCCCCTCACCCACCTTCCTGATGCAGGTGCTGCGCCAGGTCCTGCCCAGCCCCTTCCTCAGGCACCCAGTGCTCCTCCATGGGGCCTTCCTCTGCTTCATCCTCATCCTCATCCTCGTCCTCCTCGCTGTCCTCATCCTCTCCTGAGCTGTCCTGGGCTGGCATGGCCGGGACACCTGTGGCAGCCTGTGGGAGCCAGCAGTGTTTGGGTGCCCCAGGGTGGAACAGCACCCCCAGGACACAGCCCAGGACCCTCCAGCCCCCCATACCTGCCCGGGGCTGGGGCCCTGGCTCTTCCTCCGGCGTTTCTTGTACAGCTCCTTGCGCTCAGCCACCAGCCCCAGCCCCAGCAGCTTCTCCACCACCCGAGCCCGTGAGCGCCGCGCCGTCAGGTGCTTCATGATGTTCCCCAGGACGTCTGTGGGAGAGGTGGGTCAGTTTGGGGGGCTACAGGGGGATTTTAGGGGTCTGCTCCCCGTGTCCAGCTCACCATCTGAGCCCTGGAACTCCTCGAAGAGGCGTGTCAGCTCCTCCTCCTGCTCCTGCGTCCACAGCACGATGTTGGTGCCTTTCCTGGGGGTGGGAAACAGCCGTGGGTCCCTGCCCTGGGAGGAGCTGAGTCCCTGCCCTGCCCCCAGGGGTTCCAGCTACAGGAGAAGGTGAATTCCTGTCCTGTTCCTGGGGGTCCCTGCCCTGTTCCAGGGGGATCCCTGCCCCAGGAGAAGATGAATCCATGTCCTGTTCCAGGGGGTGCCTGACCTGTTCCCAGGGGTCCCTGCCCTGTTCCAGGGGGATCCCTGCCCCAGGAGAAGATTAATCCATGTCCTGTTCCAGGGGGTCCCTGCCCCAGGAGGAGCTGAGTCCCTGCTCTGTCCCCAGGGGTCCCTGCCGTGTTCCCAGGGGTTCCAGCCCCATCCCCAGGGGTCTCTGACCCACCTCTCCCGTGGGAAGTCCTTGGCACTGCTGGCCAGCCCCATCCTCACCAGCTGCTTCACCACCTGCCTGCGCGTCCGGCCCGGCGCCGGGAGCTGGGCCAGGATGGCAGCGATGATGTCCCCACCTGTGGGACAGGGAGAATGCAGGGACAGAACCCCTGCCACCCCCCGGGGGTCCCACTGAGACCCCAGAGACCCTCAGTACCTTCCACCTCCTTGTACTTCCAGTACAGCTCCTGCAGCTCCTGCTCCTGCTGGGGTGTCCAGGGGGGGACCCGGCTCCGGGTGCTCCTGGGGAGGGGCAGAAGGGAGGTGAGGGGAGGAGAGAGGGGGTGGCAGCCCCCTCCCCGGCCCCACTCACCCCTCTCCCTCCTGCAGGGAGCTGTAGCCCTTGGTCATCTCGTAGACGATGGCTGGGCTCTTCCAGAAGAGCAGCTCCACAAAGGCCTTTTTGTTGGTGGCTGCCAGCGCAAAGAACTTGCCCAGGATGAACTTGGCCAAGGCCACCAACTCCTGGGGACAGCAGGAGGGAGAGAGGGACTGAAGGACACTGGGGACAGAGAGTGGGGCTGAGGGAAATTTGGAACACAGAGCAGGGCTGGACCAGGGACAGACAGAGGGGCTGGGAGATGTGGGCACAGAGAGTGGGGCTGAAGGACACCAGGGATGGAGAGTGGGGGTGGGGGATGCTGGGGACTGAGTGGGGCTGGGAGCTGCAGGGACAGAGCAGGGATGGGAGCTGCTGGGGACTCAGTGGGGCTGGGGAATGCTGAGGATTTGAGCAGGGCTGGGGGCTGCAGGGACTGAGCAGGGCTGGGAGATGCTGGGGGCTGAGCAGGGCTGGGGGATGCTGAGAACTGAGCAGGGCTGGGGGCTGCAGGGACTGAGCAGGGCTGGGGGATGCTGAGGGACTGAGCAGGGCTGGGGGCTGCAGGGACTGAGCAGGACTGGGGACATGCTGGGGGATTGAGCAGGACTGGGAGCTGCTGGGGATTCAGTGGGACTGGGGAATGCTGAGAAATTAAGCAGGGCTGGGGGCTGCAGGGACTCAGTGGGGCTGGGGAATGCTGAGGGATTTGAGCAGGGCTGGGGGCTGCAGGGACTGAGCAGGGCTGGATGATGCTGGGGGCTGAGCAGGGCTGGAGGCTGCAGGGACTGAGCAGGGCGGGGGGCTGCAGGGACTGAGCAGGGCTGGATGATGCTGAGGGACTGAGCAGGGCTGGGGGGCTGAGCAGGGGCTGGGGAGATGCTGGGGGCTGAGCAGGGCTGGGGGCCTGCAGTGACAATTCCCTCCCAGGGGGGCTCGGGGCCGTGCCTGACCTGGTAGGCAGCAGCCGCGGGGTCGCTGAGCAGGCGGTGGAAGAGGGCGAAGAGGGAGAGCTGGAAGAGCAGCGGCTCCATGCGCAGCTCGCGGGCCAGGCGGTGCAGCAGGCGCGCGGCGCAGTGGTTGGTGCGGGGGCTGTTCCGCGCGTAGCCCCGCAGCAGCAGCACCAGCGCCCGCACCACCGGCGCGCACGCGAACCTGCGGGCGGCCCGGCTGAGGCTCGCTCTGAGGTTTCTCTGAGAGCCTGGACCCCACCACTGCTCTGGAGATGAGTTCTGGCCCGGCCCAGGGGGATGTTTGCCCAGGACTGTCTGTGCCTGTGCCTGGTGCTGCCCAGCACTGTCTGTGCCTGTGCTGGTGCTGCCATGGCACGCTGCTCTCAGCAGGGTGCTGCTTATAGCACCTGTTCCTGCACCTGCATCATGGAGCAACGATCTCCACATACAACAGCCCATAAATCTCCCCACCTTTTCGCCAGAGGCTTTGGAAAAGGACTATAAAAAGTGACTTTCCTAAAGAGACTCTGAGATCTCTTTCTCCCCAATGGATTGAAGATGTGTCTATCACTGGACAACCACGAGCATGCTTCCCTTGTTGGTAGCTATATCCCATCCTTTCTGTCTCTCTCTCTCCTTTTCCTTTACCCCTCTCTCTCTCTATTCTATCACAAAACTGAATTGTTTTCACCCAATAAACTGCATTGCTGCTTTCTGCAGAACAAAACCTGAGTCTCTTGCTTTTGTCTTTTTGCACCCTGGGGTCGAACAAACCATCACGACTCCAGCTCGGGTTGAGTGGATCGTGACACCCCATCAGTGCAGCTGCCCCTCAGGGACCCCCCCAGCCCTCCCCAAACCCTTCTCACCGCTTCAGGTAGTCGAGGAAGTTGAATTCCTTCTCTGACACCTGCAGGGTCTGCTCCTCCTCTTCCTCCTCATCCTCCTCTTCCTCTTCCTCCGGCTCCTCGGGCTCGGTGGGCACATGCCCTGTGGTGGGATGTGCTGAGGCTCTGCAGCCAAAGTTTTCTCCCTTCCCAGTGTCACAAACGGGGACTCACTGGGCAGGGGAGCGACGAGGATCTCCCGCAGCAGCTGGGTCTCCTCAGGTGGCCCCGCATCCGTGGCTCCAAACACGTCCCCTTCGGGCCACACCTCCCTGGGGACATTGGGGACAGGCTGGCACCGTGCCCCCACGCCCTGGGCAGGAGCTGGGCAGCACGGTGCTGGTACCTGGCCGAGCGCAGCAGGCGCAGGGCCTGGGGCAGGCGGGAGCCCCGCAGGCACTCCTGGATCCTCAGCAGAGCCTCGGCACGCTGCTCCTCCACCGGCGTCTCCGAGGCGGCGTCGAAGGGCACCACGTCCTCAGGGAGGGGCACCTCGCCCTGGGGCAGGACAGGGTCACTCTGTGTGCCCCACCAACACCTCCAGAACACCCTCCCTGTGGGGCTGGACCCTTCCCTGGTACCTCCAGGCAGGCCTGGAGCTGCGGGGCCAACCCTTCCCACAGCTGCTCCAGCTCCGCGGCGCTGGGCTGCGCAGGAGCTGCAGGCACACGAGGCTTCTTCTTCTTCCTCCGCACACGCTTGCTCTGCGGGAACAAAGATGGGGTCAGGAGGGGCTGCCTGACCCTCAGGGGACCCCCAAGGCAGGGCAGGCACACCCCACCTGCACCACCAGGTTGGCACGGCCGCGGCAGAAGCGCTCCAGCATGCGGAGGAAGAGGTGGGCAGTCTCCACCAGGTCCCGCAGGAAACTGCGCGGCTGCTTGGCCTCGTCGAACTTGCGGAAGAGCGCCAGGAAGAGCTCCCGGTATTCCATCAGGTAGAAGATGTTGCCTGGGGAGGAGAGGAGGGTGGCAGTGGGAAGGGGTCAGGGTCAGGGACACCCCAAGGGATGGGGCAGAGGGACTCACTCTTGATGACCTGGCTGCTGTCCCGCACCGCCTGCTCCGGGGAGCGATCCATCTCCTGCACCGTCCGCAGCAGCTCCTGGTACGCCTTCAGGGCCAAGTGCATCCTGGGGATGGCAGCAGGGGGGCACAGGTGCCATGGGGAGCCCAGCTACTGGTCCCAGGCAGGTCCCCAGGCTGCACAGACAGTCCCCAGGTGCCCAGGGGTTCCTGGGTTCCCAGGGTGTTCCAGGCACCAGAGAGGTCACAGGTGACTGGTGACACACAGCGTGTCCCAAGTGTCCAGGAGCTGGTCTCAGACATCAGGGGATCCCAGATATTTGGGAGTCCCAGACAGCAAGAGCTGTCCCAAATGCCCTGAGGTCTCCCAGGTATCCAAGGGGTCCCAAACACTGGGAATATCCCAGGTGCCCAGAAGGTCCCTATACACCCTGGGAGGAGTCTCAGATACTCAAGGAGAATCCCAGGAAGTCCCAGGTGCCCAGAAGGCCCCAGACACCCTGGGGGGAGTCTCAGGCACTCAAGGAGAATCCCAGGTATGAAGAATCCCCAGACACCGAGGGGTGTCCCAGGTGCTCACCTGCGTGCCCAGGTTGTTGCCTCCTTCTTGTCCATCAGTGCCATCTCATAGTAGGTGGTGAGGTTCTGCTCGATGAAGTGGAAGGCTCGGACCCCCACGGTCTCGGACACCAGCTCGGGGCGGAAGCCGTGGCGCCGGTTGAAGGCCATGAAGAAAGCAGTGGCCCACAGGTAATAAGTCTCATCGTGCTGCTGAGCCTTCTCCCGCACCAGCTGGTCCTGGGGGGCAACCAGGGGGTCTCAGTGGGGGTCCCACAGCCTGAACAGCGGATCCCAGCCCTCCCAGCCCCTCACCTTGACCAGCAGCATCAGGCGGTTGTAGCAGCCCTCCAGGAAGTCCTGGCAGAAGTGGCGCAGGAAGAGCCGGACGTTGCGGGCGGAGCGGCGCCCGGGCTCGGACTCGGGGGCGGCCTGGCGGCGCCGGGGCACCCGCCGGGGCTCCTTGCCCAGGTCGTGGCTGTAGCTCTTCAGCTGCAAGGGATGGAGGGGGCAGATTGATCCCTGTGGCATTGTGCTGGTGCCACCTGCCACCGCCCTGGTTCCGTGCCACCCACCGTGCCCCTGTCCCTGTGACCCATGCCACACCTCGGTGCCCCTGCTCAACCCCCAGCATCCCCCAGCCCCACCGAGTCCCCAGAATGTCCCAGTCCTGCTCAGTCCTCAGCATCCCCCAGCCCCACTGAGTCCCCAGAATGTCCCAGTCCTGCTCAGTCCTCAGCATCCCCCAGCCCCACTGAGTCCCCAGAATATCCCTGTCCTGCTCTGTCCCTGCAGCCCCCACGTCCCTGTTGCTGCAACCCCATCACATCCCTGGCTCTGCTCCACACCCCATGTCCTGTGTCCCAACCTATGTTCCTGTCCCTGTGCCCTCCACCCACGTTCCCATCTCAGTGATCTCTGCCACATCCCAGTCCCAGTGCCCCCCAGCATGTACCTGGCACTGTGTCCTTGTCCCAGCAGCTCTCTCTACATCCCTGACCCTGTGCCCCCCACCGTGTCCTTCTCCCTGTGCCTGCTCCCACCTCTCCAGTTGTGTGACCCCCACCACGTTCCCATACCTGTGTCCCCCACCCACATCCACATCCCAGTGCCACCTGCCACATCCCCTATACCCCAAACTGCATCTTTAGCCTCGTGCCCCACCCACATTCCTGTCTCCTTATCCCTTACCATGCCCCCAGCCCTGTGCCCCTCACCACATTCTGTGTCACATCCCACACACATCCCTGTCCCCGTGTCCCCTGCCCCATCCCCACCTCTCCAGCCCCACACTCACATTGTGCAGCCCTTTGTGGAACACCACATCCCGGTCCCCAATGGACTTGAGGCCCTGCAGGACGTAGGAGCCCCCGAAGCGGGAATGCCTGGGCAGGGGACAGGGGACAGGGGCTGAGTGACGCTGTCCTCATCATGGGGGTCCCATCCCTGCCCCCCTCCTCACCTGGACGGGCGCTGCAGTGCCCGGGCTCTCTTCTCTGCCAGCTCCCGCTGCCTCAAGGTCTCCAGCTCCCGCGTGTCCTCCCCGTGCTCAGCACCTGCTGTCCCCTGTCCCAGCGCCGCCAGCTCCTCTGGGCTCTGCCAGCAGCTCTGTCAGCACTGTGGGGGCTCTGGGGGTGTCCCTTCCCTGCTCCCTCTGCCTCCCCAGCTCACCTGGTCACGGAACATGAGGGAGATGATCTCCAGGACATGCAGGGCCCATTGCTGCTCCACCTGGGCGCTGGCCAGGAATTTGAGCAGGTCGTCCATCCCGCTGATGTGCAGCGCCCACAGCACCCGGTCGTGCACGCTGGCGTCACCATCCACACCCTGCTGGGGGTGGTGGCGGGGTGTCAGGGTCCCTGTGGGGCCACTGCACCCCCAGACCTGTCAGGGAACCAGGGAAGGGCCCTGTCCTGGTACCTGCTCCTCTGCAGGGTCCGGGGGCACGTGCAGCACGTTGCGCACCAGCAGCAGGATCCTCTCGATCAGCAGCGTGTCCTCCTCCTGCCGCTGCTCCCAGTCCTGGGGGGACACGGCTGTCAGGGCCCCCCACAGCCCCCTGGGGGTCCCTGGCAGGGACAGACCCCACAGCCCCCTGGGGGTCCCTGGCAGGGACAGACCCCACAGCCCCTGAGAAATCTCCAGCAGGCACAGACCCTTCAGTCCCCTGGGGATCCCCAGCAGGGCCATCACCCCCCAAGGACAGGGGACTCACCAGCTGCAGGAGGTTGTAGAGCTTCTCACTGAGCACCACGAACACCTTCTCACTGGCAAAAGCCTGCAGAGACCCCATGTGAGCAAAGGGATGTGGAAAAAATCCCCTGCCCACAGCACATCCTCGGGCAGCCTCACCTCCTTTGTAGGCCTGCAGGTAGGAGAGCACCTGGAGAAAGTGGTGCCGGGAGGTGGCATCTGCTGGCACCTTCCCAAAGCAGAGCAGGGCTGGCTGTGTCAGGTTCACCATCAACCTGTGAAGGGGGTGGAGGGCTGTGAGAGACCCCTGCCCAGCAAGCAGCCCCCACCCCTGGCCACAAAGCTGCTCCCCAATACCTGATGATGGCGTCGAAGAGCACCTTGTCCTGGGGGTACTGCACCAGGATGGGCAGGAGGTCGTTCTGCAGGATTTGGGCAGCCCCCAGCTGCTGCCGCACGTCCCGGGTCTCGTCCTCATGGCGCAGGTACCGGATCAGGTCCTTGACGCTCTCTGGGGACACGGAGCCGTCAGTCCCCGCCCTCCCCGGCCCCCACCGCCCCCTCCCCTCCGGTGCCCACCTACCCAGGCAGTCGGGCTCCCGATGGTACACGTCGCCCTCCAGGTAGCCCAGGGCGCTGCAGGTGGCCAGGAGCTCGCAGTTCATCATGTACCAGTCCATGCAGCGCGGGGCTGCACACGGGACCAGCACCGGGGGCCACCTGCGGGCTACTGTCAGCGCTGGGCACCCCCGTGCTGGGCCAACCTGCCGGTCCCGGTCCCCAGATCCCGGGGCACCCTCTGGTGCCAGTCACACCAACGAACCTCCCAGGCCCGGTTCCCCTCGGTACGGGACCCCACCGATCCCACAGCACTCCCGAGGCCCCGGTACCACCTCGATCCTAGCGCACCTTCCGGTCCCGGTCCACCCCAATACCGGCGCACCCCACAGCCCCGGGGCATCCATCCCAAGCTCCGGTTCCACCCACATCACCCCTCCCCTTTCGGCTCCCCGCAGTCACGGAGCACACCCCGATCCCCGTCGGCCCCGCTGCCTCCTCGAACCCCCAAATCTCAGAACCCCCTTCCCGATCCCGCATCCCAGCCCCCAAGTCCCCCCCGGACCGCCCTGATCCGGGAGCACTCCCCGCGCCCCCCGAACCCGGAACACCCTCCAGAGCCCGGAGCACGCGGGGGTCCCGGTTCCTCCGATCCCGTATCAACCCCCCGTACCGAACCCCTCCAGAATCACCCCCCTGGTTCTGGATCACCCAGACCCCAGTCCCCGCCGGTTCCGGGACACTCCCCGCCCCCGGACCCTCCCGGTGCCGGGCCCCCGTCCCGCTCACCGCCGCCCCGTCCCCGCCGCCCTCACGGCCGCGCTCCCGGTCCCGGCGCGGGGGCGGCGTTACACAACCGCCCCAGTTCCCGCGGGCCGAGGCCCCGCCCCGCCCGCACCCTTCAAGCGGCAACACTCCCACAGCACTCCTGTGGTCCCTCCCCGCCGCCCCCTTCACACCCTCCCCGCCGTTCACCACGGGCTCAAACCGGCGGCTCGGTGCTCAGGGTGCCCCGAATTCCCCTGTCCTCTCCCCCCGCCCCGCGGCGTTGAGGGGTGGAAGGGAGAGCTTCATTGAAGGGATGGAACGCAATGGCGGCGTCGCCATTTTAAGAACGGCGCTGTCTGGGCGGGGCCTACCCCGGGCGCGGGAACGGGCGGCACCTCCCGCCGGGGGGGCTCCGGTGTCCGTCCCCCTCCCCAAATGAGTCCCTCCCGCTCCCCGGCGCCGGGCACGGCCGCGAGCGGTTACCAAAATAAAAGAGCAGGTTTAATTCACCGAACACAGAAGTCCCGCCGCGGCGGGGCGGGGCGGCCCCGGCCCGGTACGGGCGGCCCCGGGCAGCCCGGTGGCCGGTTCCCGGTGGCCGGTTGCCGGCAGCGGGGCCCCGCCGCCGCCCGCCCGCCGCGCCGCGCCGCACACACACGCACCACACGCACCGCGGCGGCCCCGTCACAGCAAAGCAGCGGCGGGCGCGGGGCCGCGCCCCGGGACGGGCCCCGTTACAGCCCCTGCGTCTTCAGCTCCAGCGGCTCTGCCGGCGGCTCGGGCGGCGGCTCGGCGGCGGCGGTGGCGGCGGTGACGGCGGTGGGGGCGGGCGGCTCTCCCTTGAGGGCGGCCAGGCGCTCGGCCAAGCTGCGCGGCCGCGGGCACAGCGCGAACTCGTACAGCACCGCGCCCAGCGCCGCGCCCAGCAGCGGGCCCGCCCAGTACACCTGCGGGGGGGCGGCGTGGGCACCGGCACCGGCGGACCCCGGACCCCCGCGGCACCGCACCCTCCCCCCGCTGATGCCCGGGCACCGGCTCAGTCGGGGTCTCCCGGTGAGCGGGGGTCGGCAGCGTGTCCCCCTCCCCGGGATATCGGGGGACCGGACCCATCTCCCGGTAAGAGGGGGCGGCCGCTTCTCTCCGCCCGGGATACCGGGGGTGTACCCAGCACCTGGGGGTGCTGCTGTCACCGCGGTGACACCGGTAGCCGCCCGCCTTCAGTGGGGACACAGCGGCTGGGGCAGGACAGGGACAAGCGGGGAGGGACTGGGAGGGCCCGGGGCGGGTCTGGGGGTCCCCGTCCCCCCCCACTTACCCAGTGGTTGGCGAAGTTACGGGTGATGACGGCGGGGGCGAAGGAGCGAGCGGGGTTCATGCTGGCGCCCGTGTAGTGGATCTGCGGGGGGACGGGGCAGTGGGGGGCTGGACAGCTGCCCCCCAGCCCCTTCCCAGCCCCCGGGGTCCCAGCACGGGGGTCCCCGCGGCCGCCCTTACCCCGAAGAGGTGGCCGAGGGCGAGGGAGAAGCCGACGGGCACGGCAGCCATGGCCGGGCGCCCGTCGTGACGGTCGTCGAAGCTGGCGAAGACGCAGAGGACGAACTGGGCGGTCAGGAGCAGCTCCACCACCGTGCCCTGGCCCGGGCCCACGCCGGGGTGCAGCTGCGCGGGGAGAGGGCTCAGCACCCCGCAGAGTTCCTCCCTCATTCCTTCCAGCACCCCAAATCTCCCCTCGTTTTCCTTTCACACCCCGAAATCCCACTGTACCACAAACACCTCCTCATCCCCAAAATCCTCCTGGATGCCCGGTCCCCATTAGTGCCCCACATCAGTCCAAACCCCAAAGCATCTTCTGGACCCCCAATCCACCATCAGGTCCCTCAAATACCCTCTGAACCCCATAAACCCCATTACAACCCCATGGTACCCCAAAACACCCCCGGGACCCCCAATTCCCCCAAACCTGTCTGAACCCCTCATCCCCTCATTGTACCCCCAGATCCCAAAACAACCCCTGGACTCCCCCAATCCTTCCAAACCCCCATTACAGTCCCAAAGTACCCCAGACCCCAAACACCTCCTGGAGCCCCCAAATCTTCATTACAGTCCCCCACCCCACGGTCCCCCAGCCCTGCAGACACCCCCAGCCCCCCGATCCCCCCCGATCCCCGCTCACCGCGCTGAGGCCGAGGGTGCCGCGGACGGGGCCCGGGGTCACCCCGTAGAGCACCCCGGCGCCGGCCAGCATGCCCAGCACCTGGGCCAGCAGGTAGCCCAGGGCACGGGGCAGGGAGAGCTGCGAGGCCATGAGGAAGGCCAGCGTGATGGCCGGGTTGACGTGGCCCCCGCTGACATGGCCCAGCGCCTGCACCACGGGTGGTCTGGGCCAGCCCGAAGGCCAGGGCGGCCCCCACGACGCTGGGGGGGCCCGGGGCCCAGCGCAGGGAGGCCCCCAGCCCCAGCAGGGCATAGAGGAGGCTGCCCAGGAACTCGGCCAGGACGGCCCTCCAGAAGGCGGACGAGCGCAGCTCCCGCATGGCCTGGCCCCGCTGCCCTCCACGGCCCCGCTCCCCTCCCCGGGGGCCGCCCGCGCCCACCTTTATAAGGCCCCCCCGGGCCGGCCCCGGGGGTGGGATCGCACCTCCGCCACCCCCCGTTAACCGCTTAGCTGCCCGGGGCACGGGACAGGTGACATGCGGCGAAACCCCCCCTCCACTCCGAGTTCCCCCGGGGCAACCCCGCACCCCCCAATAGTGGGGACCCCCCCAAAACTGCGCCGCCCCCATCCCTGGGGTTGCCTGGGGAGAGGAGAGGGGCTGTGACCCACTGATGCCCTCAGTGGGGTTTGGGGGACCCCCTTGCTCGGGGCCAGCACTGACACACCTCCCACCACCCCCCACCCGCCCCCAAATGTTTTGGGGACACTTTGGGGCAACCCCTGCTGGGACCCACCCCTATTTCGCGGGAGGGGTCCTGGGCCAGCCCCGCTGGGGGCCGCGGGGTGTTTTCCCCCCCCGGAGCTGTTGTCTGCGGGAGGGTTTATTCAGCCCGGCTTAGCGGGCGCTGAGTCCCCGGCCGGGGGGATTAGGGCTCGGCCCGGCCATTGGCGCCCGCCGGAATCTGCCGGGGCTGCAGAGGCCACCACAAAGCGCTTTGCTGCGCTCAGCTCCCCGGCACGGGACGGGCTGACGGGGGGTCCCGGCCCCCGCCCTCGCCGGGGGGCCGCGGGGAGGGGGCACCCGCCCGCCCGCAGCCCCGGTGTTGCGGTGCTGCTGGTCGAGACCCCCCCCCGTCGCCTCACAGCATCACTCCGCACCCACCTGCGACCCCAACACACCTTTAATCCCCCCGCGGGGGAGAGGACAGTAAAAGGGGAGGGGGCACGGATCCCCCCATCCTGTGGGTGCCCCACGGAAGGTTCTGGCGGCGGCGAGGATGCGGTGTCGGGGTGTGGAGGATCGGGGGGCTGGCGTGGAGCGGGGGGGCGTCAGGCAGTGCCTTGCTGCTCGGCCGGGGGCGCCGGGGGGCCGCGGGCCACCGAGGAGGGGGACAGGCTGGGGGTCTCCACCAGAGCCACGTCCCGGCAGGCGAGGCAGGCGCCCAACTTCTCCCGGGAGGCTCCGGGAGCCAGGATGAACTCGTAGGAGAGCCCGGCCAGCACCGCGCCCAGCACCGGCCCCAGCCAGTACACCTGGAGGGGCACAGAGCGTTGGGCTGTCCCAGGGGTGGGGGGGACAGGAGACCCCACCCCAGTGATGGGGACGGAGCAGAGGAACCTGCCCCAGGGATGAGGAGCCGTGGGGAGGGGGTGTCACATGTTTGGGGGAGGGGGCCCATCCCGAGGATGGGGACGAGGTGGGGCCTGTCCCAGGGATGGCAACACTGGGACCACACCTGTCCTGCGATGGTGACACCATGAGGGGCCCAAGCTGGGGACACAGCTGGGCTGACCCTATCCCAGGGGAGATGAGGGGAAGGGGAAGGGGAAGGGAGGAAGGGGAAGGGGAAGGGGGAAGGGGAAGGGGAAGGGGAAGGGGAAGGGGAAGGGAAGGGAAGGGAAGGGGAAGGGAAGGGAAGGGAAGGGAAGGGGAAGGGAAGGGAAGGGGAAGGGAAGGGAAGGGAAGGGAAGGGAAGGGAAGGGAAGGGAAGGGAAGGGAAGGGAAGGGAAGGGAAGGGAAGACCAGGAACTGCTGTCCTGCGGTAGGAATGGGACAGCAGCGGTCACCTTGTTGGGGACCCTGAGTGTCCCAAACTCACCCAATGATCATCCCAGACTCCGGTGACGATGGCCGGCCCCAGAGGGAGCGCGCGGGGTTCATGCTGCCCCCCGAGAACGGCCCCTGTGGGAGACACGGGGGTCAGGGGCTGGGGGAGTGGGAGACCCCCTGGGTGGGTGGGACACGGGGGGGTCCTTACTGCAGCCAGGGCGCCGGCGGCCACGGCGCTGCCCAGGGCCAGCCCGGCCTGCGGGGCCGCGTGCTCAGCGGCGGCGAAGGCGGCCAGCGCCAGCTGGAAGGTGGCAAAAGTCTCCCAGGCCAGAGCTGTCCCCGCTGTCCCCACCGCGCTCACCTGCGGGAGGGACACCTGTGCAGCACCACAGGATGGGGACAGGGATGGGGACGGGGGCGGGGACACTCACCCTGGTGACAAGGCTGGTGTCATCTGGCAGCGCTGCACGGGCAGCAGCCGAGGCCAGCGTGGCCCCCGCGCACTGGGCCAGGACCCCCGCGGCCCCACGCAGGGTGCTCAGCTTGCGGGTGCACAGCAGGGCCAGCGTCAGCGCGGGGTTGGCCTGGGGACCCCCGAGGGTGCAGACGAGCCCCCCGGCCACCAACCCCCCAGCCAGCGCTGGCGCCAGTGGCCCCGGGGCTGCTGAAGCCCCCAGGACCACCCCCACCAAGATGAGGGTCGCCGCCAGCTCCGCCAGCACCCCCCGCCAGAAGCGGCCGCTGCGCAGCTCCTGGGGGGACAGCGGGGCCGGGGTCACCCCTCAGGCACTGCCAGGAGCGGGTGGCACAGAGAGGGGATGGCAGGGGGGCAGGGGGCCTTGGGGGTGGGGTATCTCAGGGATGGGGTGCCATGGCAACAGGATGCCCCAGTTTTTGGGTACCCATGGGGATGGGGTACTTTTGTGGGGGGGGTCCCTCGGTGATTAGGTACCCTGGTGATGGAGTGCCTTGGCAACAGGATGCCCCAGTTTTTGGATTTTTAGGTACCCATGGGGATGGGGTATTTCAGGGGTGGGGTGCCCCAGTTTTTGGGGTTTTGGGTACCCATGGGGATGGGGTACTTTTGTGAGGGGATCCCCCAGCACAGTGGTGATGAGGTACCCTGGTGATGGGGTGCCCTGGTAACAGGATGCTCCAGTTTTTGGGTAGCCATGGGGAAGGGGCACCTCAGAGGTGGGGTGCCTTTGGGGTGGGACCCCTCAGCACCTGGGTACTGCAGTGGGGGATACTGGGGCAATGGGGTGCCATGGAAACAGGGTGCCCCAGGTACCACGGGGATGGGACCCTTCAATCTCTGGGCCCTGCCTTGACAGGGTGTCCTGACAATGGGGCCACAGGGGGTGACAGGGATGAAGGTGGGGGCAGCAGCCATGACAGGGCCAGGGGTGAGGGGCACACAGGGACCCCTGTGCTGGGCACTAAGTGACCGGCTTGGGGAGTCCCCATGAGTCAGGGGCTGCTCACCCACCCCCCCTGGCAGGGAGGGACTCTGGGGATGTGGCTTTGGGGGGGCTGGGGGGTCAGGGCCGCTCGCAGGGTCTTACCTCCCCGATGGCCATGGTGCAGCTGAGGGAGAGGGGAGCGCAGAGCACACCCGGGGTGGGGGCACCTCCTCCCCCCGGCACTGCCACCCCTGTCCCTGTCACCCCCCAGCACTGCCACCCCTTGCACAGGGCACCCCCGAGGTGCTGAGGGTGGGGCAGGATTTTGGGAGGGGGCTGCGGGGGTCCTTGGCTTGGGCTTGGAGCATCCCTGGGTGCCATGGCAACCCCCAGGACCCTTTGGGGTGTTGCCAGGACAACCAGAGATGAAAGGCCGGGATGAAAGACTGGGGGGGATGAGGGAGGGTCACACATCTGGGATGAGAGTGGGGACTGTCCCTGGGGGGATGGAACACCTGGGATAAACACAGGGACAGGGTGACACACCTGGGATGAGCACAGGGACCCGAGTGGGACTGAGGGGTCACAAGGGGCAGGGTGACAGGGGACAGGGTGACACACCTGGGATGAGCACGGGATACGGGGCTGTCCCCTGGCAGGGGGGTGGCGATGTCAGACACCTGGGACAAAAGTGGGGACAGGGTCCCTGGTGGGGCAAAGGGAGGAGTGACACACGTGGATTAAGAGGGGGACAGGGCTGTCCCTGGCAGGGGGGACAGGATGGGTGACACAGCTGGGACAGGGATGGGGACAGGGCTGTCCCTGGCAGGGGGGACAGGATGGGTGACACAGCTGGGACAGGGATGGGGACAGGGCTGTCCCTGGCAGGGGGGACAGGATGGGTGACACAGCTGGGACAGGGATGGGGACAGGGCTGTCCCTGCTGTGTCGGGTCCCGAAGGGGGCGGAGGGTGTCTCACAGTTGTGACAAGAGTGGGGACAGGATCCTCAAGAGGGTCACACACCTGGAATAAGCTGGGGAATGGGACTGTCCCCAGGGGAGTGTCACACACCTGAAACATTTCAGGGACAGGGATATCCCGGGAGGTGTCACACACCTGGCACAGGGGTGTCCTGGGGGTGTCACACACCTGGCACAGGGATATCCCGGTGGGGGGTATCACACACCTGGCACAGGAGTGTCCCCAGGGGTGTCACACACCTGGCACAGGGATACCCCAGGGGTGTCACACACCTGGCACAGGGATACCCCAGGGGTGTCACACACCTGGCACAGGAGTGTCCCCAGGGGTGTCACACACCTGGCACAGGGATATCCCGGGGGTGTCACACACCTGGCACAGGGATATCCCGGTGGGGGGGGTCACACACCTGACACAGGAGTGTCCCCAGGGTGTCACACACCTGGCACAGGGATATCCCAGGGAGGTGTCACACACCTGACACAGGGATGTCCCGGGAGGTGTCACACACCTGACACAGGGATACCCCAGGGGTGTCACACACCTGGCACAGGGGTGTCCCCGGGGGTGTCACACACCTGATACAGGGATATCCCGGGGGTATCACACACCTGGCACAGAGATATCCCGGGGGGGTCACACACCTGGCACAGGGATGTCCCGGGGGTGTCACACACCTGATACAGGGATGTCCCGGGGGGTGTCACACACCTGACACAGGGATGTCCCAGGAGGTGTCACACACCTGACACAGGGATATCCCGGGGGTGTCACACACCTGGCACAGGGATATCCCGGGGGTGTCACACACCTGGCACAGGGATATCCCGGGGGGTGTCACACACCTGGCACAGGGATATCCCGGGAGGTGTCACAAACCTGGCACAGGGATATCCCAGGAGGTGTCACACACCTGACACGGGGTGTCCCCAGGAGGTGTCACACACCTGGCACAGGGATATCCCAGGAGGTGTCACACACCTGACACAGGGGTGTCCCGGGGGTGTCACACACCTGGCACAGGGATATCCCCGGGGGTGTCACACACCTGGCACAGGGATATCCCGGGGGGTGTCACACACCTGGCACACGGGGTGTCCCCAGGGCGGTCACACACCGGGAACAAGCTCAGTCCCGGGGCTGACCCCACCGTGCAGATCCCCGTGGGGTGGCAGGAGGGGTCTGAGGGGGGGGGACAGCCCCGGTGCCCCCCCGGGCCGAGGCTCTGCCGGCTCAGCAGCGGCCCCGCACGTGGGGTGAGTCAGCGGGCGAAGCCCTGGCTCAGCACGGGGGGGCCCCCGGCGCTGCTGAGCCCGGCAAAGCCAGAACAATCCGCGGCCACAAAGGGCTGGGACAGCGCCGGGACACGCGGGGGGACACCGGGGGGACAGCGGTGATGGTGTTCTAGGGGGAATCCGGGGGGATGTGGGGGGGGACAAAGGGGACACGCGGGGGGGATATGGGGGGACACTGGAGGAGGACACGTGGGGGAACACCCCGGGGACACTGTGCTGGGACATACGGGCAGTCCCGGGGGGGACACAGGGACATTTGGGGGGACACCGAGCAGGACAAGGGGCCCTGAAGAGGAGCTCCCCCAAACCCTGTGCCCCCCCCAGCTGAGCTGCCCCCCTTCTGACCCTGACAGAATATTCCTGGCATTGTCTCACCTCACAAACCCTCTGGGGACCCCCCAAGTGCCCCTAAGACCCCCCAATCCTGCCCTGCAGACCCTCCAGGTGACCCATCCTGCCCCCACAGACTCCCCCAATACTCCCAGGCCTGTTCTACAGATGCTCAGGTGCCCCCCAAGATGCCCCCACAGAGCTCCCCCCAAGTGTCCTGTGACCCCCCCAATCCCTCAGGAGTCTCAGGTGCCCCCCTTCTGCCCCACAGAGGTGCCCCCAGCACGCCCAGTCTCACCCTATAGACCCCCCAAGATGCCACAACCTGCCCCACAGACCCCCTCAAGGTCCCCCAATCCTGCCCTACAGACACCCAGGTGCCCCCACGATGCCCCAGAGACCCTGCAGTGCCCCCAGAATCCTCCCATCCTACTCTACAGACCTCCAGAGCCCGCTAGAAACCCCAATCTCGCCCCACAGACCCCTCAGGTGCCCCCCAAATTCCCCCTTTCCCGACTCCAAGATGGCGGCCCCCAGCGCTGCCTCAGCAGGGGGCGGGGCTTTGGTGCAGTCACGTGACGGAGGAAAGGCGCCAATATGGCGGCGGGCGGGGTGTGGTGTCAAACCACGTGACCAGCTCCTCCAAAATGGCCGCGCCCACGGTGCAGGCGGGGAGGCGGGGCTGAGGGGTAATGGCGGCGGTGGGCGGGGCCTCACTTAAAGGCGCCGCGCTGTACCGGGGTGGGGGGTCCGTGACATCCCCCGGCGCGCAGGGGGGGGCTCGGTGGGTGCAGCCCCCCCGGGGGTTCGTAAGAGCGACCCCCCGGTTGGCTCCGATGAGGCAGAGAATGGGTGTGCGACCCCCCTCCCCGTGTCCCCCCGGTGCTCCCCCGGTGTTCCCCCGGTGTCCCGGCCGGTCTCACCGGGGGACGCTTTATTTGTGGTGGGGGGGACACAATATTCAAAGTGGGGTGAGACCCCCGGGGGGTTTGTCGCTGTCGTGGGGGGTGACCGGGGGCAACGGGGGGTGACGGGGCAACACCGGAGGGTACCGGGGAGGACGGGGCAGAATCAGGGGTGACGAGGGCAGGACCGGGGGTAACACCGGGGGTGACGGGCAGCACCGGGAGGGTACCGGGGAGGACAGGGCAGGATCGGGGGTGACGGGGCAGGACCGGGGGTGACGGGGAGGACGGGGCAGGATCGGGGGGTGACGGGGCAGGACCGGGGGTGACGGGGCAGCACCGGGAGGGTACCGGGGAGGACGGGGCAGAATCGGGGGTGACGGAGTAATACCGGGGGTGGCGGGGGCAGGACCGAGGGGTGACGGGGGCAACACCGGGGGCTAACGGGGAGGACAGGGCAGGACCGGGGGGGTGACGGGGAGGACGGGGCAGGATCGGGAGGTGATAGGGCAGGACCGAGGGGTACCGGGGTGGATAGAGCAGAACCGGGGAGTGACACCGAGGAGGACCGGGCAGCACCGGGGGAGAACGGGGCAGGATCGGGGTGGATGGGGCAGGACCGGGGGGTGACACCGGAGGAGGACGGGCAGCACCGGGGGTGACGGGCAACACCGGGGGGTGGCAGGGCAAGACCGGGGGTGACACCGGAGGAGGACGGGCAACACCGGGGGATAACGGGGGCAGCACCGGGGGGTGACACCGGAGAAGGACCGGCAGCACCAGGGGATAATGGGGCAGCACCGGGGGTGACACCGGAGGAGAACAGGCAGCACCGGGCGCGGACCGGCGCTAGGACCCGGCGCGGCGGGGCCCGCCCGGATTCCAGGCTGGCTCCCGGTGTGACGTCACGCCCGGTCCCGGCCCCTCGCGCTCGGGAAAATGCTGCTCTCGGTGCCGCCGCGCTCGGGGCTCCCCGCCTTCGCCTACAACAAGGGCGGCAAGAAGGTACCGGCCCGGGGGGGCGCTGACCGGGGGCTCGGGGGGCTCGGCCCGGTATTGGGGGGGAACGAGCGGGGGCGGGTCCCGGCGGGACAGGCCTGGGGGGGGCGGGGAATGGGGGTTCTGGGAAAGGGGGACACCCCTGAGAGCCACCCTCTCCGGGGACAGTGCGGGCACACGCTGCGGTGATCGCCGCTCTCCGCTGCTCCCGGTGCGGTTTGGGGGGTCCCGTGTGTGCGCCCTGCCCCCCACCCCGTTCGTGCCTCAGTTTCCCCCGTGCTCGGTTAATGGTGATGGGGGGAGGGGGAGGGCTGGGAGGAGGGGCGTCACCCCCCATCCAGTGCTCCCCCCCCGAGCTGCAGCAGGGGCGGGATTTGGGGGGGATATGGGGAGCTGGGGGGGGCGTGGGGGGTGGCACTTGGGGTGGGGGACAGGGGACAGCGACACTCGTGTGGGGGGTGATGAGGACAGGGGGATGATAGAGGGGGTGGGGGGAAACACTCGGACCCCCCTTAGTGGGGGGATGGGGACCCTCGGGGGGAAGGGCGGGGGTCTCGGGGGGTGGGGGGACGAGGGTGGGGACCCTGCAGGAAGAGAGATGGGGACCCCCGGTGGGTTGGGAGGGATGATGGGGGCAGAGATTTTGGGGGGTCCAGGGGTGAGGTAATGGGGTCGGGGGAAATGCTGGGGTCCTGGGGGGAGGTGATGGCATTCCCGGGGGGATGAGGGATTTTGGGGGGCCCGGGGTGCGGGGGCGGCCGCGGGTGATTCACGTTTGCCCGTTGACATCAGCCCGGAGGTTTCCAGCTGCCTCGGGGTCCCCGGAGCAGGGTGGGGGTTCCAGAACCCCATTTTGGGGAGGGGGCTCTAGCAGCTCCTCCTCACATCCACGCTGTGTCCTTTAGGGGGGTGGATTTTGGGGGAACCCCGGTGGGTACTGACCCCCTGCCACCCCCCAGCAGCCCTATGTGCCCCCGGCCCAGCCCCTGGGCCCCCCCAGCCCCAGCCCTGCCGGGGGGGCCCCGGACCAGCTCAGCAAGACCAACCTCTACATCCGGGGGCTGCACCCCGGCACCACAGACCAGGACCTGGTCAAGCTCTGCCAGCCGTGAGTGGGGCTGGGGTCCCGCTGTCCCCCTCCCCCCAGAGCCCCTCAGGGGGGGCTGGGGGGTCCCACTGGGTTCTGACTCCCCCTTTTCCCCCCCCCAGCTATGGGAAGATCGTCTCCACCAAAGCCATCCTGGACAAGACAACCAACAAGTGCAAAGGTTGGGGGGCAGCAGGGCTGGAGGGGGGGTCTGGGGGGGTTTCTGGAGGGTCTCTCTCGATCTCCCACCCCTCCCCAGGTTATGGTTTCGTGGACTTTGACAGCCCCACAGCCGCCCAAAAAGCCGTGACAGCGCTGAAGGCCAGCGGGGTGCAGGCGCAGATGGCCAAGGTAGGGACCCCCCCCGACCCTCAGAGCCCCCCCGGGACCCCCCCAGGGGCCCAGGCAGCCCCCTGACCCCTCCCCACAGCAACAGGAGCAGGACCCCACCAACCTGTACATCTCCAACCTGCCGCTGGGCGTGGACGAGCAGGAGCTGGAGGCGCTGCTGAAGCCCTTTGGGCAGGTGGTCTCCACCCGCATCCTGCGGGACCCCCACGGGGCCAGCCGGGGGGTGGGCTTTGCACGGTATGGGGGGGTCTGGCAGGGCCCGGGGGGGGTTGGTGGGGCTGGGGGGTGGGCTGCATAGAGCTGGTGGGGGGCTGCAGGGGGATGGGGAGGGCTCAGGAGGATGGGGGAGGGCTGAGGGGTACAGGGAATTGGGGGGGCTTAACAGAACTGGAGGGGCTGCCAGAACTTGGGGGGCTGCACAGAGCTGGGGGGGCTGCAAGGGATGGGGGATACATGGGGCTGGAGGGGCTCAGGAGGATGGGGAGGGCTGGGAGGACAGAGATTTGGGGGCTGCACAGAGTTGGGGGGCTGCAGGGGATGGGAATATGTGGGGCTGGGGGACAGGATTTGGGGGGCTGCACAGAGCTGGGGGGCTGCAGGGGATGGGAATATGTGGGGCTGGGGAGACAGAGATTTGGGGGGCTGCACAGAGTTGGGGGGCTGCAGGGGATGGGGGGTACGTGGGGCTGGGGGGCTCGGGAGGATGGGGAGGGCTGCAGGGGTGTAGAACTGGGGGAGGCTGCACGGGGGCTGGGAGGGGCACATGGGGGAACCTGAAAGGGTGAAGGGTTTTGGGGGGTCACACGAACTTGGGGGGCTGCACGGGGCTGGGGGCACACAGAGCAGGGGGGGGCCCGCCTGTGGCCCCCGGCCCAGCCCCCGCTCCCCCCAGGATGGAATCCACCGAGAAGTGCGAGGCTGTCATCACCCACTTCAACGGGAAGTTCATCAAAACTTCCCCCCGGGGGTGCCAGGTGGGCTGGGGGCTGGTTCTGAGAGGGGATTTTGGGGGTGCTGGGGGTCGGCTGGCATCACTAACACCCCCCACACAGCTCCCCCCAGACCCCCCTGCTCTGCAAATTCAGCTGATGGGGGGCAGAAGAAGCGGCAGAGCCAGGGCAAGTTCGTGTCCAACGGCAGAGCCTGGGCCCGGGACGGCGACACGGTGAGGGGGGCTCGGGGGTTTTTGGGGTGCTGGGGAGGGAGGGGGGCTGCAGGGCAGCACTGACCCTTTCCCCCTCCCCAGGGCACCGTGACCTTGGCCTACGACCCGGCGACGGCGCTGCAGAACGGGTGGGTGCCCCTGGGACACCCCCAGCCCTGGTGGGGTGGGGGCTGCCAGCCCCCGGACCCCCCCAACCCCGACCCCCCCCTCCCCACAGGTTCTACCCCACGCCCTACGGGCTGGCCCCCGGCCGGATGCTGCCCCCCGGCCGCCCTGGCCCCCTACCTGCCCTCCCCGGTGTCCTCCTACCAGGTATGGGGGGTTTGGGGGGGGTTTTGGGGAGGGGTCCTCACCTGGAAAAACGGGCAGTTGCTCAGCTGCTCCCACCTGGTGTCACCCACAGGTCCACGGCCCCACCTGGATGCACCAGTCCTACCTCGTGCAGCCCACGGTGAGCCACGCCCACTGCCACGCCCACTGCCACACCCAGTGCCACGCCCTGAGGAGTGTTGGGAGCCCCACCCACACTTGCCCTGCCCTGATGGGGGAGGGGATGCTGGAGCCCCGCCCCTGCCCCACCCACCTTTGCCCCACCCCTTGTAGCCAAAAAAGCCGCACCCACCTTTGACAGGCACCACCCATTTTGGTGTCACTTTGGGGGTCTCTGGGCCCTGTGGCCACATTGTCCCCCAGTGTCCCCCATGTCCCCCGTGCACTGTGTGTCCCCAAAATCCCAGTCCCTACATGCCCTCCCCCTTTGTGTCCCCTCTGTGTCCCCATGTCTCTCCTCCTGGTGTCCCCTGTGTGTCCCCAAGGTCCCTGTCCCTGTATTCTCGTCCATGTGCCCTTATTGTCCCCATGGCCCAGGTCTCTGTGTCCCCCCAGGGCCCTCCCACGTCCCCATGGCCCCTGTCCCTGTGTCCCCATGTCCCCATGGCCCTTGTGTCCCCACTCTCGTGTCCCCATGGTCCTGGTCCCCATGTCACCCCCATGTCCCCACCTCCCCATAGCTCTCAGTCTCCCCACATGTCCCTCTGTGTCCCCCCCTTTGTCCCCATGGTCCTGGTTTCCATTTTTTCCCCATGTCCCCCGGGTGTCCCCATGGCTCCTAAGGTCCCCCCTGTGTCCCCATGGCCCTGGTCTCTGTGCCCCCCCAGGTCCCTCCCCGTGTCCCTCGTGATGTCCCTGGGCTCCCCTGTGTCCCCATGTCCCCATGTCCCCCCTATGTCCCCGGCTCTCCCCATGTCTCCGTGTCCCCATGTCCTCATGTCCCTCCATGTCCCCATGTCCCCACACTGACGCTGCCTCGCAGGGCGCAGTGCTGGCTCTCGCCGATGTCCCCATGTCCCCCCCATGTCCCCATGTCCCTGTGTCCCCACACTAGTAGTGCCTTGCAGGATGCAGTGCTGGCCCCCCCAAATGTCCCCATGTCCCCTCCATGTCCCCATGTCCTCACACTGACGCTGCCTCGCAGGGCGTGGTGCTGGCCCCTCCCATGTCCCCATGTCCCCATATCCCCATGTCCCCATGTCCCCATGTCCCCATGTCCCCTCCGTGTCCCCCACGCTGATGCTGCCTCTAGCAGGGCGCCTGTGCTCGGCCCCCCAATGTCTCTATGTCCCATGTCCCTCGTCCCCCTCCCCTGTCCCCTCGTCCCCTCCATGTCCCCCTGTCCCTCCATGTCCCCTGTCCCCACGCTGACGCTGTTCTCGCAGGGGCGCTGTGCTCGCCTGCCGTGTCCCCATGTCCCCCATGTCCCATGTCCCCCCCATGTCCCCATGTCCCCATGTCCCCGTGTCCCTCAGTGTCCCTCACGCTGACGCTGACTCGCAGGGCGCTGTGCTCGCTCGCCGTGGACCACGCCCCCCTCCAGCCCTCTGTGGTGGCCCCCCTGGCCCAGCAGCTCTCGGCCACCTCTCCCTGGGCAGCGCTGGCACGGTAAGACCCCCCCGAGACCCCCCCCTCCAACCCCCCCTGCCCCTCCCCGGCCCCCCTGACGCCCCCACGCTGTCCCCTAGTACGTCCCCTGCTGCCGCCCAGTGCCCTGGGAGCCTTCATCCCGCCGTACCCGCCGGTGCCCCCCGCCCTCCCGCTGGAGGTGAGTGCGGGGGGGGGCCAGGGAAGGGCTTTTTGGGAAGGGGGGGCAGGAATTGGGGGTGCAGGGTTTGGGGGTCCATTAACCCTCCCTCGCGAGGGACGGCGTGGGAGCCGCCTCGGACCCACGGCCCCATCGAGTCACCGTCCGAGCCTCGGGCGCCTTCCCCCTACCCCCTACCCCAAGTAGCGGGCGGGGGCCCGGCCCGAGGGACCCCCACAGATCCCCCTGGGAGGGGCCGCCGGGACCCCCGCCCGGCCCCCAGGGACCCCGCACCCACCGGGAGGGGCCGCGCCGGGACCCCCGCCCGGTGCCCCCTCCCCCAAAGCGGAGCCGCCGCCCCCCGGAAGCTCCGAGCCCCGGCCGGGGGTCCCGGGGTGGGGAGAAGTCCCGGCGCTGGGGATGGGGTGGGGGGTTCCTGCTGCTCACCCCCCTTCCACCCCCATCTCCCCCCCTCGGAGGGCTTTTTCTTCCTCCCGCGTTTTCTAAAAAACTAAAAAGGCAAAAAAACCCAAAAAACAAACACACAGAGATAAAAAAAAAAAAGAAGAAAAAAGAAAAGGCCATAAAAAAAAAGGAAAAAAAAAAAAGGAAAAAAAGGCAAAAGCCACCGCGCGCCGCCCCGGGGAAGCTGGGGTCCCGGCTGCCCCCCCTCGTGCTTCCAGGGCCCGCGGCCCCGCCGGCCCCGGTGCCCCCGTGCCTTCTGCTGCCCGGTGCCCCCGGCCCGGGGTCCGGGGTGGTTTTGGGGAGGGGGGCCATGGAGAACCCCCCGCCCCCACCCCAATCTCCGGGCACCAGCCCCCCGCAGGGCCGGGGGTGCTTCCTGCCCCCCCAGCCATTCCTGCCCCAGGGGGGTCGGTCAAGTGCAATAACCCCCCCCTCCCCAAAAATCCCAAAATCCCACCCCCAGCTTTGACGGGGCGCCCCGAGGGTCAACCAGGCACTTTAGAGCCCCCGCTGCCCCCCGGGGGGACCCTTGGCCCCCGCCCCCGCTGTCCCCCCCCCCTCGCCCAGCGACAATCAGGGGGGTCCCGCGGGGCGGCTTTCGCAACCAAAGATTGGGGGGGGTCGCGGGTGAGGGGGGGGAAGCTGAGCAGCCCCGGCCCCCCTTTCCCCCCCCCCAGGCTTCGCACCCCCTCACCCGGGGGTCTGTCCGTCCGTTCCCCCCCCAAAATTGCTTCCAGCTCCGGGGGCCCGGCCGTGCCCCCACCCCTTTTTTCCCTCCCCCCCAGCTCTGCCCACCAGGGGCCTCCCGGTTCTTCCAGCCCCCCCAATGCAGGGGGGTCCCCAGAGGGTCCCCACGACCCCCCTCCCCTCCCCCCGGGGCAGCGGGACCCCCCGCCACACATCTACCTCACCCCACAGCTCGGGGGGCTCCCAGCCCGCTCTGGGGGTGTCGGGGGGTTCAGCCCTTTACCCCCCTCCCTCCCCCAGGGGTGAAGCCCCCCTCCCGGTTTCCAGCCATCACCCACCTCCCCCGTTGCTGCTACAGCCCGGCCCCCCCGGGCACGGCCCCTTTGGTCGGGGGGCTGTGGCCCCCCAAGGAAGGAACCAAAGAGGGAGACCCCCCCTTTAAAACCCCCTAAACCCCCCGGGGCTGAAGGCGCTGGGACCCCGTGCTGAGCCCCTACCCCGCTGCTGGTTTGGAGGGGGGCTGAGATTTGGGGTCCCATCGGTCCTGGAGGGAGGGGGGAGAGGGGGGCTGAGACCCCCCTCCGTTCCCCCCCCCCAAGCCCCCCCTTTAATTTATACGTAGCGCATTTTGTACAGGTTTTTAAGTTGCTTTTTTTTAAAAAAAAAAAAAATCTCGAGAGGTTTCTAGTTTTGTATTTTCTTCCTCCTGCTTCCGCGCTCGCCCCCCCCATGACCCCCCAAACCCCCCGCGACCCCCCCAAAAATCCCCCCCTTCGAGGTTGTTTTTTTTTTTTTAAATAAAAATGGCAAAAAAAGGAAAAACGTTTTCTGTTTTGAAAAACCCTCCCACCCCCCTTCAAAGCGACCCCCCCCAAAAAAAAGGGCGGGGACCATCGTGTGTTTATCAAACGTGAGTTTTTTATTCTCGAACGCAACACGCGGGTGGGGGAGAGGGTCCTACAACTCTTTTGGGGAGGGGGTTTGGGGAGGGGGAGAGGGGGGACATCAACAGGCAACAGCGGGGGGAGGCCGCCCCTCCTCTAAACCTTATCAAAAAACGAGATTGGTCCTAAAAATATAGAAAGAAATAAATTTAAATTCACAAAAACCTGTACAATTATCAAAAAGTCACTAAAACAACACGGCTGGTTATAGAAAAGGCGGCGGAGGGAACAAAGAGAGACGCCCCCCTTCCCCCCCAGCCCCTCCCCAGCCCCCCCAAAAGGGGGGTGGGCATAGCCGGGGGGCGGGGGGGGGTTTGGGGGTGTCAAACTGGGTGGGGAAAAGAGGAAAGGGAGGGGCAACTTTTAACTGAACGAACACGAGAACGATACGGAGACTCCCGAAAAAACTTTCCCACGACGGAAAAAAAAAAAAAAGAAAAAAAAAGCAAAAAAAAAAAAAACCTGACGGATCCTTAAACGTGACTTAAAACCACAAAAAAAGTCCGTTTACAGCGCAGTTATTTAGATAAAATATAAATATTTATGCGTAATATAAAGTCAGTTCAAATAGACTTCAAATCACTTCTTAGTTTCAAAGCAAAAAAATAAAATAAAATAAAAAGTTTTCTGAGGTTTATCTGATAGAAAAAAGGCTACTTTGAGACGGGGGGTGGGGTGGGGGGGGCGGGGGCGCGGCCGGACCCCCCTGCCCAGGTAGGTGAGTTGTTTTCAGTGCTCTGTGGGGCCGGGGGGTGGGGGTACACGCTGGGACCCCCCTCCCTAAAAAGCCCTCTGGCCGCAGAACCCCCAGAGCGAGTACCCGTAATATCCTGGCCAAGGGAGGGGGGGAGGGGGGGGTTTCCTGGACCCCTGCCCCAATTTGGGACCCCCGGTGGGGGAGGGGGGTCGCACCCGCCTGAGGCTTCAAGTCCATGGTGGGGGAGGGGGGAGGGGTGGGGGCTGGACCCCCCCACCCACCCCTGGGCCTGCAGTAGCATCCCTGAGGGGGTCTCAATTGGGGGGGGCAGGGGGGGTGAGGGGCGGCCAGGACCCCCCACAACCCCCCACCCCCCTCGATTTGGGGGGTTCCTGAGAAGTGGAGGCAGGGAAAGGGGGATGCTGAGACCCCCACCCCTCAGCCCTCCCCAGTTTGGTCCCTGGAGCCGGGTGGGGAGGGGTCTGAGGGCAGAGTGGGGGGGGATCCCCTCCCCATAAAGTGTCTGCGTGGGTGGGGGGGGTCCCGGCCGGGTTTGGGGAGGGGCTAAGTCCACTTTACTGGCCGTTAATGCATGAGACGATGCACAGGAGTGCTCGGACATTCACTAAACTATTGCTATTAAATATTCCCAACGTGGGGTGCAGGGGGGTGGGGGAGGGGGTTCTCCCCTTTTTTTTTTTTTTTTTTGGGGGGAGGGGGTGTGTGGGGGAGAAGGAGGTGAGGGTGGGGCTGTTTCTGCTCTTAATTCGAAAATGAAATTTGAAAGAAAGCAAGAAAAAAAAACCACCTCTTCTTTTTTTTGGCTTACACAAATCTGTGAGTTTGTGGTGCTGGAAAAAAAAAGGATGCGCGGGTGAGGGGAAAAAAACCAGGCAGCGAGAAGGGGCATTTTAGGGTGGGGAGGGGGGGCCCATTCACGCTGCCAGAGCTTTGTGGGGTGAATTTTGGGTGGGGAAAGGGGGGTGTGGGATCAGCAGGCAGCGAGAGCAGCTCCAGAGGAGGCAGTTCGTGGGGTGGGGGGACACAAGCCCCCCACTCACGGGTCGGGAGCGGCTTTTCCCTGATAAAACTCCTCCCAGCGGCTCTGGAAGAAGCGGCGCATGGCGTGCCCCGCCCGGCCCACGGCCGAGTCGTCCTCGTTGAAGGTCTGGCAGTTGTCGAACACCAAAAGGGCGTCGGCGGCGAACTCGGCCGAGCTCGAGTAGCTGAGGGGCAAAGGGGGTGGGGGGGGGACACCCTGTCAGCGCCAAGGGAGCCCCAGCCCCGGGGGGACAATGGGAACTGAGCCCCCGTCCCCGGGAGAGACCCCAGGAACTGAGCCCCCATTCCCAGGAACTGATCCCCCATCCCCGGGGGGAAAATGGGAACTGAGCCCCCATCCCCGGGAGAGACCCCAGGAACTGAGCCCCCATCCCCATGAGGGAAACTGGGAATTGATCCCCCATTCCCAGGAGAGAAACTGGGAATGATCCCCCATTCCCAGGAGACCCTCAGAACTGATCCCCCCATTCCCAGGAGAGAAACTGGGAACTGATCCCTCCATTTCCAGGAGAGACCCTCAGAACTGATCCCCCATTCCCAGGAGAGACCCTTGGAGCTGATCCCCCATCCCCAGGAACTGATCCCCCATTCCCAGGAGGGAAACTGGGAACTGATCCCCCATCCCTGGGAGGGAAACTGGGAATTGATCCCCCATCCCTGGGAGGGAAACTGGGAACTGATCACCGTGGCCTTCAGGGGACCCCCAATCCCCAGGAGGGACCCTGCCAGCCCTGGAAGGACCCCCAAACCCACAAGAGCAATTCCTTTGAGGAACACCATTGGGAGGGACCCCCAATCTCCAGGAGGGACCCTGGAGGGAACCCCCAGCCCCAGGAGGAGCCCCCAGCCCCAAGAGGAATCCTGCCAGCCCTGGATGGACCACCCAAACCTCAAACCCCAAACCCACAAGAGTCATTCCTCTGAGAGACACCACTGACCTGGGAGAGACCCCCAGCCCCAGGAGGGACCCTGCAGGGAACCCCCAATCCCAGGAGGAGCCCCCAGCCCCAAGAGGGACCCTGGAGGAACCCCCAGCCCCTAGAGAAACCCCCCACCCCCAGAAGGGACCCTGCAGGGGAATCCCCCAGCCCCAGGAGGAGCCCCCCAGCCCCACTGAGCCCCCCAACCCCGCTGGAGCCCCCAGCCCAGGAGGAGCCCTGCAGCCCCTAGAGAAACCCCCACCCCCAAGAGGGACCCTGCAGGAAACCCCCCAGCCCCAGGACGAGCCCCCCAGCCCCACGCTGAGCCCCCAGCCCGCTGGGAGCCCCCCCAGCCCAGGAGGGTCCCAGGAGGAGCCCCCCAGCCCCAGGAGGGTCCCAGGAGGAGCCCCCAGCCCAGGAGGGTCCCAGGAGGAGCCCCCAGCCCCACGAGGGTCCCAGAAGGAGCCCCCAGCCCCGCTGGAGCCCCCGCCCCGCTCACCCGCCCCGCAGCAGGCGGCTGCGCATGGTGCCGAAGTCCATGGGGTTCTTGATGACGCGCCGGTAGCCGGGCACCAGCCGGGGGTTGACGGGCTCCAGGAAGGGCCAGGCGTCCTCGTGGGACTCCATCTCCATCAGGATGATCCTGGCAGCGGGGAGGGGAGGCATCAGGGGGAGCCCCCGGGGTCACAGGGGGGTCTAAGGGTCGGTCTGAGGTTTCTCTGAGAGCCTGGACCCCAACCCTGCTCTGCAGCTGAGCTCTGGCCTGGCCCAGGGGGATGCTTGTGTTCCCCAAAACCACACCCCATCCCCCAAATTCATACCACACCCCCAAAACCACACCAGATCTGTCTGTGCCTGTGCTGGTGCTGCCCAGGACTGTCTGTGGCTGTGCTGGTGCTGCCCAGGACTGTCCGTGTCTGTGCTGGTGCTGCCCAGGGCTGTCTGTGCCTGTGCTGGTGCTGCCCAGGGCTGTCTGAGCTGTGCTGGTGCTGCCCAGGGCTGTCTGAGCTGTGCTGGTGCTGCCCAGGACTGTCTGTGCCTGTGCTGGTGCTGCCCAGGGCTGTCTGAGCTGTGCTGGTGCTGCCCAGGGCTGTCTGTGCCTGTGCTGGTGCTGCCCAGGACTGTCTGTGCCTGTGCCTGGTGCTGCCCAGGACTGTCTGTGCCTGTGCTGGTGCTGCCCAGGGCTGTCTGTGCCTGTGCTGGTGCTGCCCAGGACTGTCTGTGCCTGTGCTGGTGCTGCCATGGACTGTCTGTGCCTGTGCCTGGTGCTGCCCAGGACTGTCTGAGCTGTGCTGGTGCTGCCCAGGGCTGTCTGAGCTGTGCTGGTGCTGCCCAGGACTGTCTGTGCCTGTGCTGGTGCTGCCATGGCACGCTGCTCTCAGCAGGGTGCTGCTTATAGCGCCTGTTCCTGAACCTGCATCATGGAGCAACGATCTCCACATACAACAGCCCATAAATCTCCCCACCTTTTGGCCAGAGGCTTTGGAAAAGGACTATAAAAAGTGACTTTCCTAAAGAGACTCTGAGATCTCTTTCTCCCCAATGGATTGGAGACACATCTGTCATCAGATGACCACGAGGGTGCTTCCCTTCTGTTGGTAGCTACATCCCATCCTTTCTCTCCCTCTCCCTTTTTACTTCATTTCCTTTATCTCTCTCTCTTTTACTTTGTTTCTTTTATCTACCTATCTCTCTCTCTCTCACCCTTTTTACTTCATTTCCTTTATCTCTCTCTCCTTTTACTTCTTTTCCTTTATCTCTCTCTCTCTGTCCCTTTACTTCGATTCCTTTATCTCTCTCTCCCTTTTGACTTCGTTTCCTTTATCTACCTACCTCTCTCTCTTTTACTTCATTTCCTTTATCTCTCTCTCTGTTTACTTCATTTTCCTTCTCTCACTCACTCTCTTCTCTTTTTACTTAATTTCCTTTATCTATCTCTCTCTCCCTTTTTACTTCGTTTCCTTTACCTCTCTCACTCTTCCTTTACCTTTCTCTCTCTCTCCTCTTTTACTTCATTTCCTTTATCTCTCTCTCTCCCATCCTTCCTCTCTCTCACACAAAACTGAACTGTTTACACCCAATAAACTGCATTGCTGCTGAACAAAACCCGAGTCTCTTCCTTTTGTCTTTTTGCACCCTGGGGTCGAACGACCCATCACGACTCCCGCCGGGGTCTAGCAGCCCCCTCCCCACATCCCCCCCAGCCCCACTCACTCGCAGAAGGTCAGGTCGCTGTTGTGGCCCCGCGGGGCTGAGCTGCGGCGCCGGCCGGGGCCCGGGGGCTGCCCCGAGAGCCGGGGGGACACGGGCAGCCCCTCCCGGCGGCGGCGGCGCCGCGGGCTCGGCTCCTCCTGCCCGGGGCTCCCCGACACCCCCCGGCCCCGTTTCCGCTTCTTGCCCCGCCGGGGGGAGATGGGGTCCCGGTATTGTCCTGCCTGGGAGGGGAAAAATGGGGGTTACAAAAATGGGGGTTACAAAAATGGGGGTGAGCTGTGGGTGATGCAACTGTCCCTGAAAAGGGATCTCATACCCAAACTTCTCATGAGAAATGTTCACCCCCCCTACCGAAACCCCTGTTATCATTTAGGATTTCTATTGGTCTTTAACTTTACTAGATGATTGGTCTTTTCTCACCTAGAATCTCAAATTAATTGGGACAGTTCAACTTATAATTTTACTGGTTAGAATTTCAATCCCCCTAAACCCTGCAAACACCCCTTGCCATGCTATGTATCTGGATTTTGCTGGTAGAACCCTTCAAAGAAATAAAACTACTTTTAGAACCTCTACAGCAACTCCTGGGATCTCATTCCTGGCTAGCTGAGAGGCTGAATTCTGCCCTGGGGGCTCCTGGAGCCATCCAGACCCCACCAGAACCACCCTAGCCCAGGCAGCTCCAGTTACCCTCTGTCCCACGGGACCCTGTGCCCATTTTCCCACTCCTTGAGCCCCGTGGTGACCCCCAGGGGTCCTTCCCAGGGATACTGGGTCCCCCAGAGCTGTTGGGGTCTCTTGGGGATGAGAGATTCTTGTGGGGATCAGGACCTCCACAGGGTCTCTCCCAGGGGTGGGGACATCTCAGACACCCCCAGGATCTCTCAGACACCATCAGGGTCTCTCCTAGGGGTTGGGGTCTCTCAGACACCATTAGGGTCTTTCCCAGGGGTTGGGGTCTCTCAGACACCCCCAGGATCTCTCCTGGGATGGGAGTCCCTCCCACAGGTATGGGGGTCTCTCCCAGAGAAATGAGAGCCTCTCAGAGGCCATCAGGATCTCTCCCAAGAATGGGGATGGGGATCCCATGGGGGGCCACCAGGATCCCTCTTGGGAACCAGAATTTTTCCTAGCAAAACCTCTCCCAGGGAGTGAGATATAATTCCCAGCAGTGAGATGTAATTCCCAGGAGTGAGATACAATTCCCAGCAGTGAGATGCAATTCCCAGGAGTGAGATGTAATTCCCAGGAGTGAGATATAAAATTCCCAGGAGTGAGATACAATCCCCAGGAGTGCGATACAATCCCCAGGGGTGCGATACAACTCCCAGGACACCTTTCCTAGGACCTCTTCTCTCCCTCAGCACTTTCCTCCTTTCCCAGCAGGGTGTGAGACCCCTTCTGGCCAGCCCAGCAGACGCACCCTGGCCACGCAGACGGAGCAGAACCAGTCCCCCTCGGGCACCTCGGCCATGCGGGGCCGGTGGCAGTACAGGTGGCAGCCGCGGTCGCAGCCGTCGCACAGCAGCAGCTGCTCGTCGTCGTCCCCTCGCCGGCACACCAGGCACGTCTGGGGGGGGGACACGGGAGGGGGGTTCAGAGATTCACTGGAACCCCCTGGACCACCCCCACCCCCCGTGCTGGGAAGGAAAAATGTATAAATATTATTGCTCAGCAAATAGATTTTGAGAATATGGAAACCATAAGTGAGATTGAGATGACTGAGTGGCTGAGATCAGCAATGCTTGAAGATCTTCCTTTGTTGAGATAACACCAGTTGCTGCAAATACCAAAGACCCTCTCCAGGCATGGCAGGAAGGGTCCCAGATAAGGTTTAGAGATAAGAAAGTTGTAAAACATGGTAATGTAGCAATTCCTATAGGTTGTATGTAAATGTTAGATAATTTGTATCTTGTATTAGATTGGTTAGTGGAAATTAGAATATTCAACATAGAAGATTTATTCTGTTGTAAATGGGAAAATTGCTCTCTTACTTCCTTCTCTTACCACTCCCTTATCTCTTAGAACTCTTCCTACACCCCGACTCTCTTTCTGCCCTGCTCAGAGCTGCAGCTGGCACCTCCCAGCTGAGCCCTTTACACCACACCCCGTGCCATAAACTGCAAACTTCAAGCCCACAACATGGAGAGCGCCTGAGTTTATCCTGACCACCATCCACCTCCAGCTCCCACCCCGCCGTGCCCCCCCAGGGCGGGTTCTCACCACTCTGTTGACGGATTTCTCCCAGGCGATGGATTTCTCCAGCTGGAAGATGCACAGGGACACCTGGGCGGCGCTGCGGCAGCGCTCCAGCGTCTGGCGCCACGTCCGCACGCGCGGCGTGATCTCGTAGGCGCTGCGGGGACGGGGGGTCAGACTGGGAGGGGGTCCTGCCCTGGAACCCCCCTCCCAAACCCCAAATCCCAGAGATGATCCCAGATCCTGCTGTAGGGACAGTCCAGGATGGGGGTCCTGCCCTGGAACCCCCCACCCAAACCCCAAATCCCAGAGATGATCCCAGACCCCACTGTGGGACAGACCAGGATGGGGGTCCTGCCCTGGAACCACCCTCCCAAACCCCAAATCCCAGAGATGGTCCCAGACCCTGCTGTGGGACAGCCCAGGATGGGGGTCCTGCCCTGGAACCCTCCCCAAACCCCAAACCCCACACCCCACCAGAGTGATCCCAAACCCTGCTGTAGGGACAGACCAGGATGGGTGTCCTGCCCTGGAACCGCCCTTCTAAACCCCAAATCCCAGAGATGGTCCCAGACCCTGATGTGGGGACAGGGAGGGCTCAGACTGGGATGGGGTCCTGCCCTTAGAACCCCTCCCAAACCCCAAATCCCAGAAAGGATCACAAACCCTGCTGTGGGACAGCCCAGGATGGGGGTCCTGCCCTGGAACCACCCTCCCAAACCCCAAATCCCAGAGATGATCCCAGACCCTGCTGTGGGACAGCCCAGGATGGGGGTCCTGCCCTGGAACCCCCACACCCAAACCCCACTAGGGTGATCCCAAACCCTGCTGTGGGGACAGGGAGGGGTTCAGACTGGGATGGGGTCCTGCCCTGGAACCCCCCTCCCAAACCCCCAGGACAGACCCTGCTGGCCCCCCACATGCCCAGGAAGGGTTCTGATCCCCAGAAGAGGAACCCCAATGGTTCCCTGTTCCTGTCAGAGACCCAAGAAAACACTGTCATCCTCAAGAGAGACACCAAGGATGTCTGAGGGGGGGTTACTGTGAAGGATCCCCATCCCAGGAAAAACATCTTGTCCCCAGGAAGGAATCCCATCCCTGGGAGATCCCCCAATGGCCTCTGAGAGACCCCAAACCCCCAGCACAAACCCCGCTGTCCCCCCTCCATTCCCGGGGCGCCGGGTGATGTTTTTGGGGGGTGCTCACATTTCGGTGGGCCCCACGCCCAGCTCCTGGGCGCCGCTCAGCACCGCCTTCTCCAGCACCACCTCGTGCAGCGGCCACAGCGGCTCCTTCAGGTAGCGGCGCTCCAGGTTCTGCTCCAGCGCCAGCAGCCGCAGCACGGCCAGGTCCAGAGGGTTGGTCAGTTCCCGGCGAGGGGGGGCCCCGTCCCCGCGCCGCCCCCGCGCCGTGATCTCCTCCATGGCCTCCACCTTGTGCTCGCAGTAGCGCAGATCCTCCCGCGCCGAGTCCGGGCTGGGGCACGTCCAGCCCTGGGTGGGGACAACCAAGGGTTAAAAATGTTTGTAAAATGTGTGTGATAGGTTCAGGGGGCTGGAAGGAAAGGTTGGGTTTGGCGGGGTGTTGGGTTGATGTGGCCAGAAATGTGTGTTCTATCAGTGACCCTTATCTCCATGGCACATATTATCTGCCAATGGGCCAGTTTTAAACCTGCTGGGGCAATTATCTTTATCTTTCCCACCACCCATCCTTCCCCCAGGAGATATCTCCTGTTAATGTGCCATTGTTAAAAACTGGGTGTGGCAGTGATCCTTCTCTCTGGGGGAATATCTCCTGTTAATGGGCCATTGTTAAAAACTGGGTGTGGCAGTGATCCTTCTCTCTGGGGAATATCTCCTGTTAATGGGCCATTGTTAAAAACTGGGTGTGGCAGTGATCCTTCTCTCTGTGGGAATATCTCCTGTTAATGGGCCATTGTTAAAAACTGGGTGTGGGCAGTGATTCTTATTGCTGTGGGATTTGCACCATTGAATGGGACTGCTGCCAACACCCTGACTGATGGGTGTCAGCTTGGATTCTGACTCTGGCAGGGTTGGGATTGCTCTTTGTAATACTGCATTTCTATTTTAATTTTCCTGGTAAAGAACTGTTATTCCTAATTCTCATATCTTTGCTTGAGAATCCCTTAATCTCAAAATTATAATAATAATTTGGAGGATGGGGGTTTACATTCTCCATTTCAAAGAGAAGCTTCTGCCTTTATGAACAGACACCTGTCCTTCAAACCAAGACAGGTAGGCCTGGGAAAGGGAACTAGGCCCTTTGAGCTTTGTCTGCACCTGTGTAATCATCATATGATAAATAATACAATTGTTAAATATAATGATTGTTCGGTAATTGAATAGAATTATTGTTTAATTATAATGAGAATCACGAGAAACTATGTACTCGTAACAAGAATCATGAGAAAGGATGTTTAGGGGGGTCCTGATGACTGGGAAAAAAAATGGAGTCAGGGAGGGGAGAAAGGGAGCAGAGCCCCATCCCAGGACAGACAGGAGAAAATGGGGTCTGGAAAAGAGAAAATGGGGTCAGGGAAGATGAGGTCTGGAAAACTGCACAAATTCACACTAGGATAAGATCAATGTAAACAATAGAACAATATGGGTCTAATAATTAATATATAACTAAATAATAAATAATTAATATGTAACTAAAAGGGTATAAACACACATCTATCTCGAATCCATGTTGGAGTCAGATTTGGGTTTGCACCCGATTCCCAGAGCTCCTCAATAAAAGCACCAGCACATAATCACCCTGGGATGATGTGTTTTCACACCAACACCCCAGGAACCCACCCTGATCTGCAGGTCAGCCATGAGGACACGCTGCTCCAGCTCCTCCACCCACTGCAGCACGCCCAGGTCGGTCTCGTAGGCTCGGTCCGGCACTGACCACTGAGCCAGGGCCTCCCGAGACACGGCAGCAGCGGGGTGGAAAATGGGGTCTGGAGGGGAGAAAAAGGGGTCAGAGAGGGGAGAGACCCATCCCAGGACACAGAGGGGGAGAGACCCATCCCAGGACACAAGGGGAGATGGGGTCTGGAGAGGGGAAAATGGGGTCTGGAGGGGAAAAAATGGGGTCAGGAGGGGAGAGACCCATCCCAGGACACAGAGGGGAGATGGGGTCTGGAAAAGAGAAAATGGGGGCTGGATGGGAGAAAATGGAGTGAGGAAAGTGGGGGACAGAGAGCAGAACCTCATCCTAGCACACAGGTGGAAAATGGGATCTGGAGAGGAGATGGGATGTGGGGGCTCACACGGGGGGCTCACAGGGGGACAGGCAGGCTCAGAAGATGAGTCTGGGGGCTCACAGTGGGGGCTCACAGGGGACAGGCAAGCTCTCAAGGTGACTCTGGGGGGGCTCACAGGGGGATAGGAAGAGTCAGAACATGAGTCTGGGGGGCTCACAGTGGGGGGCTTACAGGGGACAGGCAGAGTCAGAAGATGACTCTGGGGGGCTCACAGGGGGACAGACAGACTCCCAAGGTGGCTCTGGGGGCTCATAGGGGGACAGACAGACTCCCAAGGTGGCTCTGGGGGCTCACAGGGGGACAGACAGACTCCCCAAGGTGGCTCTGGGGGCTCACAGGGGGGACAGACTCCCCAGGTGGCTCTGGGGGCTCCAGGCAGGCTCACCCGTGCTGCTCCGCAGGCACACCTCGCGCAGGAACTCCCTGTGCTTGGTGAGGTGCTTGTGCAGCGCCTTCTCCCGGATGCCGCGCGGGTGCAGCGCCCGCGCCACGGCCTCCAGCTCCTCGGGGTCCCGCAGCCACCACCAGCCGCTCTGCATCTCTGCAAGGAGGGCAGTGCCAGCTCAGCACCGTGCCAGGGCGCCACGGGGGTCCCAGGGCACCACGGGGGTCCCAGGGCACCACGGGGGTCCCGGCTCTCACCGCTGGGCACCGGCTGCTCCGTCAGCTGCGTCAGGTATTTCTGCTCCATCTGCTTGAAGAATTTGGTGGGGGGTCTCCCCCGGCGTTTGGGTTGTCCTGGCACGTCCTGGAGCTTCTCCAGGCTGGCCTGGCCGCGGGGGCAGGCGCCGTGGGCCCTGGGGCCGGCGTGCACCGGTGTGGAGGCGAGCAGGGGAGCCGTGGGGTTGTCGGCTGGGAGGCCGTTCAGCTGCAGGGACAGGCAGGGAATTATAAAATACTGTTTTGGAAGGGACCCACAGGGATTATCACAACTGAAGGCCCTAAATCTTGCACCCCTCCCAAGTCTTGCAGCCCCTCAATACCACAGCCCCAATCCCACAACCTCCTATTCTTCAGCCCTCTAGTCCTGCAGCCTCCCAATTCTACAGCCCCTCAATCCTACAAACCCCAGTTCTTCAGCCCTCCAATCCTGCAGCCCCTCAATCCCACAGCCCCAATCCTACAACCTCCTGTTCTTCAGCCCCCCACTCCAGCAGCTCCCAAATGCCACAACCTCCAATTCCTCAGCTCCCCTAGTCCTGCAGCCTCTCAATCCCACAGACCCCCAATCCTACAAGCCCCAATTCTTCAGTCCCACAATCCTGCAGCCCCTCTAATCCCACAGCCCCCCTCTGTTCCCCCTCTCCCCAGCCTGTCAAGGACAGCAGGACAGATCCCCCAGTGCCACCACCCCTGCTGGGGTCACACAGGGGGTCCCACCCCACTCCCTGCAGCCGCCCAGGGAGAATCCCCCTCCCCAGACCCCTGGGGTCGGGGTGCACGTGCTGGGTGCAGCCCCCCCCACCCCGTACCTGCCGAGCCGAGCCCTTGGGGGGCTCCCCCCGGCCCTGGCTGTGGGGGAATGCGGGGGCTCGCGAGCGAGGGCTCGGCTGAGGAGGCAGCGAGGGCGGCTCGGTCATCACAGGGCGTGCGGGGCAGCAGGTTGAACCAGGGCCCTGGCTTTGCCATGGCCTCTGGGGCTCTCTCTTCTTCCTCCTCCTCCTCCTCCTCTTCCTCCTCCACGGGTTCTGAGGGGCCCTCAGGCGGCGGGAGCCCCGTGTCCCCCTTGCCGGGGCTGCTGGCTGGGGTGAGGACCGAGTCCTTGAGCAGGGACGACTGGGTCTGGCTCAGCCAGGACAGGAAGGCGGACTGGCTGAGGTCGTGCTGGCTCTGCCCCAGGGGCTCTGGCTCCTCCAGGACCCCGTTGAGCGGCGTGGGGCAGGGCTCGCAGTGCTGTGCCAGCTCCTCTTTGCCCTTTCTGGGCCGCCCACGGGCACGGGAGGCTGAGGTTGGGCAGCTGGTTCTGCTGGCCACTGGCACGGCCGCCGGCTCCTCCTTCACTCGGGGCCACGTGTGGGGACACCTTCTCCTCCGGGGGCTCCTGAGCCTCCAGCTCAGCTGCTGTCACACGAGGAGGAGCAGCTGGTGAGATGTCTCCCAGCTGCTACAACCCACCCCCACCCCAAAAAAAAGCCCCTTCCCCACTCACCCTCCGCGCCCTCCACGAAGATTCCGCCCAGGTGGGGCAGCACCCAGTAGCGCCGCCGGAACCGGTCCTGGCCCAGGGAGGCTGCACGGAGGGTCTGGGAGGAATGCAGCAGCTTCTTGCGGAAGAACATCTGCCTCTGTGGGGAGAATGGGGTGGTGAGGGGGCTGCAGCCCCCCCAGAGGGCTCAACACCATCCCTCCAGCACCCGCTCACCTTGGCCAGCTTCTCGATCTGCCGCTCCAGCTCCGGCACGCTGGACGCAGAGGTGTCAGCCTGGGGAAGGGATGATCAGTCAGGGATGGAGAGACCCCCCCCCCAGGTGACACACTCTGCCTCCCCAGCACAGCCCAGAGCACCCCACCTCCTCCTCCCGGCGGGATCTCCGCCCTCGGGTCTCCTCCTCCTCCATCTCCAGCCCCACGTCCTCGGTCAGGCGCGAGCTGCGCCGGCGCCGCCCGTCCTCCAGCCCCGTGATCTCCGACTCGGGACGGCCCGTCTTCTTGGCCAGGGCCACCTTCAGCCTGCCAGGACACGGTTGGAGGTGTTGGCTACCTGTCCCCCTCATGCCAGGGGTACAGGGGAAGGTGCTGAGGGGCTGCAAGCAAAGCCACTTCCCCACCAACCTGCGCAGCCGGCCCTCGATGATCCACTTGTTCTTCCTGTAGCTGGACATGCTCTCCAAGGTTTTGTCAATCTCACTGCGGAACACAGCGCAGGCTGAGCGGAGCAGGACCCACCCCAGCATCCAGAACCAGAGGATTTCTGTGCCCCAAACCCAGCCCCACCTGATGATGAGGGCGCTGCTGTTGAGCTCGTTGACCAGGAAGACGAGGATGGCGGCTTTGAGCTCGGGGGGCAGCGCCTGGAAGGGTTTGGTGCGCAGCCCCTGGCACAGCTCCGCGCCCGCGCCGTGCGCCGTCAGGAAGCAGCGCAGCACCTCCGACACCGTGTCCCGGTTCAGGCTGATCTCCGACACCTTCTCCCCCAGGATCTTCATGGACTGGGCAGAGCAGAGGGAGAGGTTTGGGGATGTGTTGGGTTCATGTGGCCAGAAATGTGGATTCTATCACCATCTATTGAAGCTGGGTGGGGTAGTGATTTCCTTATCTCCGTGGCACATATCTGCTAATGGGCCATCTTTAAACCAGCTAGGGCAATCATCTTTATCTTTTTTACAGCCCACCCTTTTTCCAGGAGCTATCTCCTGTTAACAGGCCAGGTGTTAAAAACCAGCTGGGGCAATCATCTTTATCTTTTCCATGATCTACCCTTCCTCCCTCCAGGAGATATCTCCTGTTCATGGCCATTGAGTCCCAGGGCATGACTGATAAAATTACATCATCCCACTGGGAGATGCTCCACCCAGGGCAGGAGCCAAGCCTTTCCCACCCAGATAAAAACTGAGATTTTGGACAGCAAGTTATCCATCTTTCCACTGGATTCCAGAGGAAAACCAGACCTTCCCACATCATCCCTGCACCTTCAGAGGAAAACTGGAACCCTGCTTCAACTGAACCACATCTGCCACTGCAGGAGGATGCAGCCACCATTGAATGGGACTGCTGCCAACACCCTGACTGACTGACGGGTGTCAGCTTGGATTCTGACTCTGGCAGGGTTGGGATTGTTCTTTGGAATACTGCATTTCTATTTTAATTTTCCTGGTAAAGAACTGTTATTCCTAATTCCCCATATCTTTGCCTGAGAGCCCCTTAATTTCAAAATCATGATAATAATTTGGAGGAGGAGGAGGATATACATTCTCCATTTCAAAGAGAAGCTTCTGCCTTTATTGGCAGACACACCTGTCCTTCAAACCAGGATAGGGGAGTCCCCTCCTTGTCCCCATGGGGATTGCCAGGAGGGGGATTCCTGCCCAGAGGTGCTCCAGAGGGTGTTCTGGGTGCTCCCAGCATGAGGACAGATATGGGGACCCACCCCAAAAGCTGCTGGAGAGGAAGGGGAAGAGCACCCAAATCCAGGATTCTCTGTCCTGAGTTTTGCAGGCAACTGACAGCCCCAGCAAAGTGAGAGGAAAAAATGGAAAAGCTGGTGAAAAGGGGAGAAAGAGAGGGAAAAGGAAAGGGGAGGGAAAGAAAGTGAAAGCAGAGGTAAAAAAATAACGGTGATGGAAAGAAAAAGGAAGGAAAAGAAAGGAGGAAGGAGTGAAAGGAAAGGCAAGTGAGGGGAAGAAGGGAGGGGGAGAAATAAAGGGGAAGGTGGAAAAAGAAAGAAGATTGAAAATGGAAAAGGGAGGAGGGGAGAAAGGGAAATGGAGGGAAAAAAAAAGAAAGTGGGGGAAGAAAGAGAAAAAGGGATGAAGAAAATGGAAAGAGGAGAGAAGAAATGGAAACGGGAAAAATGAAAGAGAAAAGAAGGGCGAGAAGGGGGAGAAAGGAAAGGGGAAGGGAGCAAAAATAGGGGAAGTGGAGAAAGAGGTGAAAGGTGAAAAGAAGTGAAAGGGGTGAAAGAGAGAAAGGAGTGAAAGGGGGAAAAGGGAAAAGAGGAGAAAAGGGGAAAAGGAGTGAAAGGAGAAAGGGGGTGAAAGGAGAAAGAGGTGAAAGGAGAAAGAGGTGAAAGGAGAAAGAGGTGACAGGAGAAAGAGGGTGAAAGGGGAAAAGGGGTGAAAGGGAAGGAATTGTCTGACCTGGTTGGGGAGGGGTCTCACCTAATAGGGGTCTCACCTAGTGGGGAAGGGGATTCCACCTGCAGCAGGAGGAGTGTCCCACCTGCAGCAGGGGGGGTCTCACCTACAGGAGGAGGGTCCCACTGCAGGAGGAGGGTCCCACCTGCAGTAGGAGGGTCTCACCCACAGGAGGAGTGTCCCACCTGGCAGCAGGGGGGTCTCACCTGGCAGTAGGGCGGCAGGCCGGGGTCGCAGAGCGCTGCCTGCAGCAGCCTCACCAGCAGGTCCTGCAGCTGCCCCGCGCCGGGGGCCACCCCCAGCAGCCCCTCCTGCAGCGCCCCCAGCGTGGGCACGTCCCGGGCCGGCTCCAGCCCCAGCACCTTCCCGTAGCTCTGCAGGAACTCCACCACCGTCAGGCAGTCGGAGAAGGCGCGGCCGGGCAGGACGAGCCCCGGGATGCGGGAGAAGGCTGGAAGGGGCTGTGGAGAAAAAGAGAGGGGTGGGGGGGTCAGGGCCAGCTGCTGGCTCCCCGGGGTGACCTGAGCCCCCCCAGCACAGCCCACCTGGTGGTCCCCCAGGCACATGTCCTCTGTGGGTTTCTTCATCTCCTCCAGGATGAGCTGCTGCCGCTGCCGCTCCTCCAGGCGCCGCTGGGCCAGCAGCCCCTTGTCTGCCTTCCGAGCCCCCTTGGTGCCCTTCTTCTCCTTGGGCCGGGTTTTGTCCTTGCCCTTCTCAGGCTTCCCCTTCTTCTCCTTGGCCTGGGTCAGAGCCAGGATGTGTAGGGGAAAAAAACGTAAGGGAGAAAATAAAATGTAAGGAAGAAAATCCATCTTCATTTTTCATCTCATCCCTCTCTCCAGCCTACAAACTCACCTTGGATTTCTTCTTAGCCTCCTTGGCCCTGGGGGCTTTGGCCTCCTGCTTCTGCTTGTTCTTGGCCTAAAGGGGAGGACAAGTCCCACTCAAGAACCTCCTGCACCAGGGAAACCTCCCCACCCAAACCTGAGCAGCCCCCCTGCCCGCACCTTCCGCCTCATCTTCTTTTGATCTTGCTCATTTTCAACTTGTCCTCCTCGCTGAGCACCTCTGGGTGGGGGGAGGAATACAGAGAGAGAGAGAGGAGATGAACCAGGAGCTGGGATCACGCTGGGGCCAGGCTGCGAGGGGGCTGGGAAAGGGGCTTACCTTGTGCTTCCAGCCTCTTCAGCAGCCGTGCGTCCGTCTTGCTCAGCAAATCCACCATCCTGAGCTTGGGCGGGCGGCCCCGGCCCCGTTTGGTGGCCGGGGGCTCCTTGGGCTTGGTCTTCTCGGCGTTGCGGGGCCGGCCACGCTTGCCTGTGATGGCCTGGATGCGCCCGGGGATCTCCTCGGGGCTCAGCTTCACCCACTGCACGCCCTGTGGGGCACAAATCGGGGTCACCCCCGGGCACAGCGCGGGGCTGGGGGGGCACGGAGGGGCTCAGACCCACCTCGGGCGTGTCCCGCTCCTCGTAGAAGTCTCCCACGGGCATGCGGGGGCTGAAGCTGAAGTGCTCACGCCGCACATCCTGCACCATGTTCCTGCTCAGGTACTGGGCACAGGGAGCAGGAGGAAGGGCTGTGAGCGGGGCTCAGCGCTCCGGGCTCGCTGCAGCCTCCAGTTTTGGGTTTTGGGGGGGCTGTGGTGAACCAGAACCCGCCGCTCGGGTCAGCCCCCACCCCGACCCAGCCACGAGTACCTTGATCACCTCCGGGAACTGCTTCATCCTCTTCCCGCAGGGGCCGTAGTACCAGGTCTCGCCCTGCCAGCGATGGTTCCCCTTCTTGATCCGAACCTCCCGCCTCCACCTGGGCACGGCAGCGTCAGCCGGGACCGTGGGGCAGCATGGGGAGGGGGCGGGGATGGCCGCAGGATGGGGAGGGCACGGGGACAGGACGGCCCGAGGGGGGGGACAGGAGCAGGGACAGGATGGGGAGGGGACAGGGACGGGGACAGAGCAGTGGGAGGGGTTGGCGATGGGGACAGGATGGGAAGGGGATGGGAAGAGGAGGAGGATGGGAAGGGGGTGGGGACGGGGACAGGATGGGGGAGGGGATGGGGATGGGGACGGGGACGTGGACAGGGTGGGAAGGAGAAGGGGATGAGCACGGGGATAGTTTCAGGAGCAGGATGGTGGGAAGGGGATGGGGACAGGGACAGGGACAGGGACAGGGACAGGGGGGTTGGCAGGGGACGGTGGGAAGCAGCCGGAGCTGTGGGGCGGGATGGGGACAGGAACAGGCTCGGGGACACCGCACGTACCCGTGCTGCAGCGGGAAGCGCACCTCCTCCTGCGTGGCGATGCGCCGGCGAGGGGCATCACCTGCGGGGAGGGGACAGGTGGGACGGTGGGCTGGGGGCGGGGGGCACCGGGGGGTCCGCACGGGGAGGGGGTGAAGCCGCGGCCATACCTGCCCCCGAGGCACTCAGCTGGGCGCTGTCTCCTTCTGGCACGGCCGAAGTCTCCGGGCAGCTGTCGGCGGCTTCTTCCTCCTCCTCCTCCTCCTCCTCCTCTTCTTCCTCCTCCTCCTCCTCCTCCTCCTCCGCAGACGGGGCCGGGGACTCCGGCTCCAGCGGAGGGTCGAGCTCCAGAGACCCCGACTCCCGCAGCCCCGCGTGGTCGCCGCTCTTCAGCTCGGCGTTGTCGCCTGAGGAGCCAAGGTCAGGGACGTCACCGGACACGTCACGGGGGCCGCGCGTCCCCTCCCTGCGCTGCCTCGGTGGTGACACAGAGACCCCCGGGGGGGGGCCGGCACATGGTGGGGAAACCCCCCCGTTCCCCCGGAGCATCCCGGGGCCGCGCGTACCGTGCAGGGCGGGCGGCGAGCCGGGGCCATCGAGCAGCGGGGCGGGCGAGGGGCTGGCGGGCAGCAGGCTGAAGGGGCCGGGGCTGCCGGCCAGGTCGGGGGGCTCCTCCAGGGACGACTTGTCGCTCACCAGCCGCGAGTCGTCCATGGCGTACAGGTCGCCGGTGCCGGGGTCTGGGGAGGGGGGTGAGCACCAGGGCTGGAGGGCGCACGGACCCACATCTCCGCTCCCGGGGAGAGGTTGGGTGGGGGCGAATAGAGTGGCCAAAAAAGGATCCGGCAGCTGAGGGGTTAAATGGGGTTTGTTCCCCCCCTCTATCCCCCCCAAACCCAGCCCCGCCTCCTCCTCTGGGAAGCGGAGGAGCCCAAAATGGCCGTGGCGATGCTCAGCAGCGCGGAAGTTCAGGCGCTGACTAACAGCCTCGTCACGGAGCTGGGAAGGACGGGAAGGAAGGCAGGGAAGGCAGGGAAGGGCCGGCAGCGCGGCGGGGACGCGGGCCCGCCCCTGCCCCCGCAGGACGCGCGGCCACCGCCGCCTCCACCTCCACATCCATCACCTCATCCCGGGCACCGTGGCCAGGGAATGGGCGAATGGTTGTGCCCCCCACTCCGCGTCCTGCCCCGCAAGCACCTCCCCGAGCCCCCCTGGCCACCAGCCCTACCTCTGGCCAGCGACTCGAAGGGCTCCAGGGGGTCCTCGCTGAGGATGTGGGTGTCCTCCAGCCGCGGGGCGATGGGCGATGCGCCCCCCAGGACGGGCCCCTCCGGCCCCAGCGACCCCGTGCCAGCAGCTGCAGCCCCGTTGTAGCTGCACATCTTCAGGTCTGAAGGGAACAATCCATCAAAAACGGACCCTGAGACGTGATGGTGACAGAGCCACTGCTGTTCCCTGCGCTGGGACACTCCATGGCACCGCGGTGGCACCACGGGCTGTGCCCAGCCACCTTTACAAGATCCACACGCCTTCTCCAAGCCGTGACCGGCCAAACCCCGTCCAGGACACACCCCAGAGCAGCTGGGATTCCCCAAGAACACGATGCCCAACTCCACCATAAGCTCTCCTGGGTTCCTACCTGGCTGTGCCTCCTCCAGCTCCTGGCTGCCCACCAGCCCACCCCCGTTCTCCGTGATGGTGGTGGTGGTGGTGGTGGTGCTGGGCATCTCTTTGGCTGCGACCGTCAGCAGCTCCCTGGCCGGTGTCCGGCTCGTCCGGAGCCAGCGGGAAGGGCTGCGCGTCCGAGCTCAGGATGGGCGACGACTGACCCGCCGCGTAGAAGCCGTCGGGCCCGTTCTGCATCAGCTCGAAGCTCTGCTCGTGGAAGGAGTCGTAGAGCTCCTGCGAGTCAAAGTTCAGCCCCATGGGCCCGGCGGTGCCGTTGCCCCAGAACTCCTGCCCGGCCGCCCGCAGGTTGGTGCCGCGTCCTGGCGAGGCCGGCCGCGACCCCCCGGCCACGCCGTTGAGGGGGAACTGTCCGAGGGCGGGCGGGGCGCCGTCCTTGAGGCCGCCGGCCGGCGCGTAGGGCGCGTAGTCCCACAGGCAGTCGTAGGCGCGGAGCGGCTGCGCCCCGGCGGGCGCCGAGCCGGCCGAGAACGTCCCTGAAGTACCGGGGTGGGATACAGTAGAGAAGCCATTGACATTCATGCCCCCGTTCAGACCTGCGAGGGGAGCAGAGGGGCGGCGAGGTCAGTGGTCCCTCCAGTGGGTTTGGGGATGGAGCGATGACCGAGCAGCTGCCCAAGCCCTGCTCGTGCCGCCCCCTCTGCTGGGGGGGAGTTGCACGGTCGCCGTTTGCCAAACCGGCTCCTGCCGGCACCGGGCCGAGCACCGCGGGATGCCGGGATTAGCCGAGCGCTTGGCAGGGCTGTGCCGGATCAGCTGACGGCCAAATCCACGCGCGGCCCCTGTGCCGGCGCCGCGGCTTTTCTAGGCCAAGGCGGCGGCAGGGACGCGCAGACCCCGGCCCTGGCCCCACGCGCTGGAGCGGGAGCTGCACGGCCCCTCCATCCCTGCAGCCTTTCCACCCCTGTGTCCCCTCCATCCCTGTGTCCCCTCCCATCCCTGTGTCCCCTCCATCCCTGTGTCCCTCCCATCCCTGTGTCCCCTCCATCCCTGCAGCCTTCCCATCCCTGTGTGTCCCCTCCATCCCTGTGTCCCCTCTGGCGCCCATGGCCACCCCATTCCTGCAGCCCCTCTGACCCCACAGTCACCCCCATCCCTGTGTCCCCTCTGGCCCTACTGCCACCCCATCCCTGTGTCCCCTCCATCCCTGCATCTCATCCCATCCCTGTGTCCCCTCTGGCCCCTCAGCCACCCCATCCCTGTGTCCCCTCTGGCCCTGCAGCCCCTCTCATCCCTGTGTGTCCCCTCCATCCCTGCAGCCTTCCCATCCCTGTGTCCCCTCTGGCCCTACTGCCATCCCATCCCTGCAGCTCCTCTGACCCCACAGTCACCCCATCTCTGTGGCCCCTCTGGCCCCACGGCCACCCCATCCCTGTGTCCCTCCCATCCCTGTGTCCCCTCTGGCCCTGCAGCCCTCCCATCCCTGTGTCCCCTCTGGCCCCACAGCCCCTGTCCCCGTGGGGTCACTCACTTTTCCCTTGCGGGGGGAAGCCGAGCGGGGAGCTGTGGGCGAAGGGGGGGTCCCCTGAGGCAGGCGTGGGTTTCGGTCCTGAGGCAGCGGGTGCAGAGGAAAGGCCAGTGAAGTTAAAATGGTTGTTTGTTTCCATTTCTGCACGGGGGAGAAGATGCACAGGGTCAGTCACTGGCATGGGCTGGGGCTGCCAGTGTGGTGACCACCCAGCACTGACCCTCTGTTCCCTCCCCCTGCAGTCCCAGCCTGGGGCTCGAGGGCTGGGCAGGGTGAGGAGTGACAGTGAAGCCCCCCCAGGACTGAGATGCCACCTGTGCTGTGCTCTGGCCCAGGCTCAGCCACCCCAGCTGGACGAGTTGTCACCTGCTTGAGCACAGCCTGTCACCGGTGTCCCCAGGGACAGCCATCACCAAGGTGTCATTACCGTGTGCCACCATCCCAGGGTGAGACTGGGGGCTCCCAGCCAATGACCCCCCCAAAACAGCTCTGTGACCCCACAAGGACCCAGCAAAACCCAACACTCCTGGCACAGGAATAACCTTATGGTGACAGTGTCCCTGCTATCCCCCCCAAGGTGGAGGGGACCCCATGCCCCAGGCACAGCTCCAGGGTTTGAGGCCAGAGCCGTGCTGGGAGGAACTGGTGGCATTCATCCCCCAGGAACCCCAAACACCCCCTCAAACCCGAGGCCACAAGGAGGGATCTCAGCCCAGGATGGGGCATGGAGGGCTGAGGCTCTGCAAGCCCAGCAGATGAAGTGGGAGCCCCAGTGCTGGGGACTCCCCCAGAGCTGCCACCGCTGGCAACTCCTGGTTGTGGCACTTGCCAAACCCGGCACCGACCTCTCCAGAAGGGCCAAGGCCGCACTCGGCACTTGAGCAGCAGCTGGTGCCACAGCCCGTGTCGAAACCCGGATTTCATCACACCCTCACCCGCCTCAGCTGGTGCCCTGGCAGGGGCCAGAGGGGCAACCGAGCCTGGCCGGGGCCACCGGTGATTCATCCACCGGAGGAACCCGTATGGGCGGTGACGCAGCCGCCACGGGCACGCGGCTCCCGGACACCCCAGGACGGACCCGCAGCCGTGAACCGGCCCCTACCCCGGCCCAGCGGGGACCCCCGGGCGTGGGGACAGCGGCAGCAGCGGGGCTGGAGGAGGAAAAGCCTTTCTGGTGGCAGCCGGGGCGTGATGCGCCGGCCGGGAAGGCGCTGCCGGCTTTGGAGGTCAGAGGAGGCGGCCAAGGGACGGGCCAGCACCGGGCAGGTGGCAGCTGCAGGTGGCAGAGGGGGGTGGGCTGGGCTGTGCCAGGCTGGGGAAGGGGCCGGGTGAAGATAAAAGGCAGCAAGGTGGGAATGTCACCTTTGCTCCAGGGACACTCCAGGCGCTGTCCTTGGCATGGCTGGGAGCTCAGCCAGTGCCGGGTGCATTGTGGACACGGGCCATCCACGGCCATCCACGGCCACCCATCACCTCCCACCGGCACCCGGGGATCCTGCAGCCCCGCTCCCCCCGCCCCGAGCCACCCAGAGCGCAGCTGAAACTGGGCCACGGAGCGAAACCGGAGCCGGGCGAGGTGACGAGGGGCAGGAGCCTCGGGATGGGGCACACCTGGGGACCTCGGGGATGGTGGGTGACAAGGCAGGCACTGAGCCCGGCTCCTGTCACACCGGGCACGGCCACGCGTGGCAGCGACGCTCGCCTGGTGTCAAAGCCGGTGACAGCGGATCCCCGCGGGGACACTGGGGCCAGGAGTGTCCCCGCGAGCTGAGCTGGGAAGGGGGACAGAGCTCCAGGCTGGGGAGGGAACTCTCGGTGCCCTGGAGCCGGTGCCATTCCCCGGGCACAAAGCTCGGCTCCCCCCCCTCCCATCCCCGGTTCTGCGGCCTCCCCGGCCCGGTGGCACCGGGAGGCCCCGGGAGCGTGACGCGACCTGATTAAAAAGGACGTTTCAAAAACAACGAGACGCAACAACCGGCTGCCATTTCCCGGCCACTTCCTGCGGGGACGGACACACGGGGGGACACGGGACCGGCCCCCGCCCCGGCCCCGCAGCGCCGCACCCACCGGTGCGGGGAGACCCCCGGTTCCTGCGGCAAGGACACCCCCAGCCCCCTCTCGCAGCCCCCCCGCCGGGTCTCCGGGGATGGGGGCTCGGTGTCCGCGCCCCCCCCCCGCCGCCGCAGGGGGGTCCCGGTCCCGGAGAGTGCGGTGGGGTGGGGGGGACACACGGACGGGCGGTGCGGGAGGGGAGGGGGCTCCCCCGACCTCCGGAAGGCACCGGGCACCGGGAACGGGCACCGAGCTCCCCGCTGGTCTGGGCCCTCGGCCGCTGCACCTGCAGGGGAGCGGGGGGGTCGCCGGTAACGGAGGAGGACGGGGGGTCACGCCACGGAACCGGGATGCGCAGGGGGAAGCGGGGGGAGAGCACGGCGTCTCACCGAGGTCAGCAAAGGGGAGCGGGGTTCCGCCGCCTGAGCCGGGCCCAAACCGCCGCAACCGATCGCCGCACCCCCGCCACCCCCCCCCGGCGGGGCCGTTAACGGCCCGTTACCGCCTGTCCCCCCCCCCTTCCTCCGCCGCGACCCCGCACCTGGCAGGCGGCGGCGCGGGCCCGGCTCAGGCGGCGCGGGGCGGGGGGCGGCTCGGCATGGCGCGGCCCCTCCGCCGCACCGGGCCGGGCCGGGGCCGCTCCGATCCGCTCCGGTACCGGGCCGGGCCGCGGAGCCGAACCCGCGGCCGCGGCAGGAAGCGGGTCCCGGGACCGCCCCCGTCCCGTCCCGACCTGCCCCCCCCTCCCGCCCTCCCTCCCCCCGCACGTCACGGCGGCCGCAGTGGCGTCACCGGGAGCGGCGCCGCCGTGGCGTCACCGGGGGCGGGCGCGCGCCCACGTGGGAGGGGGATCCCCGCCCCCGGCGGGGTCAGGGCGGGGAATCCCCACGCGGGGACGCCCCCCCACCCCTGGCTCCGGGACCCCCGGCTCCCCCCGGGGTTCCCCCACCCCGCACCGGCACCCCCCGGGAACGTTCCCTCCGCTCCCCCCCCCACCGCGCTCTCTCGTTCGCTCTCCCCTCGCTCCCCGCAGTCCCGGCGCGACCCCCGGGAACGGCGGCGCGCAGCGGGAGCGGGACCCCGGCGAACACCGGTGCTGCCCGGTGGGGCCGCGGGGACAGCGGCTGCCCCGGCTCCCCCCGGCCCCCGGGATCCCCGGTGACGTCACGCGGCACCGGCCGGGCCGCGCTGCGCAGGGCCCGGGGGCGACACCGGCCCCGGGGGCGGCGGGGGGAGAAGGGGGTCCCGGTGCGGGGGGGCTGTCCCGGTGCGGCCGCAATGGAAACGGGGGGGTGTCCCTTCCCGGTGCGGGGCAGCGGAGCCGGTGACGGGCAGCGCAGCCCGGTGCGGGGGTTCCCCGCCTGGTGGAGGTTCCCCGGGGGTGGCGGAGGTCCCGGTACAGAGCTGGGGGTCCCGGTGCAGCTGGCCCGGTCTCAGGGGGTCCCGGTACAGATCCGGGGGTCCCTGTACAGCCATCCCAGCCCCGTAGGGGGTCCCGGTGGGTCCCGGTATTCCCGTGCGCGGGTCCCGTCCTGCGCGGTGCGTACCTGGGGAGGGGCGTGGGGGCTCCCGCAGCAGCCCCGGTGCCCGCCCGGCCCGGTGCGCTGCGGTGCCGGTGCCGGTGGCGGAGCCGGGCGGGGCGCAGGTGCTCCCGGCCCCGCGTGATGTCAGCGACCGCCGCCGCCCCCTCCGCCACCGGGGCCGCGCCGCCATTTAAAGGGACCGCCGCCCTCTATGGGGTGCGGGGGGACGGCGGGGGACACCCCCAAACCGGGGCCGCGCCGCGGAACCCTCGGCTGCCCCCTCCGCGGGGATACCCCCGGGACCTCCTCCTCCTTGGTGAGCAGAGCCCGGCACCGGGGGGGCGCCGGCGGAGCAGTGGGGAGGGGTCCGGAGCTGGGGGTGGTCCCGGTTCCCTGGGGGGCGTCCCCCAGCCCCGCACTGGGCGAGCTCGGGCTGGAGCGGCCCCCCCGGGACCCCGCGGACTAAGCGGGAGCTGCCGGGGCCGGGCCGCGGCGGCTCTTTGTGCTGCGAAATGGTGGAGCTGGAACTGCACGGGGAGGCAGGGGGAACGACTGGGACAGACAGACGGACACAGGGCTGGGCAGCGACACAGGACCGGCATGTCACCCCGCGAGCTCTCCCTGCAGTGGAAGGGCAGCGCTGCTGTTCTGGGGAGGGGACCCCAAAGGACAAAGGGGGACTCGTCCTCCTCCTGGGGAGCCCCATGGCTGGGGGGTCCCTGCACTGCAGGAGCAGCTGAGACAGAACCCAGCACAACCCCGCCACAGAGGGGCTCAGAACTGGGGGGAGCTCACAGGACTTGCATCCCTCCAGCCCTGAGAGCAGGAGCCACAGCACACACAGAGTCTGCGAACGTTTTCACGGCTGTTTTATTGGAAATGTTAAATACTGGGGGTCCGGCCCCAGCGGAGCCGGGGGTGGGGGTGTTCAGGGGGGCTCAGGCGTGTTCCTCTGCCAGCTTCTCTGCCTTGGCCACCGCCTCCTCGATGGGCCCCACCATGTAGAAAGCCTGCTCGGGCAGGTGGTCGTATTCACCTGGGGGACACACCGTGTCAGGGGGGAGTGGGAGGCCCAGCCGGGCTCCCCCAGACCCCCTGAGAGCCACCTCACCTGCCAGGATCTGCTTGAAGCCCTTGATGGTCTCTTTCAGTGGCACCAACTTGCCCATGTGGCCGGTGAAGACCTCGGCCACCTGGAAGGGCTGGGACAGGAAGCGCTGGATCTTGCGGGCACGAGCCACGGTCAGTTTGTCCTCCTCGGACAACTCATCCATACCCAGGATGGCAATGATGTCCTGCAGTGACTTGTAATCCTAGGAGAGGGGGGACACACAGGGTGAGTGGCCAGTGCTGATCCCCCACCCCAGCGCCCCACGGGGAGGGGCTGCCCCATCACCCCTCACCTGCAGGATCTTCTGCACACCCCGAGCCACGTCGTAGTGCTCGGGCCCCACGATGTTGGGGTCCATGATACGGGAGGTGGAGTCCAGCGGGTCCACGGCCGGGTAGATGCCCAGCTCAGCGATGGCACGGGACAACACCGTGGTGGCGTCCAAGTGGGCAAAGGTGGTGGCGGGAGCAGGGTCAGTCAAATCATCAGCCGGTACATAAATAGCCTGGGGACACAGAGGGGAGGGGACAGTTGGTGGCAGGCAGGTGACACAGCCCCTCAGGACGCTGGGGTTGGTCCTGCCCTCACCTGCACCGAGGTGATGGAGCCCTTGCGTGTGGTGGTGATGCGCTCCTGCATGGTGCCCATGTCGGTGGCCAGCGTGGGCTGGTAGCCCACAGCCGAGGGGATTCTGCCCAGCAGGGCTGACACCTGTGAGAGGACAGAGCGTGAGGCACAGAGCACGAGGGGCTGTGCAGGTGGGGAGCAGGTGCAGCCCCAGTGCCCAGCACAGACCTCGGAGCCGGCCTGGGTGAAGCGGAAGATGTTGTCGATGAAGAGCAGCACGTCCTGACCCTCCTGGTCCCTGAAGTACTCGGCCACCGTCAGCCCCGTCAGGGCCACCCTGGCACGGGCGCCCGGCGGCTCGTTCATCTGCCCGTAGACCAGGGCGACCTGCGGGTGGGACCCTGGGGTCAGCACGGGGTCACTGCCACGCCTGGCGCTGCACCAAGGGTCCCAGAACCTCCCCAGGGGACCCAGCTCCCCCTCAGGGTCCCTGCACACCTTGGAAGTGGCATCTTTCAGGTTGATGACCCCAGACTCGATCATCTCGTGGTACAAGTCATTGCCCTCACGGGTCCTCTCGCCCACGCCGGCGAACACCGAGTAACCACCGTGAGCCTTGGCCACGTTGTTGATCAGTTCCATGATCAGCACAGTCTTGCCCACACCAGCACCTCCAAACAAACCTGGGAGGGGGGGGAAATAAGGGTCCTGCTCAACCCTAAGCCAGCCTGGCTGCCCCCAGGGTTTCCCTTCAGCTCTTTCCTCCTCAGATACAAAAAGCGTTGCTTCAGCAAGCTCAGGAGAACGAAAGTCATGGTGTGAATCATCAGTGAAGGAAAAGTGTCCCAGAGGAACTGTTGGAAATCCCAGCCAGGTGCCCACTCCCCAGACCCACCCCTGCTCTGGGGGTCACCTACCAATCTTGCCACCCTTGGCATAGGGAGCCAGCAGATCCACGACCTTAATCCCTGTCACCAGGATCTCCTGCTCGACACTCATCTCCACGAACTCAGGGGCCTCGGCGTGGATAGCAGCAAACCTGGAGCAGGGGGAGAGGAGGGTGGGCAGCTGCAGGGGCTGTGACTCAGGAGAGCCAGAGCCACCTCCCTGCTCACACCTGGGGTGCTTTCCAGCCCCTCATCACTCACTGTTTGGTCTTGATGGGGCCCCTCTCGTCGATGGGTTCCCCAATGACATTCATGATCCTGCCCAGGGTCTCAGGGCCCACGGGGATGCGGATGGGAGCACCAGAGTCCAGCACCTTCTGTCCCCTCACCAGCCCTTCCGTGCCGTCCATGGCAATGGTGCGCACGGTGTTCTCCCCTGCCAGGGCCCAAGGACAGCACAGTCACCACAGCGTCCTCAGGCTGACCCTGGGGACAGCTGCTGCTGGCTTCCCCAGGCCCTGCCAAGGGGACATTCTGCTGGGAGAAGGACCAAGAGGAGCAACAGGAATAAAATAGCCCTGAGGAAAATTGAGCCTGCCCTCGGGCAGCCATTTTCCACCTCCTCAGATTGAAATCCGTGGCTTCAGCAAGCTCAGGAGAACGAAAGTCATTGGAAACATCATCACAGGAGGACCCCTCCCCATCCCGTTTCCCCGTGCCAGTTGCTCACCCAGGTGCTGAGCGACCTCCAACACCAGCCGCGTCTCCCTGCCCTGCACCTCAAGGGCGTTCAGGATGGGGGGCAGCCCCTCGTCGAACTGCACATCCACCACGGCCCCGATGACGGCCACGATGCGGCCGGTGGTGGAGCCGGCCTTGGCGGCAGGGGCTGCCTGGGCGGCATAGTCCCGTCCTGCGGGGAGAGGGACGAGTCAAGGTCGGCCGGGGCAGGGCAGCTCCTTGGGGGGTGCGGAGATGGGGCTCCCCTGCAGCCCGAGAGCCCTGCACCCCCTGCGGTGCAGCCAGGACCCCCTGAAATCCCTTCCTCAGCGCACCCTGACCCCCTCTCCTGATGCACCCAGGACCCCCTGGCCCCTCCTCAGTGCACCCAGGATCTCTGGGTACACCCGCAGCCCCCTCAGTGCAGGCAGGACCCCCTGAACCCCCTTCCCTCAGCGCACCCAGCAGCCCCTGAACTCCCTCCCCCGCTACACCCGCAGTCCCTGAGTCCCCCACGCCCACCCCCAGGGCCGCTGCTCCTCTGCCGCAGCCCATCCCCTCATCCCGGTAACGGGGGCCTCACCACCGGCACCCCGCCCTCGCAGGCCCCAAGGTGACCCCGGCCCGCCCCGCACTCACGCGCCCCGACGGCGACAGCCGGGGCGGCCCCGCGGCCGAGGAGCAGCGGGAGGAGGTCCCGGCCCGGGGCGGCCCCGCGGGGCAGCAGCGGCCGGGCCGCGGCGGCGGCGGCGGCAGCGGAACGACCCGCGAGCCCCAACATGGCGGCGCCGACTGAGCCCCGCGTCTCGCCCGCCCCTCACGGCCCCCGCGGGGCGGGGCCACTGAGCTGACGTCACTGCCGCACCACGCTCCCATTGGCTGCTCCTCCGAGAGGCGCCGGGAGAATTCGCGCTCCCATTGGTCAGAGCGCTGCGGCGCCCGCTCTGCGCCTCCTCCCGATTGGGTTTTGGATCCATCCGTCAAAACGCGCTGCGGTCTGATAGGGCGGCGTGTGGGAAGGGGCGTGTCCCGGGCGAAGGTCACCGGAAGTGGCGGCGCACGTGTCCCGTGCTTGTCCTTGGGCGGGCGCCGTGACCGCGGCCGAGGCCGCACCGGGCCCGTGACGGGTCCGCCTCCACCCCGATTGTGGTTTTGCCCCACCCCGCCTCACAGCACCGCCCGTCACCGGGCCCGTGTCCGCCTCACTCCCCAGCTATCACCATAGTGCCTCCTCAGCACGGGCCACTGCTGTGTCCCAGAGCCCAAACCCACCCCCCCAGGGGACTGGGGACCACCGCACCATTTCTGCCGTACCCCCTAAGGAAGGGGATCCCACCCACCTGAGGGGAACCTGCCCCACTGACCACTCTTGTTCCCAAGGGGAGGGAATCCCACCCTACTGACCCCTCCCCTGCGGAGATCCCACCCCCCAGTGCCACACCAAGGGGAGGGGAATCCCACCCTAAGTACCCCCACATGGAAGGGGATCCCACCCAACTGACCCCACCACAGAAGGGGGTCTCACCCCATTTATCCCCTCCCCTATAGAAGGGGATCCCACCTCACCGACCCCACCACAGAAGGGGGTCCCACCCCACTGACCCCATCATTAAAGGAGGTCCCACCCCATTTACCCCCTCCCCCACTGAAGGGGGTCCCACCCCACCCGCGGCAATGAGGAATGCACAAGGCCCAGGCCAAAGGAGAGCCAGGGAGTCTTCAACAGTTTATTAGAAAGAATGCAGACATTAAAAAAATCCCAGCTGCTCTGAACATAAATTGAGGTTTTTCAGCCCGGTTCGCAGGCGCCCGCGCGCCCCACGGTCTGTCACTTGCTGCCAAACCCACAGTGCAAATACGATTTGGTCTAAATGTACAGATTGACAAGCAACAATGTACAGCCACTCGCACCCCGGGCGAGGAGGTGGAAAAGGTTTGGGGTCACACGGGACCAGGGGCAGGCTCCGGCCACCGGCACCGGTCAGGGGGGCCAACACGAAAAACAAGGAGAATTTTTGAAGTTTCCTTTTCGATACAAACTTTTAGTGAAACAGACCTGAAGACACCACACAGGGATGCACCTCGCCTGCTGAAATTTGGGGAGCCAATGACAAAGTTTTTGTTCCCGGTACAAACGGACAATTTCAGGCCGTGGAGGGCGGGGGGGGGAGGAAAATGCTCGTTTACCACTCAGTGTTAATTCAGGGTTCTTCCATTGTAATTACATCTGCTACGAGGCAAGGAGGCTCTGTAAACTTTATTGCAACTGTTCTCAACGGATTGCCTACACCTCAATTGGGTTGGTTTGGTTTTTTTGTTTTTGTTTTTTGTTTTTTTTTTGGAAGTCTGGAAAACGGTTCATGCATAACGTTATTGCCTCTCGTGGCTTTAAGACCGCCCCGTGCCATGGGACACACCTACCATCAGTGAAGCCATTTAAAATGGACTGAAAATGGGTTAAAGGATGCAGGATCTCCCTTTAGGGCTATCAACTCAGGAATTCTTATCTCAATTATGAAATGTTGTGATGAACTTCTTTCCCCAAAACCCTGAAGACGACAGTTTGCCTTACTCCAGATCTGGCATTTCTAGAGGGAAAAGACAAGAAGAGAATTAGTGGTTGGTTTGTGGGTTTTATTTTTTGCTTGGCTGGTTTTTAAAAGCTCTCAGGGAACTATTATGTCACAAGGGACATGAGCAAGATGACCTGGCCAGCAACCAAGGAGGTCACGGGGCACTTTGGGGCCTCTGCCCTCCCTCCCCCCTGGCTCTTCCCAAGGGAGAGCCGTGCCAGAGCCACCCTGAGCACCTGCAGCTCCTAAAGCCAAAGCCTCCCTGGGACTGCAGCTGCCTGGGAAGGTCAAACTGGTATTTGGGGCTTGTGTGGAGAGGCTTTCCCAGATTAGATTTGTCTGCCAGGGTTGGCTTTAGCTGGTGGCCAGGATGAACATCTGCTGGCCCTGCCCGAGCTGGGAGCCTTGAGCAGGTGAGGGGCAAAAAACAGCAACAACAACAACAACAACTTACTCTCATCATCACTGTCTGGTGAGTCCTGGAAAGGAAAACAAACAACCTTTAAGTGGAGCAGTTGGCTCCTCTACCACCCCCCCCAGCCAACAAAGAGCTGCTGTTCCCAAATCTGGATTTTTTAAGGAGCTCCAGGTTCCAGAGGGCTCAGTGAGCTCAGCTTGAACTCACTGCAGAGACATAGACACCAAACCGGTGTCCCCACCACCCTCAGCACTGCTGAGAGGGGAGAGAAGTGGCCTCCCAGGTGACATCACCTGTGCAAACAAAGTTTGGGGCTATTTAAGCCTTTTTCAGGACTTTTGAGCCAGCCCTGCAGGTGTTCCTACACCCACATACTCACATCATCTGCCCCATCTACTTCTGGCAAGTCTACGTCGTCATCTCCTCCCATGTTGTTCATCATCTGCACAGAGACACAACAGCCACACTTTGGGGTGAATCCAACCCCACTGCCACCCAAAATGATCCTAAACCATCAGCCCCCCTTGATGTAACAGATCAGTTGCCCCCATGCAGGAATTACAAAGTGATGGTGCAAAAAAACCTCGGATTCATTGGCTGGCAACCCCCAAAACTTTGGGAATTTGTTGTTTCCTACCTCAGAAAAGCGATCAAAATTGGACATGTCTTCATCTGAATCATCTTCCCAATCTTTCCAGTTGTTGAAGTCCACGCTGAGCCAGTTGAGCTGCACCAACACCAGGAGTCATTTAAGGACAAGGAATTATTTAAGGACAAGGAAGTGACTGGCTGTCAGTTAGAACAGGTTAACGAGAGCTGGGATAAGGAGCAGGAAAGTGACCCAAAACTGCTCCAGAATCTGAACATGACCCAAATTTTCACTACATTAAAAGCCAGGGGAGGCAGCAGATGCCCAGACCCACCTTTGCCCTCTCTTTTGTTAACCTTGGCCATGCCTGACCAGACTCTCCTTTTCGTAAACAACACAAGATGGATCTGTCTGTTCTTTTATGCTTTGATTCCTGAAAAAGACCAAATATCCATTAGTACCACCAGGACGACCTTCACCAGGAACTGCTGACATCCCTCCTTTATCTTCACCCCTTCCCTTATTCCTTGTCCTGGAAAATACCACCCAGAGAAGCTTTTCTGGAGCTGACTTTGAGCTTTTATGTTCTAAGGAGCAATCTTCCCCAAATCCAGGGAGCAGCCTAAAAGAACAGATGGTATTTTCTAGGATCACACAACCACAGGATGGTTTGGGTTGGAAAGGACATCAAAACCCAAGTTTCAAACCCCAGCTATGGGCAGGGACACCTTCCACTAGCTCAGGTTGCTTCAACATTGCCTTCAACACTTTGCAGGGATGGAATATCTGCAGTTTCTCTGACAATCTGTCCCAGCCCCTCACCAGCATCAAAAACTCAGGAAGAATCAGGAGAATACTCACATTTGGATCGATATTATTAAAAAGGTCGATTTCATTTAAATGTTTAAAGTTATCACTTCCTCCAAGACAACTGCAAGACAAAAACGAATTGATATTTAACCCAAAAACATCTCATAGAACAAATCTGCTTCTCCTCATCCCTCCCTGTGCTTGAATTAACTCACCTGAACGTGAGTTTGGACTTTTCAAAATTTACATTTACGTCTTTGCTGTCTTCAACACAGAACTCAATAAAGACGTAGTCCCTCCGGTCGTACCACTTTGCAGAGGCAGGCTGCCTGTGGGCACAGCAGAAACACAAAAGCATTGATTTTCATTGAGAAATCCAACAAAAAAAAATCTTTCTGCTCTTAAAACCTGCATTTGGAGCTTACTGTTATTTTTTAAAGCTGCTTGGAGCTGAAAAGAGAGAGCAAGAATAAAAGGAAACGATGCATTCGGTGTTTGACACCCCCAGAAAGCTCCAGGGAGGAGCCACTGAAATCTGAGACTGAAATAAATGTTTCAGCAGATCAAAATTTTGATAAACTTCAAGAAGAGCTACTACAGACTGTGGCAGCAGCTCGGGCACGGGCAGACTTCAGACTGGTTTTGTCAAGCAAAGAGTTAAAACCTGAATTAAAATATAAAAAAAAATCCCTTTTTGGTGGTATTGATACTATAAAAAATGGATTTGCTATGATTAAGACCAAATTAAGCCAGCACAGGTTGGAGAATCACTGCTCCAACCTCTTTACAACCTCCCAAGTACTCACACGTGGGACTCCCATGCACTTTGGAATTATTCTGCCTTTGCACAACCACCTCAAAAAGCAACAGCCTGTCCAGGGGAGCTGGGAAATTCAGAGAGCTCTGGAGCAACCCCTGTGTTTGCAGTTCCACCCCGAGAACTCACCTGCAATGCTCTGTGCTCCTGTGGAGCAGGGAAAACGACCTGGCTGAGCTCAGCCACCTCCTCCCCCCCTGCAGTGCTCCCCTGGCAGCTGAGCCCAGCCCAGGGCACGCCTGCATTCCAGGAGAAACAAGCGGGCTCCCAGCAGGGCTGTTGCTAAGGCACAGAGGCCACGGGTGTTCCTCACACTCCCTGAGATCAGGGAATTGTGGAATGGTTGGGAAGGAGACCGTAAAGTTCAGTCCAGTGCCACCCCCTGCCATGGCAGGGACACTTTTCACTGGCCAAGCCTTGTCCAGACTGCCCTGGACACTTCCAGGGATGGGGAAACCTCTGGGAAATCCATTCCTGTGCCTCACAGGGAGGAATTTCATCCCAACAGCCCATTTTATTTTCCTCTTTAACCATTCCCCCTCTACCTGCCACTCCTGTGCCTCACAGGGAGGAATTTCATCCCAATATCCCATCTTATTTTCCTCTTTAACCATTCCCCCTTTACCTGCCACTCCTGTGCCTCACAGGGAGGAATTTTTTCCAGCTGCAGAGGGATGAGGTGGAAAACTCTGAGCTGGACAAGGGTCTAAACCAGGAAAGCTGATGGGACACGACCTGTGACAGCAGTTGCCACCACACCAAGGTGAGGCCCTTTGTGCTGCTCTCTAAGCCAATATCTGATCAAAAAAAATAACTCTTCAGACCATTTATTAAGGTGACCTTTGCTAAACTTCCAGACTCACCTGATCATCAATTAATTGTTGTCATTAAGCTGTGGCACAATTAGCAAAGGGACTCACCCAAAGGCTCCTACTGCTCCCATCCATATTTCCTAGGGATGAACCCAAAAATGGCACAGCCCAGCTCCAGCTGAACCCCAAAGCAGCCACCTCTGAGCTCCCCCAGTGCCACACTGGTGCCAGCTCAGAAAGGCAGAATGGCCACAATGCCTTGAGCAGCCCCAACACCTCCTGTAGGTGCCACAACACCTGGGCAGAGACCAATATATCCATGGATTTAATTTCCAAGAGCATAAAAACAAGTAGATTTTGAATTCAGCCTTGAGTTTCAGCTGTTCCAGGGGTGAAAACCTGATGCATCCCCTCACAGCAGCATTTCAGGCAGGTTAATTATCACCTTATTCAGGTGAAGTGCAGCAGCAGAGCAGCAATTTTCTTACTGTGGTATTTTTAAACCCATCTTGGACACAGATTTCCTCTTTTAACGGGGAATGAAAGACTCTCAAAAGGAAAGGAAGATGAGAAAGGCCCTGCTCTGCTCCCTCTGTGCTGGGAGACAAAACCCTGCAGCGTGGGGCACTTGGAACGTGGCTCCAGCCCCGTTATCCAACAGAAATCTCAGTGTCCCTGCCTGGATGACGCAGGGGCTGAATGGTGTTAACACTTCCCAGCTCTCAATGTCAATGGAGACATCTCCAGCCTTCCCAGGGAGCTGCAGGCTCCCAGCTCCTGACCCTGACCTCGGCATCTCCGGGATTTGAGGCACCAACAAGCTCCCAACGCTTCCAGAAACCCCACTCAGCTCAAGGCAACACTCACAGCCCGAGCTGGAGAGCAGTGAGATCCCAGATAGGTTTTACTCGGCCATAATTCACATTTCTGAACCCAAATCTGTGCTGCTTTCCTGGGAATTCATCCCTGAGCCAGCACGGAATGCGCTGGAGCTGCCTCTCCTCCCTTTATCTGCTTTTCCAATCTCAACCTCCCAAAGGGAGGAGGGAAACCTCCCTGGGAGCTTCAATCAGGACTCACCCGTTCCAACCAGTAAGGCAGGACCCGCTGGAGAGCTGGGATGAGGCGGAAGCCGCAGCTCCTTTTTGTCTCCTGCCCACACGGAGATTCCCAGGAGAAAACCACACACAGCAGCAGCCTGTGGAGAGCCCTGCACGTGCTCCCAGTGCTCCCACACCCCCACAGCAAATCTCCCCTCACAGACACTGACACCACCTGTTGCACAGCTCCATCCTGCTCACCCAAATCCCAAAGGAGCTCAGCCTCCTGTCAGGGGTGTTCTGGTTATCCAGCACCTCCATGGAATTGGGAGAAGAGAAGGGAATTTAAATGTGCTCCACTCCAGGGAGGATTTCCTCTGTCCCATCCACCTGTGTTTTGGGGACTTCCTGAGCAGCCACAGCCACCCCCACAGCTCCTCTGGCTCCTCCAGTCCCCACATTCCGATGGCAATCGTTATTCCAGCACTGTGGAACAGGTTCTAGAAGCTTCCCAGCAGCACTGATGGGCAATGTGGAGGCTCAGCTTCACCACAGAGCCCTCAAGGCTCTGCCTGATCCACAGGGCCTCTGTTGGATATATCCTGGTCTCTGGCACAGCAGCAGCTCCTGACACGCTGAACTCACCAGAGTAATCTCAAATCTCCCCATCTGCGGCACTGAGGAAGTTTCCAAACCTGTTCTCTGTCTGTACCCTGTGCCTATGGAACCCCATCTTCGTCTCCTGGAAGAATCCTGACAGTTCCCACAGCTCGAGGATGCTGCAGGAGTCAGACCCTCAACAAGATTTTCCCCTCCCAGACACTAATAAAACCTGTTTTACAAAATAACTTTTCCTTTCATTCATACACTCTAAAAAGGCACTTTTTTTTTCATTAAAAAAGCCTCATTTTAGATTTTAGATGATTCTACGCAGATGCAGCAGTGCTGAAGTTTCAGGATGATGAAATCTACAGAAATGACACGAAAAAACTCCAACTTGATCACAGTTCTTTCACTTATGTTAAGATGAAGCAGCTCCACTGTTCAGAGTTTAAGAACAAAAGTAAAGGCCTGGCTGGGGACATGAGACCAAGAATGACTGGTCCCCAATGCATAAGGCAGTCCTCAGACCAAATTCCTGACAAAACAAAACCTCAGGAAGTGTTCTTGCCTCCAGTCCTTCCAGCCAGACATGTGGAGGTCACAGAATCATGGAGTGATTTGGGGTGGAAGGGACCTTGGAGCTCATTCAGCCTCCCCCCTGCCATGTGCAGGGACACCTCCAACCATCCCAGGCTGCTCCAAGCCCTGCTCAATCTGGTCTTGGACACCTCCAGGGATGGAGCATCCTCTGGAAAATCCATTCCAGTGCCTCACCACCCTCAGGGAGGATTTTTTTCCCCAATAATCCCACCTAACCCTGCTCTCCAGCAGATGGAACCCATTTCCCCTTGTCCTGCCACTGGAGATGAAGGAATACTGCCTGCACCTCTTCTCTCCCAGCCCAGTTTTCCCTCTTGAGTGTCACCCCGCACACGGAAAACTCCGGCTCTTCTTTCCCGAGCACTTCGAGGGAACACTCACATCAACCAGAGCTCTGCCACGAGCTGGTTTTGGGTCGCTGAAGCGGCCCCGGGAGAATTCCAAGGAAGGAGGTTAATTAGGGCTCCCTGGCACGGCAGCCCAGACTCCCGGGAGCGCGGGATTCCGCCCGGGATGCACGTGGACACACTCGGGGAGGAGATCCAGCAGCTCACCTGCACCGGGCAGAGCAGCACCACGGCTGCCCCGGGGCTTTCCATGCGCTTCCACCCCCTCCTGAGGGGATTTTTTGCTATTCTTCGGTTTTTCACAGAATTCTGGAATTGGGTTGGAAGGGACCTTAAAGCCCATCCCAACAGCTCGGCTGTTCCGAGCTGTCCAGCCTGGCCTTGGACACTTTCAGGGACAGCGCAAAACCCAGAGAAGGATTTTACGGGGAAAATTGGAAGTTTATAAACAGATCCTCTCGCCTGCACGCTCTGGATGGTTCCACGCGCTACTTACCGGGAGTTCGCGGTTTTGGCCGCCACCGTTCGGCGGGTGCCGGTGGCCACGGACCCACCGAGAAACGCGCAACACGGCCCGGACACCCCCCGCCACCCGCGCAGCCCCATTCATTCCGCGCAGCGCGGTAGACCCCCGGGGCCGAGCCGGTAACCGGGGCCGGGGCGCTCCACCCTCACCCGGTAACCGCGGCCGCGCGCACGCGATAAGCGGGGAAAGAGCCGCCGGCCGCCCAAGGTCGGCACGCGGCGGGAGCCCCGCGCTCGGCGGCGCCGGAGCGGCTCCCGCTGCAGCGCCCGCGGCCCGGCGGGGCCTGGCGGGGCCTGCCCGTGCCGCTCCCACCCCCGGGCCTCACATGGCGGATGGCGACGGCTGTGGCGGGCGCTCCTGCGCGGTGCGGCTCGGGCTGCGGACGGTGTCTCCGGCCGTACGGGCGGCGCGGTGGCGGTGCGGGCGGTTGCCGGGAGAGGCTCCGGCGGCGGCTCCGGCGGCGGCTCCGGTGGCTCCGGGCGGGCTCGGGGCTCGGCGCGGCCTCGCTCCCACAATGCCCCGCGCGCGCTCGGCCCGTGGTGACGCAGCAAAATCCCCGCGCCCCGCGCGCGCGCGCGCGCCGCCTCCTCCCGCCGCCGCCAACCGCGCGTGCGCCGCACACACCCCCCCCCCGGCGCGCGCCCCCGCCCCGCGCGCGCCCCCGCCCGCCGCCCTTCCAGCAGCTTCTCGGGGCGCATGCGCAGTGCGGGCGGTGCTGAGGGGGGATGCGGGGCGGGAAGGGGACACCCGCGACCCTCCCACTGTCCTTGTCCGGAGAGTCCCCAAATCCAATCCCTCCTGGTGTCCATCCTGAGCCTCTGCTGGAGGAATCTGAGGCCATTGCTCTCATCCTGTCTCTCTGTCCTCTGGGAGCAGAGCCCGACCCCACCCGGCTCCGCTCTCCCTCAGGGAGTTGTGGGGTGAAAAGGTCCCTCCTGAGCCTCCTTTTCTCCAGGCTGAGCCCCTTCCCAGCTCCCTCAGCGCTTCTCCAGACCCTCCTGCTGCTGCTCCAGCCCTTCCCCAGCTCTGGCCACGTTCCAGCCCCTCAATGTCTCTGTGGCCCTGAGGGCCCAGAACGGGAGCCAGCGCTGGAGGGGCCTCAGCAGGGCCAGCACAGGGGGACAATCCCTGCCCTGGGGGGACAATCCATGCATTGGGGGACAATTCCTGCCCTGGGGGACAATCCCTGCCTTGGGGACAGCCCAGGTGCCATCCTGGGCACACCTGGGCACACCTGGGCTCATGTCCAGCCATGCACCGGCACCCCCAGGTCCTGTCCCAGCTTTCCAGCCCCTCTTCCCCCAGCCTGCAGTGTTCCATGGGGTTGGGGGTGCCTTGTTGACTCGCTGGCCTCAGCCCATGGATCCATCCTGCCGAGATGGCTCTGCAGAGCTTCCTGCCTTCCAGCAGATCAATATCCCACCCAAACTGGTGTCATCCACAAACCAAGGCACCCTCAATCCCCTCACCCATGTCATGGATGAAGACATTACACAGGGCTGTTTGTGACATGGCCACCAGCCAGGTTTGAACCCCAAGGAGTCCACAGCCCCACATTCACAGCCTTTCCCTCACCCACGATTCCTTTTTCCTGCCTGCTGCAGGGAAGTGAGGAGCCCCCCTGAAGGGAACCCTGAGGGGATGAAGGGGTGACCCTGCAGCTGACTGAGGCTGCCCTGGGCTCACGTCCAGCCAGGCTCTGGGACAGGAAGGAAAGGAGGGAACGGGCAGGTGGTGTTCCAGCACGGGGTATCGGCGCCGGCATCTTCCCGGGAGGAAGGCTCCACCCTGGGGCCACGACTCCCAGGGAAGGGCGGCCAGCAAAGCACCGAAGAGCAGCAGTTTCACCAACAATAAGCCACAACTTTTATTAACCGATAGAAATAGTACAAATTTTAAATTTAGCTGTATTTTATTCTTCTCTGAAACACCAAAAAAGGCTCCTCCCTCCGGCAGCTACATCGTCAGCTCCTGTGGGGAGGACAGGAATCAGAGGCCAGCCCAGAGCTAGCAGCTTCCCCCAGGGACCCCCCCAAACGTGCTGCCCCCCAGCACTCACCATTATCGCGTTTACAATGTCGTTACTGTTGTTCTTGAGGGCTCGCACGGCCTTTGCTCGTGACACGTTCGCCTGTGACATCACCAGCTCGATGTCTTTCACCTCCACGCCGGTTTCATCAACCTGAAGGAGAAACAGAGGCCAGGATTGGTGCCAGTTCCAGGCCTGGCATGGAGTGGGATTGTCTGGACTGGAAGCCAGGAGACCAGCCCTGCAGTAGGGTAGAACCCTGTGCTCTCCCTTTGCCATCACAACAGAAACACGGATGAAGGAGAGGAATCCATGGATTAACCCAAACCATAGCCCCACAGAGTGGCTGGGGAAGGCATTACCTCCTCTTCCTCGCTCTCCTCCTGCACCGTGGGGGTCTGTGTGTTTTCCTGGATGTTGGAAACAGGTTCTCCTTGCACTTTGAACTTTTCGGCGGCCGCCAGCTGAGCCTGCTGGGACAGGTCTTCGATCTGCAGGAGGGAAGGAAAGGAGCAGTGAGGCCAGTGCTGGGCAGTGCCAACACATTCCCTGGCAGAAGCCACACAGTGCACAGGTGACAGGGAAGGAATCCTGGCACAGAGTCCTGCTGGCTCCAGGGTGGGCTCACCTTGGCCTCGCCGAAGACGATGTAGGTGTCTGACGCCGGGCTCTTGTACACGTCTGGCTTTGTGATGACAAAGAGGATGTTCTTGGATTTCCGGATGGTGACTCTGGTGACTCCTGTCACCTGGCGAAGGCCCAGCTTGGACATTGCCTGAAAAACACGAGGGAAAGGTCAGTGAAGGACAAAGAGCTCTGGAACCAGCCCAGATGTGCCCACTCCTCCCCCTGGAGTCCCAGGGCATGGATACACATGGAAATGCAGCACTCCCGGGCTGTCAGCTAGAGGAAACACTCCCATCTCAGGACTGGTGACATCCCCAGCATGACTCTGAGCCTGGGGCTGTTCCCCAGGGACAGCTGAAGTCTCACCTTGCGAGCTTTCTTCTCGCTCCGGCTCTGTTTGGCTTTGCTGACGGGTTCCTCATCTATTTCGGCCGCTGCTGCGAGCTGCAGGGAAGGAAAACCAGAGGGATCAGTGACAATGCTGGGGTGACACCAAAGGGACTCTGATCCACCATGGATGTGCCCTACCTGTGCCTGCTGTGTCGTGGCCTGTGTGGAGTCCTGCTCTTCGAGCTCTGGTACGGATTCATCGCTGTCAGACTCTGTGCCAGACCCTGCAGAGACACACACCCCTCACTCTTCCCACCTCAGGCAGGTCCAGGGGACACAGCCTTTGCTGCTGGTTCCCAGTGCAGCCACCAGTCAGCCCAGTTAAGTGGTGGAGGGAGCATTCCCTGCACTGTGGATGCCACCAGGAGCTCTCACTGCACCCCAAATGCCACCAGCAGGGTGGCACGAGTGGGTCCTCAGCCTCTCCCCATGGTGGGAGCTGGGTGCCAGAGCCCCACAGGTACCCAGAGATATCCTGAGGCAGCCCCAGCCTGAGGTACTGGCTCGAGGAGGAGGTGGGTGCACTGCCAGGGTGCTGAGGTGGCAGCAGCCCAGTGTGACTCCCCTCAAACCCAGAGCTGACACACGGCACTGATGAGCCCTCAGGGCTGCTGCACATCCGTGGCTTCACTACAGGGATGATGTGACAAACCCAAACCCCTCTCAGGGAACAGCACCTCTGCGTGCCCAGAGGTCACCAGCTGCAGTGCCAACACCACTTGTGACCCACAGCACTGACCACACCAGTTACCAAAGCAGAGCCAGGTGTCCCCAACCTCAGAGGCTGGAGGTCACCTGGAGGTGACTGTGATGCTCCCATGCAGCCATTACCTGGATCCAGTCCTGCTTCCTGCTCTGGGAAAGGCCTCTGTGCCCACAGCACACAAACCCTCTGCAGGTGTCAGGGTGTGCCTGGGCTTCCCAACACTGCAGGCAGAGCGTGGGGACAGCCCAGTTTGGCACCAGCACTGCCCACAGCCCCCCTTCCAGCTGGACAAAGGGACACCACGTGGACACCACACACAGCAGGGACAGGAATGTGGGTGGCAGCTCCTCCGTGTGAAGCTCAGCTCAGCTCAGCGTGTCCATGCCACAAACCACACCGTGCTCCGTGCCCGAGGACAGGACACGCGTTAGTGACCGCGCCGAGCCCCGCCCCTCCCTGCTCACCGCCTGCCGGGCTCGGTGACATCTATCGCGACACTCCCCCAGGGCGGGGTTAGTATCCCGCGGGCATCCAGTGACACTCCATGCACACGGCAAACCGCGCCCAAAATAAAAATACCCTTGTCATTCTTGAGGACGGGCTGCTGCGGCGCCGGGGGGGCCGGGACCCCCGCGGGCGGGGACAGCTCCAGCAGCACGGGCGGCTCGGGGGGGAGCAGAGGCGGCAGGTCCTCATCGTCAGCGCCGAGCGGGGCCTTCGGGGGCGGCCGAGTGGCCGGCTTGGCCACCTTGTTATTAGTGGCCACCTTGTTATTAGTGGCCACTTTGTTATTAGTGGCCACTTTGTTACTGGTGGCCACCTTGTTGTTGGTAGGGGGCTGCTGCTTCTTGCCAGGGGGAGTGCTTGGGGCAGAGCTGGTGTCTGATTTTGCAGGGGTTGGGGGCTTTGGAGGGGCACCAGGGTTTGGAGCAGGAGCTGGGGCTGCGGCTGGAGCTGCAGGAGTTGGAGTGGCCTTGACAGGGCTCTTTGGAGGTGCCTTGGCCTCAGCAGGGCTCTTTGAGGGTCCTTTGGCTGCAGCAGGGGTGGCTGGAGGGGGCAGTGCCTTTGACAGGGCTTTTTGGGGGTGCCTTGGCCTCAGGAGGGGTAGCTGGAGCTGGGGTGGCTTTTACAGGACTCTTCGGGGGTGTCTTTGCCTCAGCAGGGCTTTTTGAGGGTTCTTTGGCTGCAGCAGGGGCTGCTGGAGCTGGGGTGGCTTTGTCAGGGCTCTTTGGAGGTGTTTTGGCCTCAGCAGGGGCTGGAGTAGTTTTGGAAGGGCTCTTTGGAGGTGTTTTGGCCTCAGCAGGGGCTGGAGTAGTTTTGGAAGGGCTCTTTGGAGGTGTTTTGGCCTCAGCAGGGGCTGGAGTAGTTTTGGAAGGGCTCTTTGGAGGTGTTTTGGCCTCAGCAGCTGCTAGCTTTGAGGGCTCTTTGGAGGTCTGGCCTTTGCAGGGCTGGGGCAGTTTTGGAGGGCTCTTTGGGGGTGCTTGCTCAGCAGGGGCTGCAGCTTTGGAAGGGCTCTTTGGGGGTGCTTTGGCCTCAGCAGGGGCTGGGGCAGTTTTGGAAGGGCTCTTTGGGGGTGCTTTGGTCTCAGCAGGGGCTGGGGCAGTTTTGGAAGGGCTCTTTGGGGGTGCTTTGGCCTCAGCAGGAGCTGGGGTGGCTTTATCAGGGCTCTTTGGGGGTGCTTTGGCCTCAGCAGGAGCTGAGGTTGTTTTGGAAGGGCTCTTTGGGGGTGTTTTGGCTGCTGGAGGGGTGGCTGGAGCTGGGGTGGCTTTGTCAGGGCTCTTTGGGGATGTTTTGTCCTCAGCAGGGGCAGCTGGAGCTGAAGGTGCTGGAGCCACAGGAGAAGATGGGGTAGTGACAGGGCTGCCCTTGGGAGACTTTTTGCCTCCTCCAGGGGAAGCTGGAGCTGGGGTGGCTTTACCAGGGCTCTTTGGGGGTGTTTTGTCCTCAGTGGGGGGTGGCTGGAGCTGGGATGGCTTTGCCAGGGCTCTTTGGGGGTGTTTTGTCCTCAGTGGGGGTGGCTGGAGCTGGGATGGCTTTACCAGGGCTCTTTGGGGGCGTTTTGGCAGCTGGAGCTGGAGGAGCTGCAGGAGCTGGGGTGGCAGGGGACGGGGGAGCAACAACAGGGCTCTTGGGAGCAGTTTTGGCTGCAGGTGGGGTAGCTGGAGCTGGAGTGGGGGGAGTTGGAGTGGCAGCTGAGGCTGCAGCAGAGCCCTTGGGAGGATCTTTGGCTGAGGGAGGGGCAGCTGGAGAAGGTGGAGCTGCCATGGGTGGTGTGACAGGGGCAGGGGGAGCAGTGACAGGGCTCCCAGGAGCTGCTTTGGCTGCAGGAGGGGGTGGCTGGAGCTGCCATGGGCAGTGTGACAGGGGGCAGCAGGAGCTGCTTTAGCCACAGGAGGGGTGGCTGGAGCTGCCATGGGCAGTGTGACAGGGGCAGCAGGAGATGTTTTAGCCACAGGAGGGGTGGCTGGAGCTGCCATGGGTGGTGTGACAGGCACAGAGGGGGGCAGCTGGGACAGTGACTGGGGCTCCCAGGAGATGTTTTAGCCACAGGAGGGGTGGCTGGAGCTGCCATGGGTGGTGTGACAGGGGGCAGCAGGAGCTGCTTTAGCTGCAGGAGGGGTGGCTGGAGCTGCCATGGGTGGTGTGACAGGCACAGAGGGGGCAGCTGGGGCAGTGACAGGGCTCCCAGGAGATGTTTTAGCCACAGGAGGGGTGGCTGGAGCTGCCATGGGTGGTGTGACAGGAGGGCAGCTGGCAGAGGGCACAGCAGGCACAGGAGCTGCTGCTGGGAACACGGGGCTCGCTGGAGGCCCTGGGACAGAGATGGCAGCTCCCAGTGTGGGGGTGGACAGGGCAGGAGCTGCCTGGGGGCTGGGCTCCCAGGAGGGGTCCTGGCCACTGAGGGAGGGACTGGGTGTCCCACAGCTGGGACCACTGGGGCAGGGCCCACAGGACAGCCCTTGGCAACTGGGAGCAGTGGTGAGACTGGGGCACCAGGGGCTGGGCCCGGTGAGGCAGCAGCAGGATGCCCAGGGGACATCCCAGATGGCAGCAGAGGGATAGGGGGTGACAAGGGAGCTTTGGGGGCAGCCAGGAACACAGGGGGAGAGATGGCACCGACCAGGGCTGCAGCTGGAGCTGGGGCTTGGGGAGAGGCTGCAACAGAAGCCAGTGGGGTGGCAGCAGGAATTCCAGGAGACACTGGGACTGTGGGAAGTGAGGGTGATCCTGGACTCTGGGAACACACAGGCAGCACTGGTGGGGGGAGATGCCAGAAGGGGACGGGATGGGGGAGGTAGGAGAGGGGCTGGGGCTGCTCCAGAGGTGGGGAAAGGGGCTGGGGCTGCTCCAGAGACAGGGAGAGGGGCCAGAGGTGCAGCTCCCACAGAGGCAGCAGTGGGAGCAGTTTTCATGGCAGAGGTGAGAGCAGCTGGGAGAGAACTGGGGCTCACTGGGGAGGCAAGAGGGGCCACTGTCACTGCAGCAGAAGCAGCAGCCAGGCCAGGTGACACTGGTGCTGGGAATCCTGGAGACACTGGGCTAACTGGGGCAGGCCCTGGAGACCCTGGGGCTGCAAAACCCGCCGGGGCCTGCGGAGCTGGAGGAGGGGCAGTGGTGACTGGGCCCAGCTGAGGCGGGGCAGGGGGCTGGGGGGGCATGGAGAACACGGGGATGGCTGCAGCAGGGACCACGGGGGGGGACAGGGGTGCCTGGGGGGCCCGGCAGAGCCGTGGCAGCGCCGGGAGGCTGCACAGGGAGAGCCTGGGCGGATGGAGATGGAGTCAGAGGTGGGGAATGAGCAGCATGAAGAACAGCTAAAGGAGAGAAACAGAGTGAGCCATGAGAGGAGGGAGGGAGAGAGGGAGACAGGGAGGGGGCAGGCAGCCAGCCCTGGCCTTCCTCTGGCCTCTGTGCCTGGCTGCTGGCCCAGCAGGCACTGCCAGGGTCAGCACGGAGCAGGACGTTCATCCCCTGGTAGAACACAGACTTTCTGCAGAGCCCTGGGCTGGCAGGAGGCCACTGAGGCCACCAGGAAACCCCAGCGGGCCAGGGATGCAGGGATCCAGCTCTGCCCTCCCAAAGGGGCTGCCACAACCTCAGTGGAGCCCCAGTCTGGCATGAGCTGCTCATGAGCCTGGGGTCACGCCCTGGGCTGTTGGGAGCAGGGGGGAACAAAGACCCACCCAAGAAGAGGAAGAAAAAGTCAAATATAACCCACTGGGTTATAACTCCTGGAGTGCCCTGGGAGCCCCTCCCTCCAGCCATGGGTGACATGGGGGCACAGTGACATGGGGGTGGTGGGGCCAGGCCCCCCAGTGCCCCCCACTTCCCTGGAAGCTGTTAAGGTTAATGGAACTGCAACCCCCAGAACGGCACACGCTGGTTAATGCGGCACACGAGGGGTTACAGGAGGGTCCCGAGTACCTGGAGCAGGGATGGGAGCAGGAACAGGGGCAGCTGCAGCTGAACAGGGAGAACAACAGTTTATTAAGGCAAGTCCTGCTGACCAGGAGCAGCCTCCAGCTCCCCTGCCAGGTCCTAGAGAGCCTGGAGAGAGCCTGGCCATTCCCAATGCCAGCTGCTGATCCAAGGGCACTGCTCAGACAACAGGCCACGACAGGGCTGAGCTTCCAGCTCCTGAGCCAGAGCTGAGAGCAGCCTTGACATTCCCAAAAAATTCCCAATGCCAACCAGCAACCAAGGGGCAGCATTTAGGGAAGAGACCATGAGAGAGTTCAGCTCCTGAGCCAGAGAGAGCCTTGACATTCCCCAAAAAATTCCTAATGCAAACCATCAATCAAGGGGCAATATTTAGGGAAGAGGCACTCCTGAGCCAGAGCTGAGAGCCTGGAGAGAGCCTTGACATTCCCTAAAAAATTCCCAATGCCAACCAGCAACCAAGGGGCAACATTTAGGGAAGAGGCCATGAGAAGGTTCAGCTCCTGAGCCAGAGCTGAGAGCAGCCTTGACATTCCCAAAAAACTCCCAATGCCAACCAGCAATCAAGGGGCAATATTTAGGGAAGAAGCCAAGAGAGAGTTCAGCTCCTGAGCCAGAGAGAGCCCTGACACTCCCAATGTCATTCCCAGCACCCACTGGAGATCCAAGGGCACCACCCAGGGAAGAGCCAGTGCTGGTCCAACCGGTGCTGCCGGCTGGGAGAGCAGAACCAGCCCAAAGCCAGCCCCATGCCAGCATCCTGTCCCTGTCCCACCCTCATCAGGGTCACACTCGTGTCCTGGTCTGGCTGCCACCCAGGGCAGTGACACGTGCATGGAAGGCAGGGAATGATATCCCTGAAAAATGCTCCTGTTTTAGCCAAAGCACGGCGCTGTGGGAAGGATGGGGAGGCCTGGAGCTGGACATCAGTGCCAGCGGGTGTCAGGACACTTCCTGCTCCAGGGAACGTCCTGGTGCCTCCAAAAGGAGCAACAAGTGCTGCCAAGGGCCCTGGGCCTGTCACAGAACAGGCTGTGCAAGCCACCCTCTCTGAACAACCCTTTATCCCTGCCTGCTCTCCCTGTTCCTTCGTTTGAGCACGTTCCTGACAAACACAACCATCCCTGCTTGCTGCTCCTCCCCCAGACCCCCACCTTTCCTTGGTCTCCTCTCCAACATCACCAAGCCAAAGGATTCCCAAAAACCACCTGGGGGCAGAGCCTGCCCAGAGCCCCTCTGGATCAGCGTGCCCATCTCCAGGGTTTTTCCAGGGACCAGCTGATGAAAATCATCCCAGGAACACCATCAGAGACTTGAGAGCAGCAGATTTTTGGGAGTTGTCAGTTGAGAGGGACACAAGAGCCATTCCAGGGAAAGGGCCCCAAAGAGGAATTCCAGCTACGCAGGGAGGGATAAGGAGCTCAGCAGCTCCCTGGGAATCCTCGGTGCAGCTGTCACAGCAACAGCCATCACTCAGCTCCCTCCTTGTGTCCCCTGCCACCAACCCTCGTGGTCCCACAATGGGACAGTGCCCAAATCCAATGAGAGACCCCCAAATCCAACAGGTCAGAACCCCAAAATTCAATTATAGACCCCCAAATCCAACGGGGCAGACACTCAGATCCAGCGGAGGAGACCTTCAAACACAACAGGGCAGATCCTCAACATTCAGTGAAAAACCCCAAATCCAACGGGACAGATCCCCAAAATTCAATGAAAGACCCTCAAATCCAAAGGGACTGATCCCCAAAACTCAGTGAGAGCAACAAAATCCAAAGGGACAGACCTCAAATCCAACAGGACAGATCCCCAAAATTCAATGAAAGACGCCCAAATCCAAAGGGAGAGATCTCCAAAATTCAGTGAGAGGACCCCAAATTCAACAGGGCAGACCTCCAAAATTCAATGAAATACCCCCAAATCTAAAGGGAGAGATCTCCAAAATTCAGAGAGAGCAACAAAATCCAAAGGGACAGACCCCAAATCCAACAGGACAGATTCCCAAAATTCAGTGAAAAACCCCAAATCCAACCGGGCAGACCTCCAAAATTCAGTGAGAGGACCTCAAATCCAACGTGGCAGACCCCAAATCCAACAGCACTCCTAAAATTCAGTGAGAGACCCCCCAAATCCAACAGGGCAGTGACTCTAATTCAGTGGAGGCCCTCAAATCCAACAGGGCAGAACTTCAAATCCACTGGCAAACCCCCAACTCTAAAGGGGACACCCCCAAATCCAACAGGAGAGCCCTGATCACCCTCATGCTCTGAGCTGCCCCCTCAGATCAGCTGACACCCGGATATAAAACAGACCCAAAATCCAATGAATCCAGCAGAAAAAAAATTCCCAAATCCAACACTCCGAGCTGGCCAGGACCAGCCCAACCAGGCTCCGAGGCACCCCGGGGATTTTGGGACACGAGGCGTCCCCACTCCCACCCAGGCACGTTCCCTGTGCCACAAGCCGCGTGTTTTGCGTGGGAAACCACGGAACCGGTTTGTTTTGGCACGAGGACACGGAACGGACAGCCCAAAAATCCTCATGGCGGAGGTGAGGAGAGCCGGGATCACACAACGCCCGCCGCCACCGGGAGCACCGGGAGACCCCCGGGAAGCTGCAACTCCCCCAAAACCAGCCCGGACACCCCCCGGCCTCACCTGTCTCCGCCTGCGGCTGCGGCAGCTCCTGCTCCGTGGCCGGGACGGTTTCTGTAGCTTCGCCGGGCATTTCTACGGGAATGGACAAAGCGACAGGTCCGGGCTCGCCGGGGCTCCGGGACAGGCGAGCACCGGGAGCTCGTTCTTCCCACCCCGCGCCTCCCACTAGCGGGAAAATCTACCAAGAGAACTCGGCACGGCACAGGCAGAGCCCGGTCCCGGTCTCAGTCCCGGTGCCGGTCTCAGTCCCGGTGCCGGTCCGGGGCCTAGGCCGCCTCCCCCCCCCATCCCCGCCGGTGCGCGCCACCTCTGCCCTGCCCGGCGCCCCCATGATCCCATCGACGGCCTCAACCGGCTCCTCCCGGCCACCCGCTCGTCCCGCTACCGGCGAGCGGCGCCCTAAGCGGCGGATGGCAGCGGATGGCGACGGATGGCGGCGCGGGACTCACTGTGCGGGGAGCGGGGCCCAAGATGGCGGCGGAAAGAGACCGAGAGGGCAGCGCGACTTCCGGGAGCGCGCGACTTCCGGGGCAGTGGGAGAGGCCGGTAACACGGTCCGGCCCGGCCCGCACGGCCGCGCTCCGGCGTTCCGGGCTCCGCTCGGGCCCCGCCGTGGGAACGGGGAATCCCCCCGGGGAGGGGTGGGACCCCGGGGAGGGGGTGGGACCCCCGTGGGAACGTGGCGAGGAGCCCTCCGGGAGTGGGATGGGATGTTCTGAATGTGGGGCCAGGTTTCAGCCGGTGCGGCAGGGATTCGTGGGGCTGGCAGGGACTTTGAGGGCAGGTCCTGGCAGGGTTAGGGGGTCAAGGCAGGGTCCTGGCAGGGTTAGGGGGTCCAGGCAGATTTAGAGGGTCAGGGCAGGGGTCCTGACAGATTTAGGGGGGTCAGGGCAGGGGGTTCAGGCAGGGGTTAGGGGGGTATGGGGGAGGGTCTTGGCAGATTTAGGGGGTCTTGACAGGGTTAGAGAGTCAGAGCAAGGTCCTGGCAGGGTTAGGGGGTCAGGGCAGGGTCCTGGCAGGGCTTAGAACAGGGGTCCAGGCAGGATTAGGGGTCCAGGCAGGGTTAGGGGGTCAGAGCAGGGTCCTGGCAGGGCTTAGAACAGGGGTCCAGGCAGGATTAGGGGGTCCAGGCAGGGTTAGGGGGGTCAGAGCAGGGTCCTGGCAGGGTTAGGGGGTCCAGGCAGATTTAGGGGGCTCAGGGCAGGGGGTCCAGGCAGGGTTAGGGGTCAGGGCAGGGTCCTGGCAGGATTAGGGGGTCAGGGCAGGGTCCTGGCAGGGTTAAGGAGTCAGGGCAGGGGGTCCAGGCAGATTGAGAAGGTCAGGGCAGGGTCCTGGCAGGATTAGGGGGTCAGGACAAGGTCCTGGCAGGGGACTGGGGGCAGCACCCCCACACTGCAGAACAGAGCCCCCCTCCCCACAGAGAGCAGACTCCCCCTCCCACCTCAGCACATCCCAGTCCCAGCACGTGGGTAACCAGAAACATTTAATTGTCCTTGTGTAAAAAACAGTACAAAATCACAAAAAGTGGGGAAGGGGCGGGGAGCCCGTGTGCTTTGGCTGCTCCAGGGCACTGGGACCCCCAGCAGGGCAGGTGACAAGGACCAGCTGTGACACTGGCAGCTCCAAGGCCTCAGAAATCTCCTTGCAGATCTGTGAAGAGGAAAAATGAGAAGGTTTTTTTTCCCAGATTAAAAAAAAGCAACAGCCATCCCTCCTTGTGTCCCTGGCTGTCACCAAATTTCATGGCCCCGGATTCAGTGAGAGATTCCCCAAATTCAGTGAGAGACACCCCAAATTCAGGGAGACACCCCAAAATTCAGTGAGAGACGCCCCAAATCCAATGGGAGGCCCCAAAATCCAGGTTTTTGGGGTGGTTTTGGGGTAGTTTTTGGGGAGGGTTTTGGAGTGGTTTTTGGGGTGGTTTTGGGGCTGGTTTTTGGGGTGGTTTTTGGGGTGGTTTTGGGGGTTTTGGGGTGGTTTTGGGGGATTTTTGGGGTGGTTTTGGGGGGTTTTTGGGGTGGTTTTTGGGGGGATTTTGGGGTGCTTCCTGTGTTTTCGGGGTGGTTTTGGTGTGGTTTTGGGGGTGGTTTTGGGGGGTTTTGGGGTGTTTTTGGGGGGATGGGGGATTTTTGCGGTGGTTTTGGGGTGGTTTTTGGGGGATTTGGGGTGCTTTTGGGTCGGTTTTGGGGGTGTTTTGGGGGTGCTTTGGGGGGGTTTTGAGGGTGTTTTTGGGATGGTTTTTGGGCTGGTTTTTGGGCTGGCTTTTGGGGTGGTTTTTGGGGGTTTTTGGGGGGGTTTTGGGAGTGGTTTTGGTGTGGTTTTAGGGGGTGGCTGGGGTGGTTTTGGGGGTGGTTTTGGGGTGGTTTTGGGGGGTTTTGGGGGTGGTTTTGGGGGTGGTTTTTGGGGGTTTTGGGGGTGGTTTTTGGGGGTGGTTTTGGGCTGGTTTTGGGCTGGTTTTGGGCTGGTTTTGGGGCTGGTTTCGGGGGTGTTTTTGGGCTGGTTTTGGAGTGTTTTTGGGGTGGTTTTGGGGCTCTCACCGCTCTGACGGATCCGCTCTCTCACCGGGCTTTCTCCATCCCTCCACAAACTGCTCAAACACCCCTCACGTAAGGGGCCAGGCTGGTCTTCTTATAGTCTGGAGGATTTGGGGGAGTGGGCAGGGGAAGGAGTGGGGTGATGGGGATCCCCAAAGTCCAACCCTGAGCTCCAAATCCCAACCCTGATCCCCAAAATCCCATTTCTGACCTCCAAACCCTGGCCCTGAAACCCCATACCTGACTTCCAAAACCCCAACATTGGACTCGAAAACGACATTGACCCCCAAACCCCAACTCTAACCCCAAAAATCCCAGCCTTGACCCCCAAAACCCCCATCCCCAAACCCTGGTCCTGATTCCCCAAAACCCCAACCTTGACCCCCCAAAACCCCATCCCTGACCCCCAAAACCCCCAACCTTGACCCCCCAAAACCCCAACCCTGACCCCCAAACCCCAACTCTAACCCCCAAAACCCCATCCCTGACTTCCAAACCCCATACCTGACCCCCAAAACCCCAACATTGACCCCCCAAACCCTGACCCTGATTCCCAGAACCCATCCCCAACACCCAAAACCCCCAACCCTAACCCCCCAAAACCCCAGCACTGACCTCCAAACCCCAAACCCAAACACCCAAAAATCCCAAGCTTGACCCCCCAAAATCTCATCTACAACCCCCCAAAACCCCTCATCCTTGATTCCCAAAACACCAACTCTGACCCCCAAAACCCCAACCCTGACCCCCCAAACCCCAATTTTAACCCCCAAAACCCCAACCCTGACCCCCAAACCCCAATTTTAACCCCCAAAACCCCAACCCTGACCCCCCAAAAATCCAATTTTAACCCCAAAGCTCCAACTCTGACCCCTCAAAACTCCCAACCCCTGACCCCCTAAGCCTCCCAACTCCTGATCCCTAAAACCCCTAATTTTAACTCCCAAAACCCCAACCCTGGACCAAAACACCAACTCTGACCCCTTAAAACTCCCCAACCCTGGACCTCTAAACTCCTAACCCCTGACCTCCAAACTCCCAGCCCCTGGACCCCCTAAACCCCCAATTTTAACCCCTAAACCCCTAACCCTGGACTCCCCCAAAACACTAACTTGACCCCTAAACCCCAGCCCTCTGACCTCCCCTAAAACTCCCAACTCCTGACTCCCTAAACCCCAGCCCTGACCCCCAAACCCCCAATTTTAACCCCCAAAACCCCAACCCTGACCCCCAAACCCCAATTTTAACCCCAAAAGCCCAACTCTGACCCCTTAAAACCCCAATCCTGACCCCCAAGCCTCAACCCTGACCCCCAAACCCCAATTTTAACCCCCAAAACCCCAACCCTGACCCCCAAAAACACCAACTCTGACCCCCAAAACCCCAACTCTCACCCCCAAACCCCAACCCTGACCCCCAAAACCCCAACTCTGACCCCCCAAAACCCCAACCCTGACCCCCAAGCCTCATTTCAACCCTGATCCCAAAACCCCAATTTTAACCCCCTAAACCCCCATCCCTGACCCCTAAAACCCCAACTCTGACCCCCAAAACTCCCAACTCTTGACTCCCCTAAAACCCCATCCCTGACCCCTAAAACACCAACCCTGACAAAACACCAACTCTGACCCCCAAAACACCAACTTGACTAAAACCCCAACCCTGACCCCCAAACCCCCAATTTTAACCCCCAAAACCCCCAACCCTGACCCCCAAAACCCCAACCCTGACCCCCAAGCCTCAACCCTGACCCCCAAAACCCCTAATTTTAACCCCCAAAACCCCATCCCTGACCCCCCAAAACACCAACTCTGACCCCCAAAACCCCAACTCTGACCCCCTAAAACACCAACCCTGACCCCCAAAACACCAACTCTGACCCCCAAAACACCAACCCCTGACCCCCCAAAACCCCAACCCTGACCCCCAAACCCCAATTTTAACCCCCAAAACCCCAACCCTGACCCCCAAACCCCAATTTTAACCCCCCAAAACACCAACTCTGACCCCCAAACCCCAACCCTGACCCCCAAAACCTAATTTTAACCCCCAAAACCCCAACCCTGATTCCCCAAAACCCCCGACCCTGACCCCCCAAAACCCCCGACCCTGCCCCCCAGACCCGACCCCACTCACCCCTGCAGTCATGCTTTGGGCTCCGTGGCCCCTCCATCCTCCCCTGCTCCCCATCACTGTCAGCTGCATCCAGCTCCTGGCACAGGGAACTGCCAGACAAACGGGATCACAGAACCCACAGAATTCAGAAAAATCCCAGAATTCCCAGAATCAAAGAATCCCAGAATTCACAGAATCCACAGAATCCTGGAATTCCCACAATGCCAGAATCCCAGAACGCACAGAATTCCAGAATCCACAGAATTCACAGAATTCAAAAAATTCCAGAATCCACAGAATTCCAGAAATCACAGAACCCCAGAATCCAGAGAATCCACAGAATCCATAGAATTCCAGAATTCCAGAATCCAGAGAATCCAGAGAATTCACAGAATCCCAGATTGCAAAGCATCCACAGAATCCCAGAATCCACAGAATCCCAGAATTCAAAAAATTCAAAAAATCCCAGAACCCCAGAATCCAGAAAATCCACAGAATCCAGAGAATCCACAGAATTCCAGAATCAAGAGAATCCACAGAATTCCAGAATCCCAGAGAATCCAGAATCCACAGAATCCCAGAATTCACAGAATCCCAGAATCCACAGAAATCCCAGGATTCACAGAACTCCAGAATCCAGAGAATCCACAGAACCCCAGAATCCCAGAATGCACAGAATATCAGGATTCCAGAATCCACAGAATCCCAGAATTCACAAAATTGAAAAAATTCCAGAATCCACAGAATCCCAGAATTCCCACAATGCCAGAATTCCAGAATCCCAGAATTCACAGAACCCCAGAATCCCAGAATCCACAGAACTCCAGAACCCAGAGAATTCACAGAAATCCCAGAATCCACAGAATTCCAGAATTCATAGTGTCCACAGAATCCCAGGATTCATAGGATCCCAGAATTCACAGAACCTGAGAATTCCAGAATTTACAAAATTGAAAAAAATCCCAGAATCCCCAAATCTCAGAATTCACAGAAATCCCAGAATCCACAGAACCCCAGAATCTCAGAATACACAGAATCCCAGAATCCACAGAATCCCAGAATTCACAAAATTTAAAAAAATCCCAGAATCCCACAATTCCAGAATCCCAGAATCAAAAAAACCCCGAATCCCAGAATCCCAGATTCCACAGAATTCACAGAAATCCCAGAATCCACAGAATTCACAAAATTAAAAAAATCCCAGAATCACAAGATACACAGAAATCCCAGAATTTCAGAATCCATAGAATCCCAGAATCCACAGAATCCCTAGAATTCACAAAATTGAAAAAAACCCAGAATCCCCAGAATCCCCAGAATTCACAGAAACCCCAGAATCCCCAGAATGCACAGAACCCCAGAATCCACAGAAATCCCAAAATTCACATAAATCCCAGAGTCCAGCTGTGCTCCAGCAGGATGTTCTGGGGGGCTCTGGCACCCCCAGGACCCCCCAGGCAGAACAACTCTGACGTACGTGATGGTGGGGACAGCAAATGGGTCAAACTGGTCCAGTCTCTGCAGGTCCAGGGGCACAGAAATACGGCCTGGGACACACAGGGGGCATCACATGGTTAAATTTTATATCCTATAAATATGTGGTTATGTCAAGTAAATGTATACTCACAGAATCCCAAGATTTATATATAATATACATAAAATAAAAATACATATTTATATAATATAAATTTGTATTCACAGAATTCCCACAATCCCAGAATTAAGGGAATCCACAGAATCCCAAGATTTATATATTATATACATAAAATATAAATATGTATTCACAGAATTCCCACAATCCCAGAATAAAGGGAATCCACAGAATCCCAAGATTTATATATAATATACATAAAATATAAATACATATTTATATAATATAAACTTGTATTCACAGAATTCCCACAATCCCAGAATAAAGGGAATCCACAGAATCCCAAGATTTATATATTATATACGTAAAATATAAATATGTATTCACAGAATCCACAGAATCCCAGAATTGATATATTATATATATATGATATATAAGCACATATTTATATAATATAAATATGTATTCACAGAATCCCAGAATTACTGAAATTCAAAGAATCCCAGGATTTATATATTATACATATATGAAATTTATAATATGTAATATGTAATATATAATGTGTAATAATATATAATATATAATATATAATATATAATATATAATATATAATATATAATATATAATATATAATATATAATATATAATATATAATATATAATATATAATAAATATATAATATATAATATATAATATATTATATACAATATATAATATATAGTATAATATATATAAGATTATAAGACATAAGATATATACTCAGAATCTCAGAATCCACAGAATACCAGGATTTATATATTTTATATATATATATATAAAGAAATATATATAAAATATATTCACAGAATCCCAGAATCCACAGAGTCCTAGGATTTATATATTATATATATACATAATATTATGTATATATATATTTATATAATATAGATATATATTCACAGAATCCCAGAATCCACAGAGTCCTAGGATTTATATATTATATATATACATAACATTATATATATATTTATATAATATAGATATATATTCACAGAATCCCAGAATCCAGAGCCCCATAATCCACAGAATGCCAGGATTTAGAATATATATTATATATTATATATTATATATAATATATTATATATTATATATTATATTATATACTATATATTATATTATATATTATGTATTATATATTATATATTATATATTATATATTATATATTATATATTATATATTATATATTATATATTATATATTATATATTATATATTATATATTATATATTATATATGTAAATATATAAAATATATATATATTCACAGAATCCCAGGATTTATATAGATATAGATATAGATATAGATAGATATAGATAGATATATATAGATATAGGTGTATATATATAGATACAGATAGATGGATAGAATTTTATATTTATATATTTTTATATATCTATATATAATGTATAATACATATACATATAGATATAGATATATACACACACACATATATATACACATATATACATACATACATATATATACATATATACAATATAAATATATATTATACACCTCTATACACATAAAAACCTGTATTTATTTGCTCCCCTCACGCACCGGTTTTGGGGTGCACGCTGAAGGGGCTCTTGAGCAGGTGGCCGAGCCCTTTGCTGACGTTGCAGTCCAGCCGGGGGAAGCAGAGCTGCAGCATCAGCTCCCACTCGGGGTGAGGGGCAACCGGGCACGGCCCCACTCACAGAATCCCAGAAATCCCAGAACCCACAGAGTCCCAGGATTTATATATTATATATATAATATATAGTCATAGAATCCCAGAATCCACAGAGTCCCAGAATCCACAGGATCCCAGAATCCACAGAATCCCAGGGTTTATATATTATATATATATATATATATATATTATATTTACACAGAATCCTAGAAATCCAAGAATCCACAGAGTCCCAGAATCCACAGGGTCCCAGAATCCACAGAGTCCCAGCATGTATATATTATATATATATAATATATATTCAAAGGAACCCAGAATCCACAGAATTCCAGAATCCACAGAATCCCAGGATATATATATATATTATATTTATATTTATATTTATATTTATATTTATATTTATATTTATATTTATATTTATATAATATTTATATTTCTATTTATACTTATATATATATATATACATATATATATAATGTATAATACACATACATGTACATATACATATACATATACATATACATATACATATACATATACATATATATACACACACACATATATACATATATACATATATATATATACAATATAAATATGTATTATATACCCCTATACAAATAAAAACCTGTATTTATCTGCTCCCCTCACGCACCGGTTTTGGGGTGCACGCTGAAGGGGCTCTTGAGCAGGTGGCCGAGCCCTTTGCTGACGTTGCAGTCCAGCCGGGGGAAGCAGAGCTGCAGCATCAGCTCCCACTCGGGCTGAGGGGCAGCCGGGGCGCGGCCCCGCGCGCGCTCCCGCTCCCGCTCCAGGCGCGCCCGCAGCAGCTCCCAGCGCTGCACCGAGTCCTTCCTGCGGGGAAACTCGGCCCGCAGCGCCTCCCGCGGCTGTGCGCCCGTCAAGGCTCCGTGCGCAGAGCGGGGGGGTGGGGGGTGTGCAGGGCGCTGCTTATCCTGCCAGGACCCAATTAACCCTGCCAGGAGTGCATTTACCCTGCCAGGACCTCATTTACCCTGCCAGGACCTCATTTACCCTGCCAGGACCCAATTAACCCTGCCAGGACCTCATTTACCCTGCCAGGATCCCAATTAACCCTGCCAGGACCCCATTAACCCTGCCGGGACCCAATTAACCCTGCCGGGACCCAATTAACCCTGCCAGGAGTGCATTTACCCTGCCAGGACCCAATTAACCCTGCCAGGACCCCATTAACCCTGCCAGGAGTGCATTTACCCTGCCAGGACCCAATTAACCCTGCCAGGACCCAATTAACCCTGCCGGGAGTGCATTTACCCTGCCAGGACCCAATTAACCCTGCCGGGACACAATTAACCCTGCCGGGACCCCATTTACCCTTCTAGGACCCCATTTACCCTTCCAGGACTCCATTTACCATTCCAAGGCCCCATTTACCCTGCCAGGACCTCACTGACCCCATGTTTTAACTCTGTATTTTAATTTTAACTCCATATTTTAATTTTTAACCCCATTTTAACCCCATTTTTAACCCCATATTTCAATTTTAACCCCACATTTCCCCCCCCCATTTCAACTTTACCCCCACCCTTTAATTTTAACTCCATATTTTAACCCCAGATTTTAATTTTACCCCACCCTTTAATTTTAACCCCTTGCCCGCCACGAAGGAAGGAAGGATATCCTCGGGGAGGAGCGCCAGCACCTTCTCCCATTTCTCGGGGCTGCCCAGGATGTCCTGACCCCGCAGAGCAAAGTCCTCAAAATATTCCTGCACCACGGCCAGGGAGCGCCTGGGGGCACGGGGGGGTCAGAGCCCACCCGGGGGGGACAGTGCCCACCCAGGGGGGCACCAGGGGGGTCAGAACCCACCCAGGGGGGTCAGAAACCACCCAGAGGGGTACCAGGGGGCTCAGAGCCCACCCAAGGGGGGTACCAGGGGGGTCAGAACCCACCCGGGGGGGGCAGTGCCCACCCAAGGGGGGTCAGAGCCCACCCAGAGGGGTCAGAACCCACCCAGGGGGGGCTCAGAGCCCACCCAAGGGGCACCAGGGGGGTCAGAGCCCACCCGGGGGGGGGCAGTGCCCACCCAGAGGGGTCAGAACCCACCCAAGGGGGCACCAGGGGGGTCAGAACCCCCCCCAGAGGGGCACCAGAGGGGTCAGTGCCCACCCAGGGGGGTTAGAACCCACCCAGGGGGGTACCAGGTGGGTCAGAACCCACCCGGGGGGGGGCAGTGCCCACCCAAGGGGGGACAGAACCCACCCAATGGGACACCAAAGGGGTCAGAACCCACCCAGGGGGGGCTCAGAGCCCACCCAGGGGGGTACCAGGGGGGCAGTGCCCAGCCAAGGGGGGACAGAACCCACCCAGAGGGGTCAGAACCCACCCACGGGGGGCTCAGTGCCCACCCAAGGGGGGTCAGAACCCACCCAGGGGGGTCAGAACCCACCCAGGGGGAGCTCAGTGCCCACCCAGGGGGATACTAGGGGGGTCAGTGCCCATCCAAGGGGGATCAGAACCCACCCAAGGGGCTCAGTGCCCACCCAGGGGGGCACCAGGTGGGTCAGAACCCACCCAGGGGGAGCTCAGTACCCACCCAGAGGGGTACCAGGGGGGTCAGAACGCACCCAGGGGGCTCAGAGCCCACCCAAGGGGGCACCAGGGGGGCAGTGCCCACCCAGGGGGGGCTCAGAACTCACCCAGAGGGTTCAGAACCTACCCACGGGGGGCTCAGTGCCCACCCAAGGGGGGATCAGAACCCACCCAGGGGGGTCAGAACCCACCCAGAGGGGTACCAGGAGGGTCAGTGCCTACCCAGGGGGGTCAGAACCCACCCAAGGGGGTACCAGGGGGGTCAGTGCCTACCCAGGGGGGGCTCAGTGCCCACCCAAGGGGGTACCGGGGGGGCTCAGTGCCCACCCAAGAGGGTCAGTGCCCACCCAAGAGGGTCAGTGCCCACCCAGGGGGCTCAGTGCCCACCCAAGGGAGCAGCACAGGGGGCTCAGTGCCCACCCAAGGGGGTCAGTGCCCACCCAAAGGGCTCAGTGCCCACCCAGGGGGGCAGCACAGGTGGCTCAGTGCCCCCCCAAGGGGTCAGTGCCCCCCCAAGGGGGCGGGCAGGGTAACTCTCCCCCACCTGATGAACGGGTGCACGGGCTGGGACAGCGTCACCTTCTTCACGGTGTCAGCACCGCCCTGGGGGACAGCGGGGGTCAGTCTGGGGAGGGGGCACGGGCTGCCTGGACCCCTAAATCTGTCTGGGTCAGGGTCAGGGGGTGCCCAGACCCCATAAACCCACCTCCCACAGGTCACGGGGTACCTGGACCCCTAAATCTTTCTGCTACAGGGTCATGGGGTGCCCAAACCCCATAAACCAAATCACCAGGCTCAGGGTGTGCCCAGACCCCATAAACCCACCTCCCACAGGTCAGGGGGTGCCCAGACCCCCATAAACCCACTTCACCAGGGTCAGGGGATGCTCAGTTCTGCTTAACCCACTTTTTTCAGGGTCAGGGGGTGCCCAAACCCCATAAATCCATCTGCCTCGGGGTCATGGAGTATCCAGACACTCCTAAACCCATCTTCACCAGGCTCAGGGTGTGCCCAGACCCCCACAAATCCACTTTTCCCAGTTTCAGGGGTGGGCAGGGGGCTCCTGGCCCCTCACACCCCCTCCCCCAGGCTCAGGGGTGGGCAGGGGGCTCCTGGCCCCTCACACCCACCTTCCCCAGGCTCAGGGTGTGCCCAGACCTCCACAAACCCATTTTCCCCAGGCTCAGGGTGTGCCCAGACCCCCACAAACCCCCTTCCCCAGGCTCAGGGGTGGGCAGGGGGCTCCTGGCCCCCTCACACCCACCTTCCCCAGGCTCAGGGTGTGCCCAGACCCCCACAAACCCCCTTCCCCAGGCTCAGGGGTGGGCAGGGGTCTCCTGGCCCCCTCACACCCCCTCCCCCAGGCTCAGGGGTGGGCAGGGGGCTCCTGGCCCCTCGCACCCACCTCCCCCAGGCTCAGGGGTGGGCAGGGGGCTCCTGGCCCACTCACACCCCCCCCCCCAGGCTCAGGGGTGGGCAGGGGGCTCCTGGCCCCTCGCACCCACCTTCACCAGGCTCAGGGGTGGGCAGGGGGCTCCTGGCCCACTCACACCCACCTTCACCAGGCTCAGGGGTGGGCAGGGGGCTCCTGGCCCCTCACACCCACCTTCCCCAGGCTCAGGGGTGTACCCAGACCCCCACAAACCCACTTTTCCCAGTTTCAGGGGTGGGCAGGGGGCTCCTGGCCCCTCACACCCCCTCCCCCAGGCTCAGGGGAGGGCAGGGGGCTCCTGGCCCCCTCACACCCACCTTCACCAGGCTCAGGGTGTGCCCAGACCCCCACAAACCCACTTTTCCCAGGCTCAGGGGTGGGCAGGGGGCTCCTGGCCCCCCTCACACCCCCTCCCCCAGGCTCAAGGGTGGGCAGGGGGCTCCTGGCCCTTCTCACACCCCCCTTCCCCAGGCTCAGGGTGTGCCGAGACCCCCACAAACCCCCTTCCCCAGGCTCAGGGGTGGGCAGGGGGCTCCTGGCCCCCTCACACCCCCCTTCCCCAGGCTCAGGGTGTGCCCAGACCCCCACAAACCCCCTTCCCCAGGCTCAGGGGGTGGGCAGGGGTCTCCTGGCCCCCTCACACCCCCTCCCCCCAGGCTCAGGGGGTGGGCAGGGGGCTCCTGGCCCCCTCGCACCCACCTCCCCCAGGCTCAGGGGGTGGGCAGGGGGGCTCCTGGCCCACTCACACCCCCTCCCCCAGGCTCAGGGGTGGGCAGGGGGCTCCTGGCCCTCGCACCCACCTTCACCAGGCTCAGGGGGTGGGCAGGGGGCTCCTGGCCCACTCACACCCACCTTCACCAGGCTCAGGGGTGGGCAGGGGGCTCCTGGCCCCTCACACCCACCTTCCCCAGGCTCAGGGGTGTACCCAGACCCCCACAAATCCACTTTTCCCAGTTTCAGGGGGTGGGCAGGGGCTCCTGGCCCCCTCACACCCCCTCCCCCAGGCTCAGGGGTGGGCAGGGGCTCCTGGCCCTCACACCCACCTTCACCAGGCTCAGGGTGTGCCCAGACCTCCACAAACCCATTTTCCCCAGGCTCAGGGTGTGCCCAGACCCCCACAAACCCACTTTTCCCAGTTTCAGGGGTGGGCAGGGGGCTCCTGGCCCCTCACACCCCCTCCCCCAGGCTCAGGGGTGGGCAGGGGGCTCCTGGCCCCTCGCACCCACCTTCACCAGGCTCAGGTACTCCACCGCAGCCGCCCGCAGCGCCGGGGACCATTTCCTCACGGCATCGTCGCACACCCAGCAGTGCACGCCCCTCCGGCCGGAGTACACCCACAGGCGGTGCCGCACGCCCAGGTCCTCTGCGGGGGCACAGAGGGGTTTGGGGGGGGCACAGAGGGGTTTGGGGGGGCACAGAGGGGTTTGGGGGGGCACAGAGGGGTTTGGGGGGTACAGATGGGTTTGGGGGGGCATAGATGGGGTTTTGGGGGGCACAGATGGAGTTTGGGGGCACAGGTTTAGAAACACAGATGGGTTTAGAGGCACAGATGGGTTTGGGGGTACAGATGGGTTTGGGGGGTACAGATGAGTTTGGGGGTGCACAGATGGGTTTGGGGGACACAGGTTTAGAGGCACAGATGGGGTTTGGGGGGCACAGATGGGTTTAGGGGGCACAGGCGGGTTTGGGGGGCACAGATGAGTTTGGGGGTGCACAGATGGGTTTGGGGGGGCACAGATGGGGTTTGGGGGGGGTACAGATGGGTTTGGGAGGCACAGATGGGTTTGGGGTGCACAGATGGGTTTGGGGGGCACAGATGGGTTTGGGGGGACACAGATGGGGTTTGGGGGGGGCACAGATGGGTTTGGGGGGGTACAGATGGGTTTGGGAGGCACAGATGGGTTTGGGGGTGCACAGATGGGTTTGGGGGGCACAGATGGGTTTAGGGGTGCACAGATGGGTTTGGGGTGCACAGATGGGTTTTGGGGACACAGGTTTAGAGGCACAGATGGGTTTAGAGGCACAGATGGGGTTTTGGGGGGCACAGAGGGGTTTATGGGGCACAGAGGGTTTTGGGGGTGCACAGATGGGTTTGGGGGGCACAGATGGGTTTTGGGGACACAGGTTTAGAGGCACAGATGGGTTTAGAAGCACAGATGGGGTTTGGGGAGCACAGATGGGTTTGGGGCCACATTGGGATGTGCTGTGGTCACACCTAAAGCTGATGGTGCCACAAACCTGCCGGGCACCAGCGTGTCCCCCAGCTCGGTGACAGCACCGGCCCAGCCCCTCTTTGGGGTCTGGGCATGGCTGTGGGGCCGAGCCCGCTGTGGATGTGCCCACTCAGGACCCACAGCCCCTCTTTGGGGTCTGGGCATGGCTGTGGGGCCTGGATGTGCCCACTCAGGACCCAGGTGTGCCCCAAGCCCCTCACCCACGAGCGCGCGGTCAATGATGCGGACGGCGATGGTCATCAGCGTCCAGCACTTGGAGCAGATATCAGCCGAGCTGGGGGCAGAGGGAGGGGGGTCAGGGGGACACCCCACATCCCTGAACCCCCCTCCCAGCCCAGACCCCCCCCGGGAACCTGCAGCAGGTCCGGACATCATCATAATCTGTCATGTCGATATCAAAGACCAGCTCCTTCTCCTGCGGCTGAAAAGCTCCCTGGTGCACCGTGTTGTGCTGGTTGGGCTGCAGGAGGGAGGGGACGGGCTCAGCGTGGCCAGGGACCCCTGCCCAGCCCCGGTCACGGTGGTCGGGACTTACCCGGTGGGAATAGACGGCCCCGATGTCGATCTTGTAGGGGTTGATCTTCTGCAGCTCCCGCTCCAGCTCCTGCGGGCTGCTGAAGGACTGGAAGCGCAGGTACACATCGTCCCGCAGCGTGAAGGAGAATTCCCGCAGCTGGAAGTAGTTCTTCACTGCAGGGAGGCGGGAGGGTCGGGGAGTGTGCGGGGCTCGGGGGGGGGGCCCTAAATCCCCCCATTACAGTCACCCCCAGACCTCCCCCTCCCTGCTCCTCCCGGTGTCCCGGTCAGAGCACCCACCCACCGCCTGCCCCGGCACTCCGGCGTGCTCAGGGACCGGGATCGCCGTGTTCCCGCCCGGTATCGAAGCCCCCCTGCCCGGTATCGGTGGCCCCCGCCCGGTATCGGTGCCCCCAGTCCGATATCGACGCCCCTCGCCCGGTATCGGTGCCCCCGGTCCGATATCGGTGCCCCCCACCCGGTATCGAAGCCCCCTGCCCGGTATCGATACCCCTCGCCCGGTATCGGTGGCCCTCGCCCGGTATCGATACCTCCCGTCCGATATCAATGCCCCCCGCCCGGTATCGGTGCCCCCTGTTCGGTATCAAAGCCCCTCGCCGGTATCGATACCCTCCATCCGATATCGATTACCCCTGTCCGATATCGGTTCCCCCGGTCCGGTATCGGAGCCCCCTGCCCGGTATCGACGCCCCTCGCCCGGTATCGATGCCCCCTGCCCGGTATCGGTGCGCCTCGCCCAGTATTGATACCCCCCGTCTGATATAGAAGCCCCTCGCCCGGTATCAAAGCCCCCCGCCCGGTATTGCCGCCCCCCGCCCGGTATCGGCGGCCCCCGCCCGGTATCGACGCCCCCCGCCCGGTATCGAAGCCCCCCGCCCGGTATCGGCGGCCCCCGCCCGGTATCCCGCTCCCTGGCGGAGCCCCCGCCCCGTATCGATTTTCCCGCCTGGTATCGCCGCATCCCCTCACGGTGCCCTCCCGTCCCGGTACCGGTTCGCCCCGTCCCTCCCCGCTCACCGCCGCCGTAGCTGAGCCAGCGGCCGTAGGGGCCGTGCGGGAAGAGCCGCCGGTAGAAGATGGGGAGCAGCTCGGGCAGCGCCGCCGGCTCGAACCGCGCCATGGCGGGAGCGGAGCGGCGGGAGCGGAGCGGCCGGAAGCGGCGGCGCCGGGCCCGGGGGCTGCCGGGAGTTGTAGTCCGGCCCCGGGCAGCCGTGCTGGGGCGTCCCGGGGACGGCGAGAGCACGGCTCGGGGGGAGTGAGAGGAGAGCAAAGCACCGGAGCGGTCCCGGGATGCAGGGGAGGGGATGCCACGGAGTCCGCGGGGTCCTGGGGTCGGGGGTCTCGGGATGGTCCTGGAGCGCTGAGGTCCGAGGGGTCCCGGGATCCGGGAGGGTCGCGGGGTGCTGAGGTCCGGGGATGTCCCGGGATCCGAGGGTGTCCTGAGGCAGGTGGGAGCCGGGGCGCTGAGGTTAGGGGGGATTTCGGGGTTCTGCAATGCCCCGGGGCGGGTGGGTCCGGGAGCGCCGACGTCCCGGGGTGTCCCGGTGTCCGGGAGTATCCCGAGATCCGGGTGGGTTTTTGGACCTGCGATCCTGTGTTGTCCCGGGGTCCGGTAGACCCTGGGGTGCTGAGCTCCGGGAGAGGTCGCGGGTATGAGGATGACCCCAGGATCTGGGAGGATCCCGTGATCCGGTGTGGTTCTGGGGCGGGGGGCGCGGGATGCTCCGGTGTCCGGGGGCTTCTCGGGAGAGCAGCTCAGCGGTGCGGGAACCTCCGGGCGCTGCCCGGCTCCCGTTAACTGTTCCCTGCAAGAGGGGCGGGAGCGTAGCCCCGGGACACATCCCGGGCACCGGCCGCAGCCCGGCGGGCTCCAGGCGGCAGCAGCGGGACGAGCCCGTAAGAGAACGGGGCGGAGCCGATCCCGCATCCCGGTAGTACCGGGAGGCCCAGCGGCATCTCTGCCATCGTTGCCCCAGAGTCCGCTAATTAATTATTAACAGCGGGTAAGGACAAGATCCGGACAAGCCGCTCCCGGGTCACTTCCCAGTCCTCATCCCGGTGCCGGTGCCGCTGCCGAGGATGTGGCTGTACGTGGTGGCTTCGCTGCTGGGGCTGCTCCTGCTGCGCCGCTGGCACCGGGAGCGGCAGACGGTGCCGCGGCTCTCGGAGAAGCACGTGCTGATCACAGGATGCGACAGCGGCTTCGGCTCGCTGCTGGCGCGGCAGCTGGACGCGCGCGGGCTGCGGGTGCTGGCCGCCTGCCTGACCGAGGCCGGCGCCGCGCAGCTGCGGGCGGCCACCTCCGACCGGCTGCAGACCGTCCTGCTGGACGTCACCTCCAGCAAGAGCATCGCCGATGTCACCGCCTGGGTCCGCGAGCGTGTGGGTGATCAAGGTACAACGGGCTTGACACCCCTGCTGTCACCCCATCAGCCCTTCTTTCACCTTGCCCACTTGTGCCGGCACAGGTGAGGTTGGCACAGGGCTGTGGGCTGGGGATGAGCCCCAGCTCATCCCATCTCTTTTCCAGGGCTCTGGGGGCTAGTGAACAACGCCGGCATTGCCATCCCCACCGGCCCGAACGAGTGGCTGAGCAAGGATGACTTTGTCAGGGTGCTGAACGTCAACCTGGTGGGGCTGGTGGAGGTGACGCTGAGCCTGCTGCCGCTGCTGCGGCGGGCGCGGGGCCGCGTGGTCAACGTGGCCAGCGTGATGGGCCGAGTGTCCTTCTTTGGTGGTGGGTACTGCCCCTCCAAGTACGGCGTGGAAGCCTTCTCTGACAGCCTCAGGTAAGTCTGACCCCACAGGCTCCATCCTGGTTTTCCAATCTATTTTTCTGGACTTTGTCTGGCACAGTGGTCAACTCCCATCTTTGTGCAGCTGTGATTGAGCATAGGTTGAACTCATATCTGCTGCTGATGTATGAGTTGCTCCTGTACTGGAACTGTTCATGGAACCTCCCCTGCAGACATTGCCCCTGTCTAAAATCCTGCAGGACATGACCCTGCTGACCCGAGATTTGCTTTGTTCCCAGCCCATCCAGATATGGCAAATGTTTTCTGGCACCCTGTCTCAGCCACGTGCCGGGCTGGCACAGGGTGCCGTGGTGTGGTCAGGCTTGGCTCCACGCCCTTGGCACGAGGCTGCATCCCACAGGAGATGTGGGCACAGCCATGCTCTGGTGCTGCTCCCATGTCCCACGGGCTCAATCCCTTCCAGGCTTGAGATGCGCAATTTCGGGGTGAAGGTCTGTGTGATTGAGCCCGGCTACTTCAAAACAATGATCACCAACGTTGACAACCTGGAGAAGAATTTTCATTCCAGCTGGCAGAAGCTTCCAGAGGAAATCAGAACGGCTTATGGGGAGAGTTACCTGAAGCAGTGTAAGTACCTCCCCCAAAGGCTGTGATCCTCTTTCTCTCCGGACACGAGGCACATCCCCAGGACCACGAGGGTCCCATGGGGGTCTCACTGCCCAAACACCCCATGGAGCCGCTTGGCTCTGCTCAGCTCCAGGGTCTCAGTGGCATTTTCTGCCTCCACAGTTGTGACAATGCTCAAGATACTGCAGAAAACCTACAACTCTGACCTGTCACTGGTCACCAACTGCATGGAACACGCCCTGACCAGCCTCCACCCCCGCAGCCGCTACTCTGCTGGCTGGGACGCCAAGCTGCTCTACCTCCCCATCAGCTACATGCCCTCAGCCCTCAGCGACGCCCTGTTCGCCTTGTTCTACCCCAAATCTGTTGGGAAAGCCTAAAATGGGGATGCAGCAGGCAGCCAGGACCAGAGTGGATCCAGTGATGCATAGTAGGATCCAGAATAGCTGCAGCCGAGGCCACACCGAGGTTCCTAAATTTGTACCTGCATGTACCTCTGACCCTCTGTCCCCCTACTCACCGACGGGTTTGTCCTGAATAAAGATGCCCTGTCCCCTCCTGGCAGTGTGGTGTCTATCTCAGGCTGTGGCACCGAGGCTGTGCCTGGAGGCTCTGGCTCTTTCCCTGTGCACCTGCTCCGTTCAGGATCCAGCCCCGAAGAGTTGCCAGGGGACTTGCCCAGACCAGACGCAAGTAAAACTCAGACCTGTTCCAACCTGAACGGATTGCCCTCTAGGTAAATAACCGAGCAGCCTCTCATAGCACCCTCCTCCTCCTCTGCTTCCTCCTTCTCCTCCTCCTCCCGCAGAGCTGCTTGGGGGGGCTGTCCTGCTCCATCACCACATTTGGGAACACTGTCCCCCACCAATTCTGGGCGAAAGGGAAAGGTCCAGGGCTGGTGCTGTTGACAGTGTCTGGAGGGTCCCACCAAATCCAGCTCCGTGGGGCATTGGGATCCACCTGCTAAGGGCGCACAGCAGAACCCCGGGCACAGGGAGTGGTGCAAGCCAAAGCCGAGAATTACAAAAATTACAAACCAGGAGGACAAAATTCGCCTCGGGTGCTGCAGCTGCTCTATAAATGCGGCTGGCACGGGCTGTCCCCGAGCGGTGCCGCTGCCGAGGATGTGGCTGTACGTGGTGGCTTCGCTGCTGGGGCTGCTCCTGCTGCGCCGCTGGCACCGGGAGCGGCAGACGGTGCCGCGGCTCTCGGAGAAGCACGTGCTGATCACAGGATGCGACAGCGGCTTCGGCTCGCTGCTGGCGCGGCAGCTGGACGCGCGCGGGCTGCGGGTGCTGGCCGCCTGCCTGACCGAGGCCGGCGCCGCGCAGCTGCGGGCGGCCACCTCCGACCGGCTGCAGACCGTCCTGCTGGACGTCACCTCCAGCAAGAGCATCGCCGATGTCACCGCCTGGGTCCGCGAGCGTGTGGGTGATCAAGGTACAACGGGCTTGACACCCCTGCTGTCACCCTGTTGTCACCCCATCAGCCCTTCTTTCACCTTGCCCACTTGTGCCGGCACAGGTGAGGTTGGCACAGGGCTGTGGGCTGGGGATGAGCCCCAGCTCATCCCATCTCTTTTCCAGGGCTCTGGGGGCTGGTGAACAACGCAGGGATCGTCATCCCCACTGCCCCGAACGAGTGGCTGAGCAAGGATGACTTTGTCAAGGTGCTGAACGTCAACCTGGTGGGGCTGGTGGAGGTGACGCTGAGCCTGCTGCCGCTGCTGCGGCGGGCGCGGGGCCGCGTGGTCAACGTGGCCAGCGTGATGGGCCGCGTGTCCTGCTTCGGAGGCGGCTACTGCATCTCCAAATACGGCGTGGAAGCCTTCTCTGACAGCCTCAGGTACGGCTGTGGCAGCCCCCGCAGCCCCCCCGTGCTCGTCCAGCAGCCCCGGCATCGCCTCGCTGTCCTCACGCAGGGTTTTATGCGGCTCCCCGTTGCATTTGCCCCAGTGAGCTTGTGAAACGCTGACCACAAGCGGGCTGGGAGCGTGGGCAGGGCTGGGGACGCGGGTGTGCAAGCAGGGCAAGGGTTTCAAGGAGATTTGGAGCAAAGTTCTAGAGGGATTTTGGGGTGGGGGGATGGACCAGTCCGCGAAGTGCCAGGGTGTCTCAGAGCGAGGGGTTCTGGAATCCGGGGGAGTCCCGGGGCACTGAGACTCGGGGGAGGCCCCGGGAGTGCTCCGGGGTTTGGGGTGGTCCCCAGGCACTGAGGTTCAGGGGGATTCCAGGATCCCGGGACCCCTCGGGGGTCGCTGGTGCTGGGGTCCGGGGATGTCTCGGGATCCAAGAGGTTCCCTGGAACAAGGACAATGCTCCTCTGTGCCCATGACGGGACGCCTGGGGGGTGTCAGGAGCTCCCCCTCACTCCCCCCTCGGTCTCTGCCCCCCTCGGGGCAGCAGCTCCCGCTGACGCCCCCACCTCGGACAGGCGGGAGCTGCGTCCCTTCGGGGTGCGGGTCTCCATCATCGAACCTGGAGGCTTCCAGACGGGAATTATCGACCCCGCACCGCTGGTGAAGGGCTTCGTTGGCCTCTGGGAGCGGCTCCCGGCAGAAGCCCAGGCAGCCTACGGCCGCCACTACGTGGAAAAATGTGAGTCCATCCCCACACCGCACCATCACCCCGGGTGACCCCACCTCCATGGGGCTGAACCCCTTCTGCCCACCCAGACGCCAAGACCACCACCCTGCTGCAGCGCCTGAGCAGCTCCCGCCTGTCGCATGTCACCGATGCCATGACACACGCGCTGCTGTCCCGCTGCCCCCGCAGCCGCTACGCCGCGGGCTGGGATGCCCGGCTCATCTTCGTGCCCCTCAGCTACTGCCCTGCCTGGCTGTCTGACACCATCATCGGCCTTTTCCTGCCCATCCCGGCCAGCGGGATCCCCTGACCATGGGCTGTCTCACGCCCTTGATAACGTGCTCAATAAAAGCAATGCTGGGGCGATGCTGGCACTCGGAGGTGTCCGGTGGCCACTTGGTCACGGTGCTGGTGACCCGGGGCAGGATCCCGGCTGCTGCCTGTGCCCAGAGCAGCCGCTTGTCCCGGGATATCCCGGCTCGGCTGGCAGGGAACGGGCTGGGAAAAGCCGCGCGGAGTTTATCCATCCCCTGGGCATGTGGGCGGTGATCCCTGCGTCACTCATGGAGCTAATTAAGAGCTGATTAGAGATCAGTAGCTGAGGGGCAGGATTCTGAGATTGTGCTCTTGCCTGCGAGACCAGAGCGGCGCCAGCGCAGCCCAGCTCTGGCAGAGGCCGAGCCCACCCTGGACCGGGACCCCCGAGATGCGATGGGTAGGACGAGAGGAATGAGGAGGAGCCGGGACTTTGCAGAAGCTGCGCTCAGCTCGCCGAGCTGCTTCCCCAGCCAAGGAAGCTTCTCCGAAGTGTTTTCTTTGGCTTACAAAGCGCAGAGTCCCCGGCAGCCCCCACAGGGGCCGGGATGAGGCGTGCCAAGCCCCGGGAGCTGCTGCTTGGGCCGCACCTTCCCTGGCACACCTGGCACACCTATGCCCACATCCCTCGGGTGGCATCGCGGGCCGGCGACGGCTGCCAGGGGAGGGAAGGGACGGGAGAATGTCAGATCCCCGGCGCTGCTTCTGCCTGCAGCCCACCTCTCCAGAGCCTCAGGGAGGCTGGGGGCTCCTGGGCACACATTTGGGGTGCTGAGAGCCTTGGGGAGCCCCAGGCATCGCGGCAGGGATGGGCAGAAAGGGCTGAGCCTGTCTCAACCTCGCGGCTCAGCCGGCTTGGAAATACAACCGGCTCCCAAACCTCGCTATTCCCAGCAGGATCAGCAGCCCCTGCACAATCCTCGACGGCTCCCAGATCTTGCTCAGCCCCAGAGTTCGCTGTGGAAATTAAATAGAACCAGCAGAGCATTGCTTCCCCCTCGGGTAGGGCAAAACCCCGCAGCCCCTCGGTGGCAGAGCGGCCCCTCTCCACCCCCACGGCCCCAGCTGAGCCAAAATGTGCCCGGGGCCAGCACGGAGCTGCCGAGTTCCTGTTTGGAAGCCGGTGCTGCCAGGGTTGGTACCTGCACACGGGGTCACCAGCGCTGGGCTTGTTGTTGTGAGTCCCGACTTATCAGCGCCCTCGTGCTTCCCCGCTCCCCGAGCCTTCCTTCCGAGCCAATTGTTGATCCCGCAGTCTTGGCTGCACTACAAAAAAGGAGATTTCCTGCAATTGTTTCGCAGGACTTGCAGCCCCATGCAAAATTTTCTGCCTATCAGCCCCCTCCCCAGCGCCGGGGCAAGGCTTGAGCCCCCTCGCTTCCCCTGCCAGGCCGCGGGGCAATCACGGCTCTGTGATTAATTGCTGCCCGGCCAGAGGTGCTTCTCTGGCCACATCCATCTGCCATCGGCTGCTGCGGGAGCGCTGCCCGGGCAGAGAGTTCAGCTTTCAGCCCTTTCGCCCTGAAAAGAACCCTGAGCTCACCCTGATATGGAGGTGGCATCAGGGACAGCTTTGGCACCTTTGTTATAACCCAGCCCCTCAGCATTCCCAGCTCCGGGGCAGGACCTGGGATGTATTTTCCTCCCCAGAAGGATCCAGGCAGGATCCAACCTCTGAGCCCGGCGGGGTGACAGTGGAGGGGACACTCAGGAAACCTCGGGGACCCCCGTCCATCCTCAGGCACCTGCGGCTTCCACACCGACACCTGCCCGTCCCCTCCCTGCGGCAAATCAAACGGGAGCCGAGTCCCGGGGCTGGAAATGCAGTCGGATGTCACCGGCGCTGGGCTGTCTCAGGATGTCGCACCACGACGGTCATTTCCTGCCCAGCAAGAGGCCACCAAGCCCACCCGAGCTCCGTGCCCAGAGCGCAGGAGCTGCGGAGCCGAGAGGATCCCCCCGCTCCCGAACAGCCCCAGCGCAGCCCTCGCTCAGGCGCCGGTGAGCCAGCGCCGTCCCTCCTCCCTCGTGTCCCTTCTCCTGTCCGTCTGTCCCCTTTCCCATCCGTCTGTCCCTTCTCCCGTTTGTCTGTCCCTGGTCCTGGCCGTCTGTCCCTTCTCGTGTCCACCTATTCCCTTTACCATCCATCTGTCCCCTCTCCCATCTCTCTGTCCCTTCTCCTGTCCATCTGTCCCCTCTCCCATCTCTCTGTCCCTTCTCCTGTCCGTCTGTCCTTTTTACCATCTCTGTCCCCTCTCCCATCTCTCTGTCTCTTCTCCTGTCCATCTGTCCCCTCTCCCATCTGTCTCTCCTCAGTCCCAGCGATCTCTCAGGACCTGCAGCCCAGAGAGGACGGGAGGTTCAGGAGCCCTGGGGGTGGCAGCTCCAGCCTCTCCCGGTTTTTGGGGCTGGTGGGTGTTAGCCTGAGTGGGTGGATGGCTCAGGGATGATGCTCTCAGGGGGGACACTTCGTTGTGGCTTGGTCCTGGCTTGCCAGGCTCCAAGAGAAGCAGGAAGACCCCACTGGAAGGGCACAGCATTCCCGAGGGAACATTTCCAGAGGCACGAGGTTGGACGGGGTCTGCAGATGCAGCTGTGCTGGAATGGGAGCTCTCACTTGGGTCAATAAGAGGATGTTCAGATCAACCACATTTCCCCGAAATTTATAATTTTGTCACCTACTTGGATGTTCCAATGGCTCCCTGCAGAATGAGAGTGGCTGGCAAGTGACCATGCCCGGAGGGCTTGGGTGGGAGCAGTGGCTTTCCTGCTGGAGCTGTCTCTGGGACAGAGTCACCTGTCTGTGTCCCAGGCTCTGGGACAGGGAACAGCCACCACGTGTGGTGACTGCTGTTTGTGGCTGCCATTTATCCTGGGTTGTGAGGGGATCACCTGGGTGGACACAGAATCTTTTGAGGGTTGATGTAGGGAGTCACCAAGGGAGTAAAAATGGGATTAGGAGCCCCCAGAAGGATCTTTTGGAGCCCCACGCAAGGGCTCTGTGTTCCAGGCTGCTCAGCTCAGTGCTCTCCCTTTCCCGCAGCCACCAGGATGGCCGAGGTGACCACTGTCCCCACGGAGACACACACTGTCCCGAGCGAGTACGGGGACTACCACAACCTGTCCGAGCTGTTCTACCTCCTGAACCACACCTACACCCACTGCGAGTTCAGCCTGGATGAGAACGTCAAGCGGGTCATTCTCTTCATCCTCTACCTGGTCATCTTCGTGGTGGGCTTGGTGGAGAACCTCCTCGTCATCTGGGTCAACTGGCAGACGCGGGGCAACAGGAGCCTGGTCAACCTGTACATCATCAACATGGCCATCGCCGACCTGGGCGTGCTGCTCTCGCTGCCCATCTGGATGCTGGAGGTGATGCTGGATTACACCTGGCTCTGGGGCAGCTTCCTCTGCCGCTTCACCCACTACTTCTACTTCGCCAACATGTACGCCAGCATCTTCTTCCTCACCTGCCTGAGCGTGGATCGCTACGTGACGCTGACCAGCTCCTCCCTCTTCTGGCAGCGGCACCAGCGCCGCGCTCGCCGCGCGGTCTGCGCGGGCAGCTGGCTCCTGGCCGCCGCCATCCCCGCGCTGGAGGTGGCTCACATGCAGCTGGTCAACACCGGCGAGCCCCTCTGCATCTTCATGGCTCCTTTTGAGACCTACGACCAGTGGGCGCTGGCGGTCAGCTTGGCCACCACCGCCATCGGCTTCCTGGTGCCGTTCCCCATCATCGCCGTGTTCAACGTGCTCACGGCGCGATTCCTGCGCCGCACCAAGCCCGACAGCCGCAAGCGCTGCCTGCTCATCTACGCCTACATCGGGGTCTTCCTGCTCAGCTGGCTGCCCTTCCACGTCGTGCTGACGCTGCTCACCCTCGAGGGAAACCACCTCGTCCTGCACTGCACCTTCGCCCACTTCCTCTACTTCTTCTACGACATCATAGACTGCTTCACGCTGCTCCACTGCGTCGTCAACCCCATCCTCTACAACTTCCTCAGCAAGAACTTCCGCAGCAAACTCATCTCTGCCGTGGTCAAGTACATCCCCAAGGACCACGGTGGACAGAAGGGCGCTGGCAACTCCTCCTCCAGCACGCAGCACTCCATAGTCATCGCGAAGGACAACAGCCCTCCCAACTAAAGGGGCTGGACTCTCCCAGCCTCCGTCCTGGTGGCTCCTTGGGGATAGCAGGATGGATTTTCCTGTTGATGAGGACACTGTTTGCTTGGGCACAGCTCTTCTTGGGCAGTGGCAGGATGAGCTGCCAGGTTTGAGGAGAGCAGGGAGCTATGGACATCTTGCCTCTGGAGTGTTGCTGTGTCCAACCCAAAGAAAGGATAAAATAAAATTATACTCCCTGTTTGATAAGTGAAACCCTTGCAATAATAAAGTCTGTAACCCCACTCAGTGTCTGACACAACTCAGCCCCGAGATCAGATCCCATCCTGCCCCAGGCTGTGGGGTTGGAGTGCACAACCTGCCCCATCACGGGCGTTCCTGCATCCCCAAACTGCCCCGAGCCCCAGCCCTGGGCATGGCACTGCCTGCTGAGTGCCAGCCCGAGTGGGGGAGCAGGAATCATCCCTTTGGAGCACAAACCTCCCCTCACCGTCCCCAGCACTGTCCAGAGCCTGATTTTTGAGAGATGAAGGTGAAGCAGCCAAAGGGGCTGAGCAGGGCACAGACCTGAGAGGAGAAACAACTTAGATTTGAGATCAGCCACTCCTTCAGAGCAGTTTTGCTAACCCAGTGGTAAATTTGTGATGGCTAAACTGGGTTTGACTGGGAAGGGCTGCTCCAGACCGACTTTGGGTCCCCCATCCCCTTAACTGCAGTCTGATCTGGAGCATCCCCCAGCAGGTTTTTATGGCCCCTGGGTGCATTTCTCAACCCCATCAGGCTCCAACAACCCTTCCCCTTCCACCAAAGTCCCTGTGGGAGCACGAGCACGTGCAGAAAACCTTGGAGCTGGAGCAAGGGCTGGGTTTGTGCTGTGCAAGGAACTGCAGCATCCGGAGAAAGTTCATCCTTGTGTGAACCCTGATCTCAGTCACGTGCTGCAGGTCGAGCCCTCGCTGGGGGAAGGTGACAGAGCCCATAAATCCTCCAGAGGCCTTGAGCTGCTGGAGGAACACGTGAAAAAAGCAGAGCATAAGCAGTTCTGGGACAGGATGCTGGAGCAGGATGTCCCAGGAGAAACCCATGACCAGGGTTCAGGATGGATGCGGGGTTATCGTGGGGCTGGCTGGGAAAGATCTGCCAGTTCTAGGGGTCCTTGGTAGGGTAAAAAACCCAAAATACCTCAGGGTTTATTTAGAACCCTAAATCCCTCAGGGTTCTTCTGCAGGGAGGTTTCTCTGTAGCCCAGGACACGAGCACTGAGGGAACAATCCAAATGAACAGAAACCCTGGGAAAGCTCCAGCCCCTCCTCAGGATTCCCTGCCCAGGCTGTTCCCCTTCCTCTGCTCCTCACACCTGTGAGTGCAGAACCTGGGGGGCTGTGAGACCCCCAGGCTGAGATCTGCACCCACAGGACCCCACCACCTGCATTCCCTCATCCCAAATCCAAGAATTTCTCTTTGCTAATTCCCTCCCATTTCCAATGAAGAAATGCATGATAAATACACAACCAGCCACTCACCAGGGGAAAAATACAGTCAAGATACTAAACCATGTAAAATTTGGTATTTCACTTAATAAACTTAATTTTTAACTGTCTTAATTTCTCTGCACTTTTTTTCTATAGACCTTAGGGCCAGAGTGGCCTCAATAAATTATCACCCATGCAGTGACCTGGGCTGGAGCACCTTGTTCTGCCACCTTCATGGGAAATTCTTCCTTGTGTCAAGGTGGAATTTTTGTGGTTTCATTTATAGCCCTTGCTCCTTGTCCTGTCACTGAAAAGTTTAGCACCATCCTCTTGGCACCCACCTTTGAAGTATTGTTGTAGATTGATGAGACCACCTCTCAAATGAGATATTTATACAGGCATTCCTGCATGGAAAATGTTTTATCAAGAAGCAGCTGCAAGAGGTGAATGTTTTCCATTTTATTATTCTAAATAAAAAACACACTTTGTGCTGAACAATGGAGTAGAAAAGAACCCGATGTACAACGATTTTAGACATCTACTATTTGGGGTGGGGGGAAGTTTACAAAATATACAAAACTTTACAGCAAATAGATAGTAAACACTTAAATAGCAGGAGGTCAGTACCTACGATTAACTTAACGAAAAGGTTAGACAGCAAGTTCAACTCTTGTTCTTTCTTCTGCTCAGTTACTCTGATGAGAGACCTGGATCCTCTGAGAACAGGGAAATGGATTTTGTGTTGGGATGGGAGTGAGCCTGGGCTTGGAGCAGGGCTCTCAGAGGGGATTCCCATCTGGGATCCCCAGGAGGCTCCACGACCTGGATGCTGCCAGAATTTCCCTTCTGCAACTCCCTCTCCTACCCCAGGATCCCAAAGCACTTTGCAAACACCTCAGGCTGCCCCAGGGGAGGCAGGGGGGTGTCCCCACAGCCACCAAGGGCAGTGGGGGTGGCAGACAGCCAGGTTTGCCCAGGGTGGTGGAGAAGGAACCAAATCTGGCACGGAGCAGCTGCTCTGGCTCTGCCAACACTGAAGTGGAGCTCCCAGCCAGGCTGGGACACAGGGACAGGGGGGACATCCCTGCCAAGCCCTGAAGGCTCAGGAACACCCAGGACCCTCCTGGGGGGAGCACTCAGGTCTCTGACCCCTCTGGGAATCACCCCCAGGAGCAGCAGCAGCAGGTCCACACCCATCCCTGCATCCCCTCCGCTGCTGATTTCGGGGTGTTCCATGTGGGAACGATCCCTTTCAACCCAGGCAAACAGAAATTCCCTGGATCAGAGCCAGCAGCAAGCAGGGGGCTCCTGCTTTCCCCCCGCCCCAGGGCCAGGAGTGAGGGCTGGCTGTGCCCGTTGGTATTTCAGTGTAAAAGCTTCTCTTTTTGGTTTATGTGCACAAAAGGCTTTTGCTTTTCAGCTTAGTGAGATCCAGGCCTGCAGACCCTCCCTGAAGCTCAGCACGGCTTCTGGAACATTCCAGGAGGGTCTCAAAGCTCTCCCAGCCTTGTCTACCCCTCACAGCCACCTCCAGGGCAGTGCAGGTGGTGCCCATCCCTGTCCCTGTCCCCAGCTTGTCACCAGCCAGGCACAGCCCTGAGTGCTTGAGGGGACTCTGCACCAGCAGAGGGTGGGACTGGGTGACCCCCAAAGGTCCCTTCCAGCCTCATCCACCCCACAACTCCACGACAAAAACCCTGGAACACAGAGAGCAGCTCAGAGGAGCTCACAGCAAAGCCCCCACATTTCCCAGAGCAGCCACACCATTCCCAAAATCACCTTTTCTCTTGCAAAACCCAGCACAGCTCAACACAGCGACCCCAAGACCTCGAGGCCAGAGTTCAGGAGTCACCAGACCAAGCCAGAGCTGCCCTTGGCTCTGGTGCCTCCCTTCCTCCAAGGCCAGGCTCCAGCACCCTCCCCACTCCCGGAGGTAGCTCGGTACCACGGGAGGTACCACCCTCATTTTACAGATGAGGAAACTGAGGCAAAGAGGTGAAGTGACCTGCCCAAGGCCACAGCAGAGCCAGGAGGGTGCTCTGAGCTCTCAGAGTCCAGCCCCCACTGCAGGATGGCCCTTCCTGGGTGGCCCTCAGCGGGGTGAGTTTCCAGGGTTTGCAAATCACTAGTTTAGTTAAGTTTAGTTTAGTTTTGTAACAGCAAAACTTGTCAGAAGCGCCGATCCACGACCACCGAGGCTGCAGAGCCCCCAGCACTTCCTTGTTTGTGAGGTAGAATGAGTTACCCGAGGGCAGTCCCAGCTTGGAAACATCTGTTCCTCCCCCACCTCTGCCCCACAGCTGGATAACACGGGGGAGAAGCTAATCCATGCCCTTCCCAGTGGTAATACTGTTGGCACCAGCTGACCTCGCCAGGGTGGCCAGGAGAGACCCCCAGGAGTGGCCAGGAGAGACCCCCATGATGAGGAGGAGCTGACACAGGGCCAGGAGAGACCCCTGTGCCCAGGAGAGACCCCCTGTGCCCAGGAGATCTCCCTGTGCCAAGGAGAGCTCCCCATGCCCAGAAGAGCCTCTTGCACCAAGGGCCACCAAAACACAGAGAGGGAGAGTCACCCATGGCCAGGAGAGCCCCTCCATGGCCAGGAGAGCCCTAACACCCAGGAGAGCCCCCCACACCCAGGAGAGCCCCTCCATGGCCAGGAGAGCCCCCACACCCAGGAGAGCCCCCCCACACCCAGGAGAGCCCCTCCATGGCCAGGAGAGCCCCCCACACCCAGGAGAGCCCCCAGAAGTGCCCAGCACAGAGCCTGAGAGGCCAAACCATGGCTGTGGCTCCCACTCCATGAACAAATCACATCATCCACACACATTTGCCACTGAGCACAAGCAGGATGTGGCAATCCAGGGCTGGGAGGGGGGATCCCTTCTGTAGGAGAAGGGTCCCTCCTCCTTCCAGGGAGTTAAGGCAACAGCTTCATCCTGACTCGTCTGCTGGGGCAGAGCAGAGCCAGGAGACTCCTGGATCGCCGTGGCCACCACAAAAACCCTCCCAGGGAGCAGGGAGCTGCTTCCCTCCCTCTGCAGTCCTGTGGGAGAACACGCAGCCACCTCCACCCGGGCTCTGCAGGGACATCATGTGGCTCCTTCATCTCCTCCTCCAGCTCTCAGGGCACGAGTGAGTCCCAGCCACAGCAGCCTGGGAATCTGAATTTCCTGCTCCTGGTTCCCTGTGGGATCTCTCCTTGTTTACACACTCAGGTGCTTCCTGCTCCTCTTCACAGCAACGGTTGATCCCAGAGCACACTTTGCCTGTCTCCTGGCAGTAGCAGCAGAACACCCAGAATGTCTTTTTCCTTTTTTTCCTTTCTCTTTTGTTCCTTTCCTTCGAGTCCAGCACCTGCTCTGGCTCTGTCCCTCTCCACTGAGGTCAGGTGTGAAAATCTTAGCAGCATCAGTTTGTGGACAAGCTCAGGGTTAGCCTGGTCAAGTGGGCTAAAAAGGTTAGAAAAAAAATAGAATCTAGGCTCAAAAACTAGTGAGAAATGCTAAAAGCACAGAACTCGATGGCCTCTAACAGGACCAGAGGTAAGTAAACACGACAGACTCCTTGAAACAGTGATGTACCTCACGTGCTGTTAATTTGTACAACGCCACCAATCTAAAAAGCCCTAGGAAGGCCCCAAAAAAATAATAAAAAAAAATTAAACCAAAACCAAAAGAGAAATCCATCCCATCCATGACGCCTGACCATTAAATAAAACAAAACAACATCGTGGTTTGTTTTTTCCCCCTCCACAGCTTCCTCCACTAACACCACGGCCCTGCCCCATCAGCTATCCGTGTTTTTCTCGGCCTCTTTGGAATGGATGATGTACATGAAAGTCTGCTCGATGGTGAAGTCGGGGGGCAGGCTGCCCTTGTGCACCCCTATGTGCTTGCTCATCAGGTTGAGCGTGGAGCTGTAGTGGCCGCACACGGTGCAGCGGTACATGAGGGCCCCCGAGTGCGTCCGCAGGTGGCACTTGATGGTGGAGCGGCCTCGGAAGAACTTGTGGCACACCTTGCACTGGTACGGCTTCTCCCCGGTGTGGATGCGCCGGTGGTAGTTGAACTCGCTGGTGTGGGCGAACCTCTTGCCGCACACCTTGCAGCTGTACTTGCTGTTGCCCGGCTGGCTCTGCAGAGCCAGCTCCTCGCTCAGGAACTCCTCGGGCAGTTTCCTCTTGGGCAGCCCCTGGGGCTGCAGGCGCTCCCCAAACCCCGCCCGGATGTCCAGGCTGCCGCCGCACTTGTGCTGGCTGACGTGGTAGCGATAGGCAGCTTCCAGCTTGAAGCTCTGGCTGCAGAAGTGGCACTGGAAAAGAGACTCCTCCACGTGCTGGTGCACGGCCAGGTGCTTCTCCAGCAGCTGCCGGTCCACGAAGCTGCTGGCACACACGGAGCAGGAGAAGACGGAGATGCCCAGGTGGGACAGGGCGTGCCACATCAGGCTGCAGAGGCTCAGGTGCCGCTGGTCGCACACGCCGCACGTCTGGCTCTTCAGGTTCACGTGCTCCAGCAGGTGGTTCCGCACCGTGTGGAAATCTTTGGCCAAAGGCTTCCCGCAGGCAGCACAGGCCAGCTCAGGGCTGGGCCCTGCCCCAAACACAGCCACCTTCCCCGGCAGGGGGTCACTGGGGTGGACGATGACGTTGTTGTCGAAGACGCCGTCCCGCCGGTGCAGCGTCAGCTGCCACTGCGTGAAGAACTTGGTCTCGCACATGTCGCAGGAGAAGAGGAAGATGCCGATGTGGGACAGCACGTGAGTGACCCTGGAGTTGCGGTCCTGGAAGTGGGTCTCACACACTTTGCAGTTCCCCGTCAGCAGGTCCACGTGGTCCCTGGCGTGCTGGCGGATCAGCTGGATGTTGGGCTCCAGCACCTTCTTGCACACCTGGCAGGGCATGGCCTTGCTGTCCCGGCTGTCGCTCTCGAAGGCCAGCTCCTCCTCGCTGTCATCACTCAGCTCAATCACTTCCTCAGACGGGACCAGCTCTTCTCCAGCATCCTCAAAATGCAGCTCGGCCTCGCCCAGATCCTCCAGCTGGAGCTCATCCATCTGCTCGAATCCCTGCTCTTTGGAGTGGTCACTGTTGCTGGGGCAGGAGTTGCTCCCCGTGGAGACATCCAGGGAGGGGTCAGTGGGGAAGAAGCTGCCCTTGCTGTAGTCACCATTGCTCTGGGCCTTGTACTGAGGGCAGGAGCTGCCGGTGGTCTGTGCCACGACATTCCCACCTTGCTGGACCCCCAGACCCGCGACTGGAGCAAACTGCCCTGGATCTGACTCCTGCTCTGTCTTAGGAGCCTGCTGTGGATGCATCAGGGGAAGAGCCTGGCTGGCCTCACCCACAGGATTCCTGTCATCCTCTTTGTAGCTGCCTGCCACGTCCCCGTGCAGGAGGTAACTCCGCTCGGGGCCGAAGTGCTCCGCGCCGCTCCGGATGTCTCCCAAAGAGTGGCTCTGCTCCGAGGAGGTGCTGCTCAGCGGCCCAGCCCGGCCTTCCCCCACAGCCAGGGCAGGCTGCTTGGTGATGGCCGAGCTCTCCAGGTCAGGGAAGGTGGAGTGACAAGCCTGCAGCAGATCCTCCATGCCCAGCCTCTCCGCCACCTCATAGATGACACCCACGTTGATGAGGTCGGTGAAGAGCTCCGAGGTGTACACAAAGCTCAGGATCTTCTCAAAGTTGGCTGGCGTGATGAAATCCACCACGTAGGTCCTGGCAGCGTCCAGCCCCGTGTTGAGGAAGAGGTTCTGGAAGTAGCCAGCAGCACAGGCCAGCACGGCCTTGTGCGCGGCGAAGGAGCGGGAGCCCACCAGGATGGTGACGTCGCACATGGTCTCGGACAGCCGGCACTTGTTGAGTTCCTTCAGCAGGTTGTTGGGGTGGTTGGTGCTGTGCAGCTTGATCCTCATGCCCATCTTAGCAGCTGCTGAAGAGTTCCCTTCTCCTGGTCAGCTCGGCCTTCACGCTTTCATCCGTAGCGGGAGGAGGAACTGGCAGGGCAAGGGGCTCTGCAGAGGGGAAACGCAAAATAATGTTTTTTAACATTTAACATTTAACAACCAAAGCAACACCATTCTGGTCATACCTCCCACTTTCAACCCTTTGAGGAGCCACAGAGCAGCTGCTCAGCTAGAGATGAACTAAACCTGTCTTGTTACCTCGCACAGACCAACTTTTGGCTGGATGTGCAAAGCTGCAAAGTCAAAACAAAAAAATACTCTCAGCAGCCTGAAGGTTCCATTGCTATTGGGGCAGGGACAGAGATCCTGCTGACTCTGAGACCCAACCAGAGCCTGTTCCAGACATCTTCCCAAACTGGGGATGAGGCTCCTCTCCAAAGAGATGTCACTCAGGATGGACACAGCAGTTGAATTCGCCTCTAGGTCTCCTCCAGCTGCAGCCACTTCTCTCCTTCACTTCAGATTCCACCTGTACCCACAAGGAGACTCCAGGCTGCCAGGTGGGATTCTCTGCATTCCAACCTCCTGGGTTTCCAGGTGGGATTCTCTGCATTCCAGCCTCGTGGGTTCCCCCGGGATGGATTCCCCTGGGATTTCTTGTCTGCTCAAATGGAGCCTGTGGCACCTCTCACATTCCCTGGCTGCCACCTCACCTGTCCACGGCACCAGCCATTCCCCCCAGTGTCCTCCCAGCTTGTCCCACTGTCCTGCTCATGGAAGCCCCAACAGCTCTTGGGATTTCACAAACTTACCCAGGGAGCTCTATCCTTAACTGCCCTATTCCTAATTCCCTGCCTTTCCCTGTCTGAGACGGGGAGCAGCAAGCCCAGAAGGCAGCAAAAGGGGGAGTTCGGAGGGGGCTGGAGCTGCCCCTGCCCCACTCCAGGGAAAACCAAAGGGCCAGAGCACGGGCTGCGGAGGGATGGGGGAAACACCACCGGCAGCTGGGGAGGGCGAGGAGGAGGATGAAGATGCCGCGGGGAAGGCTCTGGAAGGCAAACGCTCCCCAACCCAAAAAACACCCGGGCAATTCCTGCAGAAAGGATGGGGCAGGAAGGGAAAAGAGCGGGACAGAGGATGGGGGAGCCGGGGGAGGGCGGGCGGGGAGTCCCGAAGCTGCTCCGGGAGGAACGGGAGGAGATGGGGGGGAACAGCGGGGACCCCCGAGGGGCCCGGGGATGGGGGCAGGAAAGGCTCCGGGGGAGCCACGAAAGGCGGCGGGAGGCCCCGGGAGGGGGTAGGAGAGGGTCGGCGCGGGGCTGGCGGCGGGGGGATCCCTGCGGGGGCCGGGGGTGGCGGGCGGGGGTCGCTCCTTACCCGCCCGGCGCCCCGCACCATCCCGGCCCGGCTCACACAAAGGCGCCGACCCGCCCCGCGCCCGCCCCGGCCCGCAGCGCCTTCCGGGAGCCGCCGCCCGCAGCGCCCCCGCGCGGCGGGGAGGACGCGCAGCGCGGCGGGGAGCGGACACGCGGACACACACGGACACATACGGCCACCCATACGGACACCTCTACGGACACCCTCTACGGACACGGGAGGGACACACGGACACGGAGCGGGGAGGACGCGGAGCGGACACGGACACACAGACACGGGAGGGACACACGGACACGGGGCGGGATACACAGACACGGGGCAGGACACAGAGCGGGACACACGGACACGGGGCGGGACAAGGAGCGGGGCGCGGACACGGACACACGAACACGGGGCGGGACACGGAGCGGGGGACGGACACGGAGCGGGACACATGGACACGGAGCGGGACACACGGACACGGAGCGGGGAGGACGAGGAGCGGACACGGACACACAGACACGGGGCGGGACACGGAGCGGGGCGCGGACACGGGGAGCGGACACGGACACACACACGGACACGGGAGAGACACACGGAGCGGGATACACAGACACACGGACACGGGGCGGGACACGGACACGGACACACGGACACGGACACATGGACATGGACACACATACGGACACGGGAGGGACACACGGACACGGGGCGGGACACAGGGACACGGACACAGGGACACAGACACACGGACACAGGGCGGGACACACGGACAGGGGGAGGGACACGGAATAGGGCACGGACACGGGAAGGGACAAGGACACGGACCGGGACACACGGACACATGAACACGGAGTGGGACACAGGGACACGGACACACGGACACGGGAAGGGACATACCGACAGAATACTACGGACACTGGAAGAGACACACGGACACGGGAAAGGACACGGAATAGGGCACGGGCACGGGAAGGGAAGGGACAAGGACACGGGAAGGGACACGGAATAGGGCACGGAGACAAACACGGACACGGATAGGGGACACACGGACGGTCACGGACTCTGGGACGAGTAGCGACACACGGACTCAAGGAGGAACATGAAGATGGGCACGGGACGGGACGTGGGCACGGGACGGGACGTGGACACTTGTCCAGTTACGGGGGCTGCTGTGGGGAAGGGAGAGGTCGCTGTAGCCCACGTGCACGCGAATCCCGGCCCCGCAGACCCCGTGGGCTCCTCCCCGCATCCCCAACCCCGTGCGCAGTCCCGGAGGCGCAGCCAAGACACAGAGACGCAGTTTGCGCGTGTCCCGCGCATTCACGGGTGGGTGTATAGCGGGGCACGTCCAGGTGTACACAGGTGCACGGACACGCGCGCGTGGGGCGGGACGGCCGCGCTCCCGGCGGGGCCCACGGCGGCTCCGTGGGCGCCGGCGCCCGGGATGCTCCCGCAATCGGTCCCACCATCCCCGGGACACCGGGCACAACCGCACCCGGGCCCCTCCGCGCCCGTGGGGTGGCTCGTTCCGCGGCTCAGGCCGCCCGCAGCGGGGCCTCGCCGTGCGCGGGGGGTCCCGGGGAGCACCGGGGGGCCGGGCCGCCGCTCCCCCGCCCCGCCGCTCGCCCGGGTTCCGCCGCTCGCTTCCCCATGAGCCCCACGAAGAAATCGTGCATGTCTCCTGCGGAGAGACCGGCCGTCAGCGGCACCGGCAGCGGCGGCGGCACCGGAGCTGGTACCGGGCGGGACTTACTCTTCTGCGGCGCCGCGCGGGGACCTGCAAGAGACCGAAGCGGGTGAGCGGGGACCGGGAGGACCGACAGCCACCCACCCGAGCCCCCGAGCCCCTCACCGGCGCCGTCCTCCCGCAGCAGCTCCAGCGCGGCGGCGGCGGCCCCGGGGCTGCCGCGGGCGCTCCACGGCAGCGGCTCCGGGACGGGCATCCCCTGCGGGAGCGAAGAGGGTGAACGGGGTGGGAAAGAGTCCAGGGGACTCCGGAGATCCCGTGGCTCCCCCCCGACGGCATTACCTGCTCGGGGCCCGGCGGGGCGGCGGGGGCGCGGCGGGCGAGGGCGAGCGGCAGCGCCAGGAAGAGCAGCACGGCCAGCGCCGGTCGGTGCTTCATCCTCGGGGGGAGAGCCGGGAGCTGTCTCGAGCCGGCGACTCCTCGATGGGGCGGCTCGGGATGAGTCTGGGACCGAACCGGGCTCTGGGGAGGGAAAGCAGCGAGACGGGAGACGGGGGAGCCGGAGGCGGCGGGACCCCCTCTCGGGTGTGCGGAGGAGGGACGGCGCCGCTTCCCGGGCTGCCGGGGTGTCCCTTGGACAGGCCTGCACCCCGGGGTGCATTCCAGGGGTGGAGGGGCGTGCAGGGGGCCCCGGGGGTCCCGCGGTTGTGGGCTCACGAGCCGTGCAAACACCCACGAGTGGGGCACGGACACGGCTCGGGCTGCATCCTGCACCTCCGCGTGTCTCAGCACACCCGTGTCCCCTGACACACTCACTCCCTGGCACAGTATGCTTGCCCACAGCCGGACTTGCTTCCAGAGCCCTCCACAAACCCTCCCCAAATTCAAGCGACGCCTTCACCCCATCTCTCCTCCTGCCTATGCCCTCCCCCGCGCTGTCCCAACCTCCGCTTCCTCCTGCCTTGAGGACAGGGCACAGCAGCCCCAGGACCCTGGGAAGCCCCAGGGCCGTGGGACACAGACCTGCCGAGCACTCCGGTGGAGTCGAGGGCTGAGGGACCCCGGTCGCCGGTGGCTGTGGAGCAGGGGCTCCTCGAGGTGTGGGTGGTGGTGATGCTCAGCGGTGGTGGTGGTCAGCAGCACCCCCCGGGCTCAACCGGGAGCCGAAGTACCGGGGCAGCGGCTGCTGCGCGGCGTTAAATAAGGGTCTCTGCCCATGGCACGGCGTGGGTGGGCAAGAGGAGAGCTGCCAATGGGGGCCGGGGGGGTGGTACCCCCACCCTGCAGCTTCACGCCCACGCAGGCTCGGTGACACCGACAGCGCTTGTCGCGCACGCAGAGTCACACAGCGGCACACGCGGGGTGGCGGGTCAGCACACGGGCACTGTGCCCACGCAGCCCCCGACCCCTCATTGTGGGGACGTCACGATGTGCCTGTTGGCACGTGTGGGGACACGCGTGGAGGGCTGGGCTGTGCAGCCAGGATTTGGGGGGTCGCACAGCGGGGAGGGGATCAGCCAGGCTCCCACCGTGCACACGCGATGAACACGCATGTTCACCTGCACACAGCAGCACAGGTGGGCCCTCACACGGACCTCACAGCACTCCTGGCCTGCCCGCTCCCGTGCCAGGATGGAAGATAGGAAGGAAAATTTAGGGGAAAGCGGAGGGGCGCAAGGAAAGAGGGAACAACTGGGCCAACAAATGGGAGCCACCGACTCCATCCCAAGCAACAGGCAGTGCCGACTGCTCCGGTGGCTGCGGCATCCCCCCGGGAAGGAGCGGCTCACGTGGCAGCATAGCCCGGGGCAGGGCAGCATCTGCAATGCCGGGAACGTTAATTAAATCGGAGCCTGGCCAGAGACGGTCCTAATTAATTAATAACACCTACTTGTGCGATGCCAAGTGCGAGGCAGCTGTGAAGAGCCGCGGTGGCCCCGGGCTTGTTTACGGCTCTCGCCCCTCGCCGGGGGAAGGTCCCTGTGCTGGGACGTGACGGAGCGCTCAGTGGAGAGCGGGGAGCCCTCGGTGCTGGGACGTGGCCAGGCCACCAAAGTGCCACCGCGCACGTGCCCCCCCCACGTGCGGGAGCTGCCCGCACACCTCCCCCCGCACGACAAACTGCGCTCCGGGGCCCACCTGGGAGCTGGTGCTGATGGTGATGTGACGGGGAGTTGGCAGCTCCCGAAGGTAACGCGAGTGATGTGTGGGGATAAAAACCCTCTCCAAGAGCTTGATGAGTGCAGGGGGGAAAGGCAGAAAAGGGGGGAGAACCCTGTCATGGGGGCTGTGGGGTCCTGGGGGCTGCAGGACTGATGGGGATCCTGAGGATTCTTGGGGCTGGAGAACTGGCAGTGTCCAACAGATCCTGAGAGCTGCAGGACTGGTGGGAGTGCTGAGGGTTCTGGGGGCTGGGGGACTGATGGGGGGTCTGGAGGGTTCTGGGGGCTGGGGGGACTGGCAGGGGGTTCTGCAGGTCCTGGGGCCTGCAGGGGTCCCATCGATCCTGGGGGTTGAAGCACTGATGGAGTTCCTGAAGGACCTGGGGGATGCAGGAGTGATGGGGGTCCTGGGGCACCTGGGGGATGCAGGAGTGATGGGGGGTCCTGGGACACCTGGGGGATGCAGGAGTGATGGGGGGTCCTGGGGCACGTGGGGGATGCAGGAGTGATGGGGGTCCTGGGGCACCTGGGGGATGCAGGACTGATGGGGGTCCTGGGACACCTGAGGGATGCAGGAGTGATGGGGTTCCTGGGGCACCTGGGGGATGCAGGAGTGATGGGGGTCCTGGGACACCTGGGGGATGCAGAAGTGATGGGGGTCCTGGGACACCTGGGGGATGCAGGAGTGATGGGGTTCCTGTGGGTCCTGGGCTGCAGCAGTGTCGCTGGGGCTGTGCAGTGACTTCCTCTATCCCATTCTCCCTGTCCCTGGTCCCCAAGTGCAGATCCAGCACCAGCCTGGCCAAGGAGACCCTGCATGGGTGTCCTGCAGCAGGGTGGGAGGACCCTGGGCAGGGGACAAGGACATCCAGTGCAGGCAGGAGGGTGACAGGGACCTCACATGCACCCACCCACGGCTGCCAAAAAATTGCCTCTGCAGCAGCACAAGCTGTGAGCCACCTGATGGGAAAAGTGGCCACAATTTGGAGCCTTTCCAATCACCACAAGCTGAGAATTGGCTGCAATCAGGCGTCAGGAAAAGTGGGAGGGCAGGATGAGGAGCTCCATCACTGTTCTGGGCTGTGTGCCCCAGCTTGGGCACTGTGTCCTGCGTCCCCCCCGCCTGTAATGGGGTCACACTGCCCTGGTACCGACACCTCAGCGTCCTTTTAATGGGTTTGGAGCGATGCCTGGGTGCTGCCAGCACCCACAGGGGTGGGGGATGACACAAGGGGAGCTCGGGGGGTGCCAGTGTGAGGGTGGGGGCCCTGGTGAGGGGTGGGGGTCCCCTCAGTGCACCAGGACTTCCATCTTGTTGCTGCCCTTTTTCCTGCAGACAGGGCCGTCGGTGACGGCCTTGGGTGACTCCACCACGGTGATGGACACGTCCCCCTTCGGGAAGTGGGTGGAGAACCTGGAGTGGGAGGATGGAGGGGCTGGGATGGAGAGGTGGGAAGGGGACACGCCCAGGCCCATCCCCTCATTGCCCAGTGAGCTGCCTTTGGTTACACCCACTCCTCAGTGGCTCCCTGCTGCAGCCACTCACAGCACCCACATGGTGCCCCACCCTTGGAGGCTCCACCCTGTCCCACCCACATCAGCCCCACCCACAGAAGCCACACCCTCTGTACCCCAGCCACATCCAGCCCTACCCACACGGCCACACCCATTGCAGTCCTGCCCTATAAATCCCGCCCACTGTAGCCACACCCACAACAGCCACACCCACCAAAGCCCCGCCCACACCTGTCAGTGATGTGCAGGGGCAGTGTCTGCCCGCTGGTGGCCTCGAAGGTCTGGTGCAGGCGGGTGACCAGCTCGATGAGGTGGTCACTGACCAGCAGAAAATCACCCTTGGCCCCCACTGTGGAGATCTGTGAGGGAAGAAGGGGGTCAGCCCTGCTGGGGACCCCCTGAGCCCCCAGGGCCCCCCTCCCCAGGTACCTCCTTGAGGTGCAGGGCCAGGAAGCCGTCGGAGAAGCGGGTGACAGAGACGCCACGGATGTCACCGATGCTGAGCACGGTCTTGGGCTGGGCAGCCTTGGGGTCAGCCAGGACCAGGTGCTCGGTGGTGAGGAGCAGCAGGCGTGGGACTGTCTGTGGGTGGGGGTCAGCGTGGGCAGGGGGTCACACCACGAGCTCAGAGCAGGGGGCTGAGGCAGGATCTCACCTTTCCATTGGCCCTGTTCACCTTCCTCACGGTGTCAGCCATCACCAGCTTGTCCTTGGCCACAGCGTGGAGCTTCTGGTACCTGGGGTTCTGCTTCAGCCCCAGGTAGTCTCCGCGGAACGGCTGCTGCAGGCTGGGGATGAGGCCGTCAGAATTGCTGCCCTGAGCTCCCCTGCACCCCCAGCCCCCTGCCCTGGCACCTTTTGGGGTAGAGGGTCTTCTTGTCCTTGAAGAGCTCGCTGGCACAGAGCTTGGCCTGCAGCTGGGCCCGGCGCGGTGCCGGCAGCTGGTCCCGGTACTTCTTGCACTGCCGAGGGAGGGGGGTTTGGTGCCACCAAACACCTCTCAGGTGAGCTGGCACGCCAAATCCCAACTGGAATTCTCCCCATCTCCCCCTGCTCCCACCTTCCAGTGGTAGAAGATGTTCTTCAGCTCCTGGTTGGTCTTATCCAGGAACCTGTAGGGCGCTGGGGGCCAGGTCCGGTCCGTCACCGCCAGCGGCGGGAGGTTCTTGGCCAGCCCCAGCAGGTACCTCTGCACCTGGGGGTGACAATGCAGCGGGGGGGGGGTCAGGAAGGGACAGGGGTGTCCATCCCCAGGGCAGGGGGCTGGGAAGGCGCCCCACTCACCAGCCCCCAGTAGATGAAGTTGGCCACGCGGGTGCTGGCGCTGGAACGGAAATATTTCCTGTAGGTCCTGCGTGCCTGCGGGGACAGCCCAGCGCTGAGGACACCGGACATCACCGCCAGCCCCACGGGGGACACGGCTGTCCCATCCCCCATGTCCCCCAGTCCCTGTCCCCCACATCCCCCAGTCCCTGTTTGGAGAGGACAGAGGCTCCAGCCCGACAGGGTGGGCAGACAGACAGACAGCCCGGACACGGACAGCAGGACAGAGGTGGCCTGAGGGCACATGGCCCCGTTACCTGGTACCCTCTCCAGTGAGCAGCGATGGTGGTGGCGGCCGCCTGACGTCGGCGCTGGGCCTTCAGCTCCCGGAGGAGCCGGCGAGACTGCGGGGGTGAGAGCCCAGGGAGCCCGAGGGGGAGGCACCAACACAGACATGGAGCGAGAGGGAGAGGCAGGAGAGAGGCAGGAGAGAAGGAGGAAAGACGGGGAGAGGAGATGAGGGTGAATCTGGTCCCTGCTGTGGGACTCACGGAGCTCCTGGTCCCACCGTGGGGCACACGGAGCCCCTGTCCCCACCCACCCTGCTCCCCCACACCAGGCCAGTCCCACTGGTGGCCCTGGGGCTGCCCAGCCCTCACCTTCCATCCCCGTGCGTACGCCTGCAGGACCAGTGCCGACCTCTTCATCTTCTTGTACCGGTTCTTTTGCTGCGGGGGAGCAAGGGGGTGAGTTGGAGAGCCAGGAGAGGGTTGGCAGAGGAAGCACAAGCAGGACCTGCCCTGTCCTCACCCTGTGGCCACGGTACCAGGCAGAGATGCGGATCTGGCTCTTGCGCATCAGCTGGTACTGGGTCCGGCAGCGCCAGCCCCGGAACATCTTCTGGATGAGGGTGGCGAGCTCGGACACGCGCTCCTGGCGCTGCCGCTCCAGGTCGAAGAGCTGGGGACAACCACTGGGTCACTGAGCAGCTCCAGAACTCCCAGGATGAGTCTGGATCTCCCCAAAAAACTCCCCCCATGCCCAGACTCACCGTGCGTGGCGAGCGGATGAAGATCTTGGTGTGGCCGAACGCCAGCTCCTCGGCGGGGAACGCCAGACCTGCCATCAGCACCTCGGCCCCCTCCCTGCATCAGGGCAGAGATGAGCCCGGTCAGAGCCCCCCTGGCAGCCCCCTGCCCCTCACAGCCCGTGCCATCTCCCTGCTGTCACTGTCTGTGAGGGCTCCTGAGCCCGAGATCCTCACAGCAGGACATAGAGGTGGTTTGAAATTCAGGTTTTCCCAGCTGGTCATCCAGGGAAGATTCAGGAGTTCTCAGAGGTTTTCAAGGTTGTTTACTGTTTCTTATCTAAGAAATTCTTTCTCTAGCTAACACTGGTCTGTTCAGCTTGAGATCCTGCTCTGCCCTTGGGGCAGGACTTATCTTTTATAGTATAAATATTTATTTATTTATTTATATGTTATATATTTATATATGTTATATATATTTATATATGTTATATATGTTATATATCTAATATATAATATATAATATATAATATATAATATATATAATATATAATATATAATATATAATATATATATTATATATTATAATATATATATATTATATAATATATATATATATTATACTATAAATTACGTACTTACAATTACTTTCCAATACATGACAATTTTATTACATTGTCCAACTCTGTCTCAAACCAATCAAAAGAATGCCAGGCTGGCACTCAACATGGATGGCATGAAGAAGAAGAAGGAAAAGACATACCACACCCAAAATCCTCCATCTTAGCTACGAACCCCCTAATATAAACATTCCTAGAAATTCACTTTTCTACCTTCTAACAGTCTAATTTATACTCCACTTATTTTTTGCAGCCTGTAGCTCCTCCTGCGATGTCGGCAAGTTTCTCCAGGGATTGAAGCGCAGCCCCTGGGTACCATGCAAGGGTCTCCTCTTGCCAGAGGCTCCCACACCCTATCCATCCTCAATCCATCCATCCATTTATCCATCCATCCATCCATCCATCCATCCATCCATCCATCCATCCATCCATCCATCATCCGTCCATCATCCGTCCATCATCCGTCCATCATCCATCCATCATCCACCCATCCACCATTTGTCCATCCATCCTTCCTCCATCCACCCATCCATCATCCATCATCCATCATCCATCCATCCATCATCCATCCATCATCCAGCCATCTATCATCCATCCATCCGTCCACCCATCAATCCATCCATCATCCAGCCATCCTCCATTTGTCCACCCCTCCCTCCATCCATCCATCCATCCATCCATCCTCCATCCATCATCCATCCATCCATCCATCATCCATCCATCCATCCATCCATCCATCATCCATCCATCCATCATCCATCCATCATCCAGCCATCTATCATCCATCCATCCATCATCCATCCATCCTCCATCCATCCATCCATCATCCATCCATCCATCCATCCATCATCCATCCATCATCCATCCATCATCCATCCATCCATACCTACCTGTCCCCACCGTCCCAGCGGGGCCAGGTGCGGCGGCCGAGCATCTTGTAGCGCTGCAGGAAGGGGCCGTAGGGCTGGCGGAAGGCGTAGCCCGCGCGCCGCACCCGCACGTTCTCCATCAGCCCCAGGTAGCGCACCTGCGCCAGCACCAGCTCGGCCGTGAACACCATGGCTGACTTGGTGTCGTTGGGTTTGATGCACCTGGTGGGGAAGGATGAATGGGGAAAAGGTTGTAAATGTGATTGTGGAAATCATGAGATTGAGATGAGTGAGTGGCTGGAGAGCAGCAATGTGGGTGCTTGAAGATCTTCTCCCTTTGTTAAGATAACACCAGTTGGACAAATACCAAAGACCCTCTCCAGGCATGACAGGAAGGGTCCAAGATAAAGTTTAGAGATAAGAAAGCAGTAAAACATGGTAATGTAGCAATTCCTATAGACTGTATGTAAATGCTAGAGAATTTGTACCTTGTATTAGATTGGTTAGTGGCAATTAGAATATTCAACAAAGATTTATTGTGTTGTAAACGGGAAAATCGCTCTCTTACCTCTCTTATCTCTTACCCAAACTCCTACCCCCCCTTTCTGCCCTGCTCAGAGCTGCAGCTGGCAGCTCCCAGCTGAGCCCTTTATATTTTTTATTATTATTATTATTTATATTATTTATTATTCATATTTTATATTTATATTATTTTATTATTTTATATTTATATTATTTTATTATTTATATTTATATTTATATTGTTTTATATTTATATTTTATTATTTTATATTTATATTATTTTATTATTTATATTTATACTTATATTATTTTATTATTTATATTATTTTATTATTTATATTTATATCTATATCTATATTATTATTTATATTTATATTTTATTTATATTTGTTTAATTTTTCTTATTATTATTATTATTTATATTTTATATTTTTTATTGCACACCCTGTGCAATAAACTGCAAACTTCAAGCCCAGAATACAGAGAGCACCTGAGTTTGTCCTGACCAGTCTCCCCAAAGGCTCCCACAGCACCTGCAGAGCGCAGAGGTGGTTTTGGGGGGTGGTTCTCACAAAGCCACCAGAAACCCTGGGGGTGTCTGTACCTGATGTAGTTGGGGTTCTTGGAGTAGAGGTTCTTCATCAGCATTGCCACGGACGACTTGAACTGGGAGCCCGCGGTGGGCGGCAGCTTGAGGGAAACTCTCTGGGGGTCTCCCTCGGGGAAGAGCGAGCGCAGCAGCGCGTGCCGAGCCGCCCACATGGCCTGGGACAGGTCCCGGAAGAGCAGGTCGTTGTTCTTCTCGATGAAACCCGTCACGTTGTAGGTCACCTGCGGGGGCAGTGGGGTCAGCACCAGGGCAGGGAGTGGGATGCAGTTCAGCATCTCCGTGACTGTTCCCAGCCCAGCCCCACATCTCCTGTGTGAAGCTGGGAAAGGGCATCAGGGCACTGGGAAGAGAACTGGGGTGCTGGGAAGAGAATAAGGGCACTGGGAAGAGAATCAGGGCACTGGGAAGAAGATCAGTATGCTATGAAGTGCTGCATAAAGCTAGGAGGAGGTCTGAGATGCAGGGAAGAGGACTGGGGTCATGGGAAAAGAACCAAAGTGCTGGGAAGAGGACTGGGGTACTGGTAAAAGAACTGGATCACTGGGAAAAAGACTAGGGCACTGGGAAGAGGATTGGGGTGCTGGAAGGAGAACTGGGGCATTGTGAAGATGACCAGGGTGTTGGAAAGAGAACCAGGGTGCTGTGAAAAGGATTGGAGAGCTGTGAAGAGGATCAGGGTGCTGTGAAAAGAACTGGGGAGCTGGGAAGAGGATCAGGGTGCTGGAAGGAGAACTGGGACATTGTGAAGATGACCAGGGTGCTGGAAAGAAAACCAGGGTGTTGTTGAAAAGGATTGGGGCACTGGGAAGAGGAGAAGGGTTCTGGGAAGAGGATTGGGGAGCTGGGAAGAGGAACAGGGTGCTGGAAGGAGAACTGGGACATTGTGAAGATGACCAGGGTGCTGGAAAGAGAACCAGGGTGTTGTTGAAAAGGATTGGGGCACTGGGAAGAGGAGAAGGGTTCTGGGAAGAGGATTGGGGCATTGGGAAGAGGATTGGGGCACTGGGAAGAGGAGCAGGATGCTGGGAAGAGGAGCAGGATGCTGGAAAGAGAACCAGGGTGCTGTGAAGAGGACTGGGGAACTGGGAAGAGGATTTGGGCACTGGGAAGGGGATTGGGGCACTGGGAAGGGGATTGGGGCACTGGGAAGGGGATTGGGGCACTGGGAAGAGGATTTGGGTACTGGGAAGGGGATTGGGGCACTGGGAAGGGGATTGGGGCACTGGGAAGGGGATTGGGGCACTGGGAGGGGGATTGGGGCACTGGGAGGGGGAGCAGGCAGTGCAGACCTTGCCGGCGTAGTGGTGGATGCGGAAGCAGCGCTCTGGCAGGCTGCTGTCGGTGATGTGCCGCGCGTTCTGCGTCTCTTTGCTCTCGTAGCGCTTGTGGTTGGCCAGGAGCTGGTTGAGTTTGGTGAGGAAGGTGTCCTCGTTGACCACGCCAGGCCGCAGGCACTCCTCGTCCAGCATGGCCAGGATCCCGCTGGTGCTCTGTGCCGTGATGGATGTGTCACCCCAAACCAGCCCCAGCAAATCCCCTCTGAGCTATGGGAGGAGCTGGAACCCCAAGATCCCAGCACAGGGCAGGCAACTCACGTTCTCAATCAAGTTGCAGATGATGCTGTTGTCAAAAAACTCCACTGGGGTCCACTGGATACCCTGAGAGTAGATGCGTGTCAGACACACAGACAAGCCAGGCCCTGCCCCACGCACACCCCCAGCTGATGTGGGGCAGGAACAGGATGTCCGGCCACGGGGATGAGGATCCCGAATCCCTTCCTGCCATTGAATGAGCTCTCTGCAGGGAGCAGGGCGAGGGAGGGACCTGCAGCAGAGCTGTCTCCAGCACTTCCCCATCCCAGGGGGGCTGGAGCTCCTTGGGGCCGTGCTCTGGCAGGGGCTGGAGGTACCTCTCGGACATATTCCTCCTGTTCCTCCTTCAGCGTCATCAGGATGAAGATCTGCTGCAGCTTCTCGTTGCAGTAGTTGATGATGAACTGCTCGAAGCCGTTGTCCTGTGAGAGAAGGACAGGACATACACCTGCATGGCAGCTGCTTCCAGAGCCCCCAGCCCTGCCCCAAGTCTCAACTGCTGTTCCCAACCCCTGAATGTGGCCTGTGGGTCCCTCACTCACCTGGAATATCTCAAAGCCGTAGATGTCCAGGACTCCCATCACCTTCCTCCGCTCGTCCGACTTCACCTGGGGAGACAACGGGGTGTTGTGCCCTGTGTGGGGTGGGGGCCCAGGGTCCTGCTGGGGCTCCAGCACCCCCTGCAGCTCACCTGGATGCTGGCATTGATGCGATTCACCAGCCAGTCGAAGAGGCGGCTGTAGATGTTCTTGGCCAGCGCGTCCCGGCCGTAGTAGCCCTGGGGAGAGGGGTTTATACTGGCTCATGGGGCTTTGCTGGGCATCAGCCCCACGGCTGGGGCTGCTCCTGCTCACCTGGGGGACAGTGAGGGTGGTGAGCACCGTCTCATCCCTCGCCTTCACCGTGCGGGTGCACAGCGCCTTCTCCAACGTGCTGGGGTCCAGCCCGATCAGCTCGCAGATCTCACGCAGCTCTGTGCAGGGACAGGGCAGTGCCAGAGCCCAGGAGGGGCTGGGGGGGTCCCCACACCCCCATTCCCATCCCCATCCCTACCCTGAGGCTCAGTGATGCTGCAGGCCTCCATCCCACTGGCCTGGAAGCTGCTGCTCAGCTGGATGTTGCCCAGTTTGAGCACCACGGCCGTCACCTGCAGCAGCTCTGTCACCTCAGCAGGCGAGAACCCAATGATCCTCATGGCATCCTGGGGATGGACACAGCAGCTCAGGGGGTGCTGGAGCTCCAGGATATTTTTTTTTTGGCGGGGGGGTCCTGTCTTTCTGTGGGTACCTGTGCAGCCTGGAAGTTGGCAGCATCATCCATGCCAGGCAGGCTGGAGCTCTCCCTGTCCAGGTATCCGTAGTGCCCGCAGTCCTGGCGCAGCTTCAGCTGCTCTGGTTGAGGAGAGAGCAGGTGGCACTTCAGCCACGATCCCCCCCAGCTCCTATTCCACCTCCAAATGCCCCACACTGTGGGTCTGGACCTACGGAGCAGCTGTGGTGAAGCCCCAGCCAGGAGCTGGTAGAAGATGTGGAAGTTCCTCTCGCCCTTCACCTGCCGGACGATGCGGGATTTCTCCAGCAGGTCTGCGGGGAGGGGTCAGTGTCACTGGGGTGTGTGCAGTGCAACCCCCCCGGGATGGGTGGTGGGTACTCACAGTTGCTGATGACCCCTCCCAGGGGATCCCCCTTGAAGTCGAACTCGATGTCCATGTACTTGCCCTGGGGGAGGGGGCTGGGTCAGGGAAGGGGGTCCTGGTGGGACTGCCAGCTCCACTCCCCACATCCCCATCGCTGTCCCCTCTATGTTCCCAGCCCCATCAGAGCCCCCACGACCCCAGCAGGGTCCAAGCCCCCTCCCCAGGTCACTCACGAATCGGGAGGAGTTGTCATTCCGGACAGTCTTGGCGTTTCCAAAGGCTGCAGGAGAGGACGGGGGTTATGGTGTGGTCCAGGGGGACAGTGCTGAACCCTGGCAGGTCCAGGATGTGGGAGGTGGGGCTCAGGATGTGGGGCACTCACCCTCCAGCACAGGGTTGGACTGCAGGAGCTGCTCCTTCACCTTGTTCACCTCCTCCCCTTTGCTGCTCACGGCTGCCACGTAGGACATCACCAGCTTGCTGGCCTCTGCCAGAGAGGGGCAGGGGGTCGTTGCTGTGGGGCTGTGGGTGCTGGGGCTGTGCCCCTCACTCCTCCAGCCCCCTCAATGCCCTGAGCCCCCCTTGCAGCCCTGGCTGTACCTGTCTTGCCAGCACCACTCTCGCCAGTGATGAGGATGCACTGGTCCCTGTCCCGGTCCCGCAGCGAGCGATAGGCATCGTCAGCGATGGCATAGCTGGGGGCAAGAGGGGTTGGAAGGGGCTGGAGCCATCTGGGGGCTTCAGGAAACACCAAGACCCCCCACTGTGGCTGTGGCGTTGCCCCAAGTGGATTCTCTTGGACCCCAACACCTGGGAGCGATGCCCTGGGCACAATCCAGGGCACCAAGGGCTGTGCTCACATGTGGGGCTTCACGGCGAAGAAGCTGCAGTTGTGATACTCCTCCACCTTCTCTGGGGTGTAGATGGGCAGGGCCTGGTACGGGTTCACCGAGATCACCACATTCCCAATGTATGTCTGAAGGACAGCAGGCAGCAGGGGTGAGGGGCTGGCAGGACCCAGACCAGCTCCTGGTGCTCCCCATCCCCATCCCAGATCCCTGCCTTCATCCCAGACCCCATGTACTGCTCCCCATCCCAGACCCCATGTACTGCTCCCCATCCCAGATCCCTGCCTTCATCCCAGACCCCATGTACTGCTCCCCATCCCAGAACATGCAGCCCTCCCACTTTGCATCCCAGGCCCCATATCCCTTTCCTACTCTGGACCCCGAAGTTCTCCTGTTCCCAATCCCAGACCCCACATCCTGCTCACCTTGAAGTGCCCCCAATCCCCACCTCAGACCCCATATCCTCTTTCCATCCCATATCCCATATCCCCATCCCAGACCCTACAGCCCTCCCAATCCCCATCTCAGACCCCATACTCCATATCCCAGACCCCATATCCTGCTCCCCATCCCAGACCCCATACTCCATATCCCACATCCCATTCCCCATCCAAACTCTGCAGCTCTCCCAATCCCCATCTCAGACCCCACATTCCACATCCCAAACCCCGTATCCTGCTCCCCATCCCAGACCCTGCAGCCCTCCCAATCCCCATCTTAGACCCCATATCTTCTTTTCCACTCTGGACCCCAAAATTCTCCTGCTCCCAATCCCATTCCCCATCTCAGACCCCATATCCTCATTCCATATCCCATATCCCATATCCCACTCCCCATCCCAAACCCTACAGCCCTCCTAATCCCCATCTCAGACCCCATAACCTCTTTCCATCCCCATCCCAGACCCTACATCCCATATGCCAGACTCCATATCCCTCTCCCCATCCCAGACCCTGCAGCTCTCCCAATCCCCATCTCAGACCCCATATTTCATATCCCATATCCCATATCCCACTCCCCATCCCAGACCCTGCAGCCCTCCCACTCCCCATCCCAGCCCCCATATCCCATCACACCCAGCAGCCCCTGTCGCCCCCAAACCCCGCCCTGTCCCGCTGCTCACGTAGATGTCGTGGCGGCGGAATCGCTCCTGCAGCGTCTGGACCAGCGACTCCTCGGTCAGCGGGTCCAGCAGCACCAGATCCGCCACAGCCTCGGCGTCCAGCAGCGAGGGGGAGCCTTCCATGGCCGGGGCAGCTGCGGCACAGCACGGGGGGGCTGCAGCCACGGGCACCCCAAAAACACCCCACCAGCTCCTCAGCAGCCTCTGGGATCCTGGCTGCACCCCCAAACCCTGGGGACAGGCGACAAGGCAGCCGCACAGAGGCACAGGGGGCACCTCGATGCCCAGGAGCCGTGGTGGGGTTGGGGGGCAGCAGGACGCTGGGGGGGAAGCGGGGACCCGGCCAGGAAATGCGGACACCTGGATCCTGTTCTTGGGGCAGGGATTAATTCAGGCTCCGCTTCCTCCCTCCTTCCTGGCAGGGAGAAGCCGGGGAGGGGAGGGGAGCCCGAGCCCCCCAACAGATCAGCCCCGTGTGCTGCTTCCCCCCACTCTCCCCCATCCCTCACCTGTCTGTGACAGCGCTGTCACGTTCCCGGGGGTGACCTTCACCCCCACTTTACAGCTGGGGCGCAGGGCTGTAAACCCAGCCCCACTTATCGGTGTCCCGGGGAAAGTTCACCAGCGAGGAGAAGGTGGGGAAGGATGGGGGCAAAAAAAAGGGTGATGGAGGTGACTCCAGCAGCCTCTAGAGAGGGCAGAACCCTCCAGGGGTCTGAGCCCCCCGTGCTGCTGGGTTGAGACCCCAGAATCAGCAGAGTGAGAGCCCCCCAAAGCTCCAGGGGCTCACCCCGATGCTCCCACTGACAGCAGATCCCCGCAGCCCGTGGGACGCAGGTTGTGGGATGCAGGTTGTGGGATGGAGGTTGAGGGGACAGGGCCCCCCCATCCAGCTGAGGGTTGGGGGGCTGCAGGTGCTGTCTGACAGCAGAGGGGTCCCCCACTCACCTCCCTGCTCGCAGAGCAGCAGCTCCTGGTGTGGCTTCAGCTGCAGCGGCTTCAGCTGGAGCTGCTCCGGAACCGGCGGGGCTCAGCCCAGCCCAGCGCCCGGTGCTGGCCCCGTCCGGCCCACCGAGGGGGGCGTGGGGGGCCGCAGGGCCCTCCCCCAGAGCTCCCACTGGGGAAACTGAGGCACGAAGGAGCAGCCAGTGGGGATCAATAGCCCCAGGAGTGCCGCCGGCTGCAGCCCCTGTGTGCCTTCCCCACCCCGCAGCTCGGAGCAGGAACAAGCAGGGAAAATCCTGGAGGCGAGCAAACAAAGGGAGCTTCCTCTCCTGGGCTGCGGGAAACAGGGCAAGGTACAGGGCTGGAGAACCGGGAGCAGCTGGGGCTGGAGAGCCGGGAATGGCCAGGGCTGCTCGGACGAGGACACCTGTCCCCAGGGAAGCACACCTGGTCCCAGCCCATGAGGCCATGGTAGGTCCTCCTGTCACAGGGAATTTGGCACCCAGAGGTGGTTGTGTCCCCACACACCGTCCCCAGCAGAACGACCTCCCGCCATTGGCTGAGCCTTGGGTCACAGCAGGACGAACAAATGAGGCTCAGGCCCTAAAAAATACATCTTTATTAAAAATATAGTCACTCATTCATCACACTGAGGGTGGGGGGTGAAGTAACAGAGTCTGTTCACACCTGGAAGTGCAGCGAGGGCTGGGGAACAAAGCTGGGACAGGGACAGACATCAGGCTGGGACAAACTGATGGCAGAAGCTCCAGGTGAGGTAGGGGCTGGGCTGGGGGGTCCCCAGGGCAGCTGAGACACTGCAAGGAGGTGAGGGCAGCGTTATTGCTTAGCAAGTTGCATAGATTGGGGTGTCCCCTCCAGCTTTGTTCTTTGGCAGAGATCCACAGCCAGCACTGGGAGCTGGAACATCCATGGGGTCACCCCCAGCCCCTGCCTGCACCCACTGGGAGAGGAGAACAGCAGGAGAAGGGCAGGGAGGAAGCACATCCACACTCATCCTCAGCTCTGGCATGGGGAGAGGGGGCTGAGCACGGCCTCTACCCCAACACCACATCCAGGGGCAGCCAGCAGACCTTGAGGCTCCACAGCTCCATCGAGGAAATGCTGGAGGTTTTGGTATCCACACGGGAGTGAAGCCAAGGCAGAGGTGTGGCCCGACCAGCTGGAGCCCTCTGACATCATTTGCAGCAGCAGGAGGAGGAGGAGCAGGTCGCTGGCAGCTCCTTCACCACGGCTCCAGACAGGTGCTGAGCCTGCAGGTACCAGTGGGACAGGTCCAAAGTTCCTCTTGTGTCACCCTCAGGCACCTGCAAGGGGATGGAGGGGAAGGTCCATCCCCACCCCAGGCTGTCCAGTGCCCAGAGAGGGGAAAGGGGCTCCTGTCTGCAACCCACAGCTGTGGCACTGAGGGATGGAGCCAGATAAGCACCCAGGTTTGGGACAGCTCACAAAAATCCACTGCAAAAGTTGGGGTGGCTCCAGGCTGTATCCAGGTTACTTCCCAGCCTGGGGGGGCTCCCATGTGTCCCACCCCCAAAACACCCAGAGCTGTGCTGACAACAGCATTCACACCTCAGGCAGGAGCTGCAGGGGAAGGGAGATCAGACCCCCTTTTCTCCCTGTCAGAGTGAGGGAGAAAAATGCATCCTCCACAAGTTTCATCTCCCACAAGCTCCATCTCCCACTGGCTCCATCCCCACCATGCCTGGAGCAGCCCAGCAGTGATTCTGCTCCTTGGTCCCAGGGCAGCTAACCTCACTCCACATCCAGATGGTTGTGGGGCAGAGGATCACTCCTGTGATCCCCAGCAGAGAAGTCATGGATGTTTTCATCCTCCTCTTCATCATTATCATCATCATCATCGTCCTCAAAGAGCTCCTCATCAATGTATAATCTTCCCAGGCCAAACTCCTCCTCGTGGGCAGACACCTCATTGGGGGTGACATGGGAAGCACCACCCACAAAGGCAGCAAACCTGGGAGAAGCCATGGAGCAGCACGTTGGGCAGGTGTGTCCAGAGCCTCTGGAGAGGCCCTGACACACACAGGTAAAACATTTTGGTGCTGGGAGCTGGTGCTATCCATCCTTTCCCACCAGAGGGACACAGGGTGGCCACCCTGAGCTCGTTGCTGGTGGGGATGTTACCTTTTGGGGGACTGGATGCGGGACACCGTGGTCCAGGCAGAGAATTCAGGGCTCTGGCAGGAGCTCCTCAGCTCTGCCAGGGCCCTTCGAGTCTCCACCTCGCCCTGGAGCCGAAATTCCTCCTCTGTCAGCAGCCGAGGGGGGGTTGGGCCCAGCCTGGAACTCTTGGAACTCTGCACCTTCCTGCCATGGGGGAAACACCAGTTAATGCCTGCCTGGATGGGGTGGGACCAGCTCCTGGGGCAGTGCAGGAGCAGAATCCCAGAGCAGGACCAGCTTCCAGGGCAGCACCCTAGAGCAGGACCCCAGGGCAGGATCCCTGGAGCAAGAACTCCAAGGCAAGACCAGATCCTGAGGCAGGACCACCTCCCAGAGCAGGAAATCTGAGGCAGAACCAGCTCCAAGGGCAGGATCCCAGGGCAGGACCCCAGGGCAGGATCCCTGGAGCAAGAACTCCATGGCAAGACCAGATCCTGAGGCAGGAGCACTTCCCAGAGCAGGAAATCTGGGGCAGAACCAGCTCCAAGGGCAGAATCCTAGAGCAGGATCCCAGGGCAGGATCCCAGGGCAGGATCCCTGGAGCAAGAACTCCATGGCAAGACCAGATCCTGAGGCAGGACCACCTCCCAGAGCAGGAAATCTGGGCCAGAACCAGCTCCCAGGGCAGAATCCCAGAGCAGGATCCCAAGGCAGCACCCCAGGGCATGATCCCAGGGCAGGATCCCAGGTTGAGATCCCTGGAGCAAGAACTCCAAGGCAAGACCAGATCCTGAGGCAGGACCACCTCCCAGAGCAGGAAATCTGGGGCAGAATCAGCTCATGACACCACACCAGTTTCTGGGACGTGAATCCCTGGAGCAGCCCAAGCTCCTAGGACAGGAGCAGCTCCTGGGGCAGCTGGCAGTGGGGAAAGAGGATCACACCCCTCTCCCAAGTGCTCTCTCCTGCACCAATCACAGGGAAAAAAGGGCACAGTTCCCCACCCCACTCCCAGTGAAAAGAGCCCTGTTCTGTGACACAGGCTCCATCCAGCAGCTCTCCCCAGCCCAGCTGGGAGCTGAGCACGCTGCAATCCCAAGGGCTCACCGGTAGGCAGCAAAGGCCCACTGCAAGGGGTAATCCAGGTTCTTGGTGCAGATGGCAATGAGCACCAGGCCCAGGGCGATGGGATGGATCTGGATGCCTGAGTACATCAGCAGCAGCCCCAGCAGCTGCAGGGCCCAGGAGAGGAGGTTGATGCTGCGCTCGTTCTCCAAGGGGCCGTACCTGTAGCACACAGCGAAGCTCAGCAGCCCCACGAGCAGCAGGTAACCTGGGGACAGCACAGGGTGGGGCAGAAATTGGGGGGATCTGTGAGGATGAGGGGGAAGCTGACATCCCACCTGCAGTCTCAGCATTGCTCCCCAGCATGTTCCAGCTCCGTTAGGAGATGTTCACTTGGTGAATCCCAGAGCCTCACCTACCTAACAGGTACTGCCAGTAGGAACTGGTGAACTGGTGAATCCCAGAGCCTCACCTACCTAACAGGTACTGCCAGTAGGAACTGGTGAACTGGTGAATCCCAGAGCCTCACCTACCTAACAGGTACTCCCAGTAGGAATTGGTGAACCCCAGAGCTCCCAGAGCCTCACCTACCTAACAGGTTCTGCCAGTAGGAACTGCTGAATCCCAGAGCTCACATACCCTCACTACCTAACAGGTACTCCCAGTAGGAACTGGTGAATCCCAGAGCCTCACCTACCTAACAGGTTCTGCCAGTAGGAACTGATGAACTGGTGAATCCCAGAGCTCCCAGAGCCTCACCTACCTAAGAGGTACTGCCAGTAGGAACTGGTGAACCCCAGAGCTCCCATGAGCCTCACTACCTAACAGGTACTGCCAGTAGGAACTGATGAACTGGTGAATCCCAGAGCTCCCAGAGCCTCACCTACCTAACAGGTACTGACAGTAGGAACTGGTGAACCCCAGAGCTCCCAGAGCCTCACCTACCTAACAGGTACTGCCAGTAGGAATTGGTGAACCCCAGAGCTCCCAGAGCCTCACCTACCTAAGAGGTTCTCCCAGTAGGAACTTGTAAATCCCAGAGCTCCCAGAGCCTCACCTACCTAACAGGTACTGCCAGTAGGAACTGGTGAACCCCAGAGCTCCCAGAGCCTCACCTACCTAACAGGTACTGCCAGTAGGATGTGCAGATCTCCCGCAGGTTCTTGAAGATCAGCTGAAGCAGGTACAGGGAAAAGGACCAACCTCCAACCAGCAGGAAGTACACAGGGCTTTTCTGGGGGGGGAGCACAGGGGGGTTGCAGGCAGGCTGTGGATGCCTCCCCCAGGTGCTGAGCTGCTCTGTACCAAACCCAGTCCATCCCAGCACAGGAATGGAAAGGGCTACAAGGTCTCTGAGCCCCTCAGGATGTGACACCTACCTTGGGCATGACCTTGGACATCATGTAGACAAGGACAAGCAGCGAGGCCAACAATCCAACACTGATCCCAGCTGAGTAGTAGAAGATTTGGCTCCTGCAATGATCCCACAAGGAATCAAATCACTGTGGTGATTTATGGATACCTGTGCACAACCACCCCCACCCAGGAGCCACCAGGCCCTGCCCACCTGCCCCAGCCCCTGGGGAGAGGAGGGGGCTCACCTGCTCAGTGAGTCCCCACAGAAAAACAACAGCAGGCCCAGGAAGAAAACAAGGAACATCTTAGGATCAAAACCTGCAAAGTAAGTGAATCCCAGTGAAGAGGGGTGTGGGAGATGGCAGCATCCAAGTGCCCCAAATTCCTTCCACAGACCAAATCCCCTTTCTGAGGAAGGAAGAGGTGTTTGGATCATGAGCTGTCCTGCTGTCCCCTGGGCAGCCCCAGCCCCTTTTCCCAGCGAGGAGGGGACGTACGGCGGAAGAGGAGGACGGAGTAGGTGGTGCCAGGCTCCAGCAGCTCGACCTTGAGGCAGGTTTTGTTGCTGTAGAGATCCACATCGATGCTGGTGTCGTTGAGCTTCCCCCTCAGGAAGGAGAAGAGCATGTTCCACACGCTGAACCTCTCCAGCTCCTCCTCGCTGTCCACCTGCGTGACGCGGATCATCTGGCTGCTGGTGACACGGATCTGTGGGGAGGGAGGGAGGGATGATGGAGGGATGATGGAGGGATGGATGGAGGGATGATGGAGGGATGATGGAGGGATGATGGAGGGACAGAAGGATGAATGGATGGATGATTGATGGAGGGATGGATGGATGGAGGCATGATGGATGGAGGGATGGATGGATGATGGATGGATGGAGGGATGGATGGATGATGGATGGATGGATGGATGGATGGAGGGATGGATGGATGGATGATGGATGGATGGATGGACAGAAGGATGAATGGATGATGGATAGATGGATGGATGGATGATGGATGGATGGATGATGGAAGGATGGATGGATGATGGATGGAAAGGATGGATGGATGATGGATGGAGGGATGACAGATGAAGGGATGGATGAATGGATGATGGATGGATGGATGGATGGATGGATGGATGTGAGAGGAATGTCACATTTGTCTTTACAAACAAGCTGTAGATCTGCTGGTAGATAATACCAGCACTGAGAGATAAAAGAAACAATGGGAGGGATTCCCCTGATTGATGAATGGGAAAAGAGGTTTGCCTTTACAAACTGGAGGTTTGCTGGTAAATGGAATTGGATATCAGAAGATGAAAGAAGCAACGGGGGAAAACTATGAAGTGTATAAGAATTAAAAATTAAAAGGAAGAGTTATACATTAGAGGGGAATCTCAGGTGTCAGGTGTTCTGGGAAGTCTGTGCCTCTCAAGTACCTCAGCAATGGGGACAGAGAGAATGAAATTGGGATAAAAAGGGAGGCTGCATCCTCCCAAAAATCTGAGAGATCCCAGAGGGAATGCCCCATGGCCTGTCCCTTTATTCAAATAAAGCAAAAAGAACTCCTCTGTCTCCTTTTTGGACATAAACCTCTGGTGTTTGTGGATTAATTTTCCTAATGGATGGAGGGAAGGGCTGGAGCAGGGAGGATCTGCTGCCCCCTCCTCCCCCTGTCACCTGGATCCTCGTCCAGATGTCGTTCCATCGTGGCACGCGGGTGTTGGTGTAGCAGAATCGCTGGGACTTGTTGTGGAATTCCTCGTGGCCCTCCTGGAGCTGGATGATGGGATTCTTGGTGGCTGGGAAGAGCAGAGGGAGGGGTTCAGGCTCTGCTGTGCTCTGCTTCACCCACCGAACCCCTTCCCTCCTCCACTCGGGTGTATTCCCACGGCCCTTCCGCCGTTTGCCTTGGAATATCCTTCTGGTTCTTTTTTGGGATAACACCTTGCCCTGGGCTGTCGGCATCAGCACAGCCCCATCCCTTCAAGCTCCTAGTTCCAAAATCCCACCTCAAGGACAGGGCGCCCCCCGAATCGCACGCAACCGTACGAATCGCGATAGCACCGGGAGATCGCGACAGCGGGACACGAAATCCCGGTCCCACCGACGCCCTGAGCGTGGAGGCGCCGTGAAACGCCCAGAGGTTCCCTGAGGACTCAAGGGGTCTCTCAGCGGGCACCGGGCGGTTCCCCGTGCCCTCACCGCCCGTTCCCTCCTCCCGCCATGCTGTCCCGGGGGCTGCCGCCGCCCCGCTCCCCAGCACGACTCCCCCCGCTCCCCGCCCATGGACGCCGCTGCCCCGCGCACCTGCAGCTTCCAGGAGCAGGAGGGGCAGGAACAGGAGCAGGAGCAGGAGCAGCAGCACGGGCAGGGCCGGGAGCCGCCGCCGCCCCGGAGCCGGTTTCATCCCTCCCGCCGCGGCTGCGCCGGCCGCTTCCGCTTCCGCCGCCGCCTGGCCCGGCCAGCGAGGAGCAGCCAATAGAAGAGGCGCTCGCAGCGCTTTGTCGTTGATTGACAGCTGATTTAACCTATCAAAAGGCACCGTTTTCCTCGCGCCCACCTCCTTGCTGCCTCCAGTTTGATTGACAGTATTTTTAGCCAATCAGCAGTGTGCGTGCAGGAAGCAGCAATGTTCCCGCCCTCGGTTACCAACGGTAACCAACATGCCCGCCATTCACAGAACAGCCACGCCCTCCTGCTCCGGTAACGGCTCTGACGGACACGCCCCTCGACCAATCAGAGCGCAGGCACCACCGGCCACGCCCTCGCGCATCCCGCGTGATTGACAGCCGCCTCCGCCTATCAGGGCGCGGCCTCGCGGTGTTTGTGTGAATGGGTCACGCGTGGGGGGCGCGAAGGTCCCGCCCCACGTCCCCCCTCCGAACCCGGCAGCCGAACCCGCGGCACCGGGACCCGCCGGCACCGGGACCCGCGACCCCACGGCCCAGACGGGCGGACGCGGCACGAGGGTCACGGGTGACCCGCGGCGCGGAGGGGGTCCCACATCCCGCGGGTCGGCTCGGCCGGGGGCTGCGGTTCGCCCCGCTGCCGGCACCGTCCGTCCCCCCGCGGCCCGGGAAGGAGGTGCCGCCCCCCGCGTGGGTCCCTCCCCGTGGGGCGGTGGCTGCCCGTGGGCGGGCAGCGGGGAGCGGGCTCGGGCGGCCCCCCCGCTCCCCCTCCGCGGGCCGTGGGCGGCGGAGCCGGGAAGCGGCGGGGCCGTGGGCGGAGGATGTGCGTCAGCCGGGGGCAGCGCCGGGGCTGGGAACGGCCCCGCCGCGCCGGACGCTCGGTCGTGGAGCGGGGGGGGTGTGACAGAGCGGCGATGGTGGGGAGGGGGGTGAACCGAAAGGGCTCGGGCAGGACCCCCGCCGTGGGGACCGGGACCGTGCCCGTGCGGGATCTGCTCCCCCGGCAGCTCCGGGGATGTGCCCCGGACACCGGCAGGATCGCGCGGGGGCGGCTCTGGCCCCACGCCAGGCGCCGGCCGCGGTATAAATAGCACCGAGCCACGCAGGGCCGGACCGGGGTGTGGGCCGTGACACCCCCCCGTCCTCCGTCCCGCGGGAGGGACCCCGGTGCTGCGGGCGAGGGGCTCCAGCATCCCCCCAGCCCACGCGAGAAATCTCCGTCCGCTCCCGTTCTCGCTGCCGCGGGGTGCTCACCCCGAAGCCTTTCGGTGGCAGCGTGTGCGTGCCGGTGGCACCGAGCGCCAGCCCTTCGCAAGGGCTCCGGCACCGGGGGGCACTGCCGGGACAGCGGTGCCGGTACCCGGAGCATCCCCGCGCCCGCTCGGGCTGTCACCCAAACTGGAGATGCTGCGAGCGCTGCCCGCGGGACCCCCGGGATTCACGGTGTCCACGCCAACACCGAGCACCGTGTGCCCCTCGGGGGGTTCTGCCTCTCCCCCGAACCACGCGTGTCCTGCCCGGTCCCTGCCCGGGCTGCGGGACCCCCGATGCCGCCGTGCGGGGCGCTCCCCTCCCGCTGCTCCGGTGCCGGGAGATGGGTTGGGGGGGGAAGAAGGGGGCCCGGTGCTGCCGCCCCCACCGCTGTCCCCCCCCCGCGCTCGGCGGGGGCGGCAGCCGCGGGATCCGCCCCCGGGGCCTCCCACGCGCGGCGCAGCCGGGGCCGCTGCTATTTCACGGTCCCGCCCGTGTGGGCGGCGCGCAGAGCGGCGCGGCGCGGCGGAGGGAGCGCGCCCGGCCCGGCCGCGGGACCCCCCGAGCCCCGGCACCCCCAGGACCCCCGGTTAGAGCCGGCCCCGGAGCCCCCCCGCCCCTCCCCGGCCGCCCGGCGGGGCGGGCGGAGCGGACGGAGGCGGTTCCAGGCGGCGGTGAGCGAGCGGGGGACGGCGGGAGGGGACGGGGCACCGGGGGGCACCGGGGGACGGTGGCCATGGTGGGACTGGGGGGGACCGAAGGGGGACGGGGCAGCGAGGGACACCGGGCAGGGCGGGGAGCCCGAGGGGTGTTGGCCACGGGGCTCCGGACGGGTCCGGGGCGCCGGGATGCACGGGGAGAGGATGGTCCCGATGGGACCGGGGGCACCGCGGCACCGGGGGGTACCGGGCGGGGTCGGGGGCTCGTGGGGGATGGCCTCGGTGGGACCGTGGGAGCACAGAGGGACCGTGCGGACGGCGGGGGGATGGGACACCGGGGGTCACCGGGCAGGGCAGAGAGCCCCGGGCAGGGATGACCCCGGTGGGTGTGGGAGGAACGGGGGGGATGGCGCGCGGGATGGGTTCGGGGCACTGGAGGGGACCGAGCAGGTGCGGGGACGCTGGGGGAGGATCGCCCTGGTGGGACCGGGGTGGGGATGGGGGCACCGAGCGGGGCGAGGTCAGCAGGGAAGGATGGCCCTGAGGGGATCCAGGGGACCGCAGGGGGACAGGGCACGGGCAGGGCAGGGGGCTTGGGGGATGTTTGCCGTGGTGAGATCGGCGCTAGCTCACCATCCCCGGGGATGGGGGGGACTGGGGAAAGCCCCACGTGTGTCCTGCCCCGTGTGAGGACCTGGCGTGGAGGGGCTGCTGGCTGGGGGAGGGGCAGAGGCGGGGCACAGCCCAGCAGGGGGGAGGGGCTGGGATGAGGGTGACCCCACTCATGTCCGTGCCGTGTCCAGGGGCTGTGGCTGCAGGGACTGTCCCAGCCCGGAGCACACGGGTGGGACTGGGCGTCCCGTGGGGTTTAGGGACACTGGAACACACCCACACTCGGGAGTGCTCCCTCTACTCCTTACCCCCCGGCCCAAGCGTGGGGAGGGGGTTTCTCCTGCATGTCCGTCCATCCCCGTGGTGAGTCCGTCTGTCCTCCGTCCACCACAGGCTCGCCATGGCCCTGCCCCGCACGCTGGGGGAGCTGCAGCTGTACCGGGTGCTGCAACGCGCCAACCTGCTGGGCTACTACGAGACCTTCATCCAGCAAGGGGGGGACGACGTGCAGCAGCTCTGCGAGGCGGGCGAGGAGGAGTTCCTGGAGATCATGGCGCTGGTGGGCATGGCCACCAAGCCCCTCCACGTCCGCCGCCTCCAGAAGGCTCTGCGCGAGTGGGCATCCAACCCGGGGCTCTTCAGCCAGCCCGTCTCGGCCGTCCCCGTCAGCAGCATCCCGCTCTTCAAGCTCTCAGAGGCGGGCGGGCGCAAGGCGCTCAGCAACGGGCACAGCAGCCCCGGCGAGGGCGCGGGCAAAGGGGGCGGCAGTGCCGGGACGCCCCCAGCCCGCAGCCCCACGGAGCCAGGGGAGAAGCTGTCACCGTCAGCGGCTCCGCCGTGGCCGGGAAGGAGCACCCCCGAGTCGGAGGGTGGTGGGGATGAGGAGCCCGGGGGTCCCCCGTTCTCCCCGGGCGGGAGCAGCGGGGAGCAGGCGGTGGGCACGGAGCTGGAGCCGGAGCTGGCACGGACGGTGGTGGAGAGCGTGGAGCGGCTGCTGCAGAGCTGCCCCCGGGGCGGCGAGGCCGAGCTGCGGGCGCTGATGAAGCTCAACAAGAAGCTGGCCAAGGCTGTGGGGCACATCTTCCAGCTGGAGGACGGTGACCGGCAGAAGGAGGAGGAGATCCGGCGGCACAGCGCGATCTACGGCCGCGGCGAGGCGCGGCGCCGGGAGGGCAAGCAGCTCACCCTGCACGAGGTGGGCTCCGTGCTTGGAGTTCTGCGATGTGCTGGCTTGGGGTAGGGGCTGGGGTGGCTCTGGGCGTGTGCGTGGGTGGGATTCAAGGTCTCATCCCACTCAGGGAGCATCTGGAGCTGGAGCTGCCTTAGCTGAGGGTCCCGTGGGCGCTGCCATCCCTGTCCCCACTCACGCATCATCTCTGCCCCCAGCTCATCATCAATGAGGCGGCCGCCCAGTTCTGCCTGCGGGACAACTCGCTGCTGCTGCGGCGCGTCGAGCTCTTCTCGCTGTCGCGACAGGTCGCGCGGGAAAGCACCTACCTGTCCTCGCTCAAGGTCACCAGGTGAGCCCAGACCCAACTCGTAGGGTTGGGCGGGTCCTGGTTGTCCCCCCCTTGCACCGCGGGAGCTGCACCGTGATCCAGCACTTGTGGATGGGGCCGGGACCCTGTGGCCCCCAGTTCCCCTTTGCCAGCATGAGTGGTTTCTGCCTGACCTCAGAGCGTGGGAGGTGGGGAGAATGAGAATGACGGGGATGCCAGGCGTGGGGGGGGATGCCAGGCAGCAAAGGGATGCCACTGGGGATGCCCCAGCTCTTGCCTCCATCCCCAAAGCCCCCTGCCCACCCTGCCAGGGCTGCTTTTTCCCTTCGTCTCCAGCTGCTTCCTTCTTTTTCCACCCCCAAATCCATCCATGCCAGAGCCCCAGCTTCTGGCACTGCCCTGCCTGGTGGCTCTGCTCACAGTGTGGGGCCTTGCTGTGCCACCCCCGTGCCTGACACAGCCCCTTTCCACCCCCAGGGCCCATCCCGAGGACAGCGGTGCCGTCGTGGCCAAGCGGCTCAAGCAGGAGGTGGGTGCAGGTGCAGGGGGAGCGTGTGCAGATGTGCACACCTGTGAACGTGGGTGTGATGGTGCAACGTGCCCGGGGCTGCCCATGGCCGTGGGTGTCCCGGGGTGGGTGGCACAGGAGACCTGCTCACCTGCGTGCTCCTGGCAGGTGGGAGAGCAGAGCCGCCCTGAGCTCCTGGCACTGCCGGTGGGGCTGGAGCCCCCCGGCGCCGGCTACCGAGCCAGCTTGGAGGAGGACACGGGCAGCCTGTCCGGGGAGAGCCTCGATGGCCACTTGCAGGGTGAGTCGGGGGTCCCTCTCCATCGCGGGGGGGCTGGTGGTGGGCGATCCCCGGCCCCTCGCGCTGACTGTCGCCCCTCTCTCGGCAGCGGCGGGGGCCTGTCCCCGGCTGACCCCTCCGCCCGGTGCGGCCCCGGACGTGCCCCTCGGCCTCGCTCCCCACGGGCTCTGGAGCCGCCACATCCTCCAGCAGACGCTGATGGACGAGGGGCTGCGCCTGGCGCGGCTGGTCTCGCACGAGCGCGTGGGGCGGCTCAGCCCCTGCCTGCCGGGGAAGCCCCCGGGACCAGGTGAGCCCCGCGGGGCCGGGGGGCTTTGCCCTGGGCGGGGGTCAGGGCGGCACCGCTGCCTTCTCCTATGGAATCGTGTCCTGACGCCATCTCCGTGTTCTCCCCACAGAATTCGAGGACGGGCTGGCAGAACGGGGTCCTCCGGCCCCCCCAGACCCCCCTCGGGGCACCATCAAGGTGGAGCAGGAGACCAGCAGGCAGTGAGGCCCCTGTAGCCCCCCCGCCACCATTAACGAAGCAATAACGTGCTGGGGGACGGGTGCGGCGGCGCTCCGGGCCCGGGGAGTTTGGGTTCGGGGGGGGTCTCAGCCGCGGCCCCCCCGGCCCCCTCCCGTCCCACACCGACGCTCTGGTTACCTCAGCCGCGGCGGGATGCGACTCCCCGCAGCAGCAATACCCCCATCCCGCCCGGCTCCGCGCCCCCGCCGCCCCCCCAGGGCTGGGGAGCCCTCGATGGACTGGAGCCCCTGTACAGCCCCCGTGCTGACCGTCCCCCCCATCCCCGGTTCTTGTCACCGCGCGGGGACAGACGCGTCGCACTGTGCGCTCCCACGTCAGCGCTGCCGCCCACGCCGGGCACACGGTCCCACCCCCCAAACCCGCAGCGCCCACGCACCAGCCGCCAGCCCCTCCCCGCAGCACGTGCCAGCTCACTGTGCACCCCTCCCATCCCGCGCCCCTCCCCGGCTGTAAATACCCTCGCAACCCCCGCACGCCCCCACCCCCCCGCACCCCCGATACCTGCGTGTGCTCCCAGCATGGTCCCTGTGCCGGGGGGTGTCACACGTGCCGGGGGTGTCACCCCCTCCCAGCACGATGCAGGCGGCGTTTGACGGGCACTGGGGAGGTGCTGTCCCCCACTCCCACCCCAACCCCTCGGGGTTCCTCCTCCTTCTCCCCCATCCCCTATAAGCCGTGCCCAGCCCCGGGGTTCCCACCCCTCCCACCCCCCCGTTAGGACTGTGTGGTGTCTTTTTAGAGCATTAGCGACTCTTCCTTTGTACCGTGTACAGTAGATTATTTATTTTGTTATTTTGGAATAAAACTTTATTTTATGGCTTATCTTTCTGCCCCCTGCTCCAGCCTGCGGGGGAGGGGGGGGGTTGGGGAACAGCTCAAAACCCCAAAGCAAGCGCTGACTGTGGGGAGGGAGGGGGTGCGCGGGGGTCGTGTCCCCCTTCATAGGGGTCTCGGTGTGTCGTCCCCCCTCCCCGCCGGGCACCGGGCTGGCACCTCCGCCCCGGCGCCGTTCGCGCTGCCGCCTGCCGCCCCCGCGGTGACTCATGCCGGCGGCGTGGGCTGGGGGCACCGCGTGCGGCTGCCGGTGCCCCCCACGCAGGACGGGGCCCCTGCGCCTGCACCCCCTCACCCGCGGACCCCCGGCAGCGGCGGGGGCGGGCAGCAATGCACGGAAAAAGGGGGGGAGGAGGGCGGGGGTTACCCCAAATCCCCCCAACCCCGCCTTTCCCAGCTTGGAGTTTGCACGCCTGCAGGAGTTTGTATCAAGTCCATGAACCCAGGCAAGCTGGGAGGGAGTGGGGAGGGGGTCCCAGACCGATGTCCCCCCACCCCAGTAGCCCCCTCAGGCGTGTCCTGGCCTCATGCTGTCATCCCAGCGCGCCTCCCCCAGCCCCCAGGAGGACAGGCTGGAATTGGGGTACCCGCTGTGCTGCGGGAGGGGCGCGAAGGGGGGCAACAGGGGCATGTCCTGCAGCAGCTGGTCCAAATCCGAGGCTGGTGACTGCTCCATGCTGGGCGACATCCTGGGGACAGAAGCAGCAGGGTGACCGGAGGGGGACTGGGAGGGGCTTCTCCTTGCTGACCCCTCCCCGTGCTTACCACCGCGGGGAGCTCTGCAGCGAGGCATCCTCCACGGCCTGGAACGGGGGCAGCTCGGGCATCTCCTCGTCCTGCCCCTCCGCAGAGGGACCCGCGGGCAGCAGCTGGGGGACGTCCCCAGGCATGTACTGGTTGGGCATGAAGGGTCTGGGGGGGTAAAAAATGGTGTAGACCCTTCCCCCAGGGCACTCACCAGCCCCACTGCTTGGTTTGTGGGGGGCTGGTGGGGCTCCTCCTCCTGGGAGCACTGGTCAGCTGGGGATGGCCACCCCAGGTCTGGGGAGGGGAAGGGGGTGCAGGGCAGGGTGCCCCCCTTCCAGCTGTGTGCCACGTCTTACCCGGGGGGCCTGAAGGCAGGGTCCTGGCAGTGGGACAGCGAGGGAGACGAGAGCATTGGTGATGAGCTGTGGGGAGCAGGAGCACTCAGAGAGGGGGGAACACCCCTGACCCTGCTGGGGGGTGGAAAGTGTCCACCCTGCACCCCACCCTGCCCTGCTCCTACCTGTGGAAGGTGGTGTTGAGCCTGTCAGGGGCCATCATGATGCTGCTCTCAACCGTGGGGTAGCCCGTGGGGATGGGCTGGGAGCAGAATGGAGTGGGGGGGCTGCAGTGCACACACACAGAGGTTCAGATTGAGGTGGGGGGCTCTGCCATAGCCCCCACCCCACGCCCCACAGCAGGGCACTCACCACATGGGGCCCAGCACTGACTGCAGACTCTCAGGGGGCAGCTCATGCTGCAGCATGGGCAGGTTGAACATTGGCACCTGGGGGGCCTCAGGGGGGGCCCCCATGGCGTTTGGAGGCTGCTGGTCCCTGAAAAAGCACATGGGCCCCATCAGCACTGCAAGGTCCGGGCTCTGAAGGGGGACATGTGCCAGTGGGTGCCTGGGGGGAGGGTGGGAGATGCACAGATGTGCCCCCAGTGCAGCTTGGGAGCCCATGGGGGGCTCTTTGCTCACCAACACTGCTCTGTTTTTCCCAGGCAGGGATTTCCCTGCCCAGCAGGATGTTGTGACCGGCCAGGGGTCTGTGCAAACCCTGACCCATGTGCACACATCTCCAGCACAGACATGGCCTCACACCCACCTTTCACTTTCCACAGTCATCTTGATGGCAGTGGAGACGTAGCCCCGGCCATCCTTGCCTGTCTGCTCTTCTGCTCAGGGAGGAGAAACAGCCATGAACCACCATCTCCACCACGCCCTGCCAACCACCTTACCAACCTCAGTTGCCCCTGCAAGCCCTGGGGCCACCTGGGTGAGACCCAAGACCTCCCCTGCAGCATTGCTGGGGTGCAGAGGGGCAGCCCAGGGCCCATCCTGACCCTCCCCACTCACTGTTGTAGTGACTGCCAAAGGCCTGGTCCTTGGGGGTGTTGGGGTACAGGTTACGGAGCTGCTCCAGGTCCCGGATCCGGTCACCCAGGGAGCGAATGGACAGGTCCTTGGCAGAGAAGGGCTGGATGTTTTCCACCTGGCTGGAGCCTGAGTGAGGGGAGACATATCACTGGATTCCAGTGCTGGTTCCTGTCACAGCCCCTGGCAGGGAGGACGCCCCTGCACAGCAGCTGACCCCGTCTCACCGTCCTTGCCCCGGATGACGTAAGCGATGGTGACGCCCCCGATCTCGGAGTCGCTGAAGCGGAGCAGGAAGGTCCCGTCCGGCTTCATGCTCAGCAGTTTGCACACATACTGCTTGCTGATGAAGCCCATGATGAGCCTGGAGGGGTGGAGAGGTGGGGAACAGGGATCAGGACCACTCAGGGTGGTGGGGTGGGATCAGGACCCCCAAAACCCAGCCCTGGGGCACCCACCTGTCTGACCAGTAACTTTTGAGGCATCTCTTGGTGAGGTCCAGGACTCCATCAAACCACTGCCAGAAAGTGAATCCCCGGCCAGGGAGGATCTCCTGAGGCAGAGAGAGGCCATGAAGCTCCCCATGGACACACTGGCCCCTCCCCATCCTGGCCAGCCCTCCCAGCCACCTTGTTGAACTGGGCCCAGGAGACGTGGCGGCTCTGGAAGTCCTCGGGGCTGGCACTGTGATCATTGAAGATCTTCTGGGCCAGGAAGAAGTAGTGCTCCTTGAGGAGCCCGTTGGTGGTCTGCACCTCTGCCATGAACTTCAGGTTCAGGGTGTCACACATCTTGTCCCAGGGCACTCGCTCGGCCACCACGAAGGGCACCCGCTCCTGTGGCCAGGCAAGGGGTCAGGACAGGATGCCCATCACATCCCAGTCCTGGGCTCCTGCTCCCCCCACTTCAAGAGCCCAGTCAGCCCCAGGTTCCAGCTCCTTCCCTCCAGCTGGTGGCACTCACAATGTCAGAGAAGGCGTTGTCCCACAGCACGGTGGCTTTGGCGTTGTTGTCCTGGTTCCCGTGGACGATGACCACGATGGGCAGAGACAGGACCTGGGGGCAGACAGCGGCCCTGAGCCAAGCGTGGGACTGTCCCAGGGCAGCACAGGTGTCCCACAGGGGAAGGGTCAGCACATCCAGCCCCATCCCACAGGAGAGGAGCTGGTACCTGGAGGTGGATGGAGACGTTGCTGGGGGTCAAGGCCACGTTGGTGCTGAACAGGACAGCGCATTTCTCCTCTGTCACTGACTCAGAGCCCTTCCTCTCGCAGCGCTTGATCTTCTTCAGCAGCTGGGGAGGGAGAGCTGAGCATCCCCAGCCTCAGGACCCCCAAAAACCCAACAGAGCCCCCAGCACAGCCTCTCACTGGTGGCACTCACCACATTCTTGAAGTTGGCGCAGCAGGTCCCACTGGTGGGGTTGGTCTCCAGGGCCACCGTGTTGTGCAAGATCTCCCCCGTGCTCTCGCTGGGCAGAGGGGGGGGTCAGTGGGGGAATGGCAGTGGGGAAGCCCCCCTTCCCCCACACCCACTGCTCACCTGAGGGTGTTGCTGTAGTTGCTGAGCTCCAGCTCCCGTGCCTGCTTCTCTGTCACCATGTCAGCCCTCACCACGTAGGGCTTGGGCGCTGCCTTCAGCAGCCGCGGGCCCAGCAGGAACCGGACGCTTGCCTGGAACTTGGTCTGGGTCTTCAGCACCTGTGGGGGCTGCTTCTCCACCAGGAAGGAGCTGAGGGACAAAGTCGTGGCACTTGGCACAATGCCCTGCCAGCCCTGCAGACCCAGCACAGCCCCCCAGCCTGTTACCTCTTGACCAGGCTGGACAACACCTCGTTGAAGCGCTCCAGGAGCCGGGACAGCAGCTCAGGGCCCAGCTCTGTGCTCGCTGCCATCACCTGCTGCTGCAGCTGGAAGTAAACCTCCAACAGGTTCTCACACCTGGGGGAAAGAGGATGCTCAGCACCCCACTCTCACTCACCCAGAGCCCCTTGGGGGCAGCAGGTTTCTCAGGGGTCCCCCAGCCCTGCCTTGTGCCCCCTCACCTCTTCTGCAGCGGTGCCAGATTCTCCTCAAAGATGGCACCATTCCCTGCCAGCTGTTGTTGTCTCTTCCAGATCTGGATCCTCTTCAAGACCTGCTGTTTGGCAGCCTCCAGCTCCTTCACAGCCTCCAGGACGAGGTTGGGCAGTTCCCTGGGGGCCATGGGGCTCTGCACGGCCCCATCCCGCCCTGGCCCCTCCTCCCGCAGCGCCTGGAGCTCACGGACTCGGTGCTGCAGCCGCCGCAGCCCCAGGCTGAACTTCAGCTCCTCCTGCCGCCGGTGGAAGCTGAGGGGCAGGTGGTGGTCCTGGGGCAGAGCAGAGTGGGCTCAGTGGGGGCTGAGGCTGGTGCTGCACCTCGGGGTGCCCGGGATGGGGGCAGGGAGCACCCACCCGTTTGAGCACGGCTGCTTTCTCGCCCTCCAGCACAGATCTCACGACGGCCACCAGCCGCAGCGGGTCCCGACGGAAGGTGTTCTGGGGGGACACAAAGGGGGGCTGTCAGGGGGACAGGACATGTCCCCCCTCTTCCTGGCCCATTCCCAACCCAGCTCCTTCACACAACACCCAGCCAAAGAAATTCTGGGTTTCCACAACCACCACAGAGCCGATTTCCAGCTTTAAAACTACTTTAAACAGAATCAAGGAATTTCTGGAGTTGGAGGGAACATCAGGATCATTTGCTCCATTTTTTTTTGGATAAAAAGTAGAAGAAGCAACTTCAAATTGAAAAAAAATATTCTGAAAGGAATTCTCCATTCCTTTGAGCACTTCCTCCAGCCTCCAGCCTGACACCTGAGGGAGACTCTCCCAGCTGCCCTGGGTGGATCAATGCTTTCCACTGAAAACAGCGAGAGGAATTCCCCTGCTGGCTCCAGCTCTCACGTCCCGTGCCAGCTCCTCCGGCCTTCACTCATTTCCCAAATTAGCTACTTCCCAAAACAGCAGCAGAAACACGATGGGGGAATGGCTGATGACGTGCTTGGTGGGTTCCTGTGCCGGTGGGAGCTCCAGTGTGGGGGTCTGGATGCAGCACTGGTAGCCCTGTGGGCTCTTCCAGGGAAAATGTGTGATTCAGGGGATGAGAGACCCAGGTTTGGCTGCTGCCTGCACCCCCAGCCCTGTGGTTGCCCATCCTGGGGGCCACAGCAGCACTGAGAGCAAGGAACAGCCTGGCCAGACACAGAGAAATGAGGATTTGGTGATCTGGGATGAGGGATGGAGGGAGGAGGGAACACAGGAGAGCTGATCTGCTTTATCATTTTAAATAACATAAAATCCCTAAGCTGAAACATCTGCTTGTTTGCTACAGCAAAAAGCAAGAGTCGTGTTTTGGAAAGTCACCCTGCTCCTCAGAAGTTGTGACTAAAGCTGATCCCTTCCCAAATGTTGGATATTAGAAAGGTCTGTTATCAAAAAAGCAGAGTTTTCAATCAGAATGGGGCTCTGGGAGTGAGCTCTGCTCAGCCCTGGTGCTCTTGAGCTCCATCGGCCAGAGGGGATAAATCAGAGGGTTGGGAAAGGCACAGAACAATTCCAACAGCCTTGACAAGAGAAAAGAGCTCCAAAAATGAAACCCAGAGCTCACAGCAGGAGGAAACACAGCCCCACACAGCCTGGAGGAAGGAGAAATCAAACACCCAAGCAGAAAATGGGGAACATCTGGTCAGACAGCCCCCAGGTACCAACAACTGGCGGTGAGTGGGGCTGTGGGGGCTGAGGGGCTCAGGAGGGTCCCCATGGGACCACTGCAGGGAAGATGTGGCAGCTCCCTGTGGGCCACTGGTCTGCAGAACACTGGTCAGCTCTGGGATGCAAACAAACCCCCTCTGTCCTCAGAAACACCCCAAAAACCCAATCGCTGAGTCTGCTCATTGCTGACAAGCCTGGAAAAGGGTCACAGGGGGACCATCCTAAGGCATTGGGACCTTCCAGCATAAAAGAATCACGTTTTCCTGGGAGCTGGCTGCAATCCCAGAGTGACCCAGCCCCAGGGTCCCTGCACACCTCGATGCTGCTGATTTGCTGCAGGATCTGGCACTGCTGCCCATCGCTGCCGGCAGCGCTGCGGAGTTTCTCCAGCATGTCCGAGAGCATCCCGCTGGCCACGCTGCTGCAGAAGGCGTCTGAGCCATTGATGAACTCCCTGGAGAGGGGAAAAGTTGGGATAATGGGCATGGATCCTCCACCCTCCTCTGGGTGACCCCCAGCCCTGTGCTGTTCTGGGGAGGAAGGGTCCCAGACTCACCAGGGCTGGTTCTCCAGCCACTCGGCCAGGAGACAGCGCAGGCTCCGGGGAAACTCCGCGGAGAGGCTGCTGAACTCCTCCGGTGGCATGTGGGACACGAGGTTCCACAGGGACATCTTGGAACAGTCACCTGTGGGACAAATAGGAGAGGAGATGGGGGGGCCACTCGAGCAGCCCCCAGCCCAGCCCTGGGGGGAGAGAGAAGATAAGAGCTGCTGCTTGTCCTTCCTCTTGTCTGAACCTGCTGCTCCACCGGGCTGGGGCTGCTGGGGAGGAGAAGGAGGAGTGAGAAGCCTGATGTAGGATCAGCCTCTTGGGCAATCCTGGGCGGGCTGGCAGCCCACTTGCGCCTCAGTTTCCACGTATCTCCGGGGAATCCCTGCAATTTCTGCCACACGGACACGCCAAGGGATGGGCAAGTGCTGCTGGACTTGGCATAGGAGAGCTGGAAAAGCGTGGAAGTCCCGGGGAACGGGAGAAGTGTGGATTCCCCCGAGCTCGGTGAGGCCGTTCCACTGCGGTGATCCCCAGAACTTCCTCAGGTGTCCCCCGCAAGGACAGCCGCCCCTCACGCTCGGTGGGCTCCAGAAATGAGGGAAAGCAACAGAAGTAATGGAATGGGACGCTAAACAGCGAACTCCACCTGGAATCGCGGACTGAGGGCTCAGGGCCTCACCGCACCCAAAGCGGGAGCAGGAGCCCCAACATTCCCACCCCGTCCCCTCAGCGCTGCCCTCGCCTCTTGCCCACAGCTCCCGCCACGCTCGCACCCCGGACAGGGGGGTCCCCGCACACAAACACAAACACACCTCGCTGCCGGTTCCGCCGGCCCCGCCCGGGGCCAAGGCCCGATCCCGCGGCGGATCCCGCAGCGCCGGCTCAGCCTCGGGGCCGCGGTACCGACGGGACCCCCCGTCGGCGCGCAGGGCCTGGCCCCGCCGTGCCCTCAGGCGGAGCCGCCTCACGGCCCGAGCGCCCCGGGCAGCGCGATCGCCACGGGCCTGGGCCGCGCGGAGCCGCCGAAGGCGCAGGGCGGAGGTGGAGCTGACAGGCTGCGAGAGCCCTGCGAGGGGAAGGAAGCCGGCGTCACTGGGCAACGTCGCAGCCGGAGCAAACAAACGCCCGCGGCCTGCCCCGAGCAGCGGCGGCGGGAGCAGCCCGAGCCCTCACGGAGCCCCCCGAGCCCTCACGGAGCCCCGTGCGCCACACCTGCCAGGCACCAAGCGTGGTGGCTGGAGGAGTTCCAGAAATGATTTTGCTTTCGAGTCCACGCTGCCCGCAAACGGGGATTCACCGCGGGGAATGAGGTTACCCCGAGGGGTCAATGCCCGGTGGGGAACGCACGCAGCAATGCTGGGAATGCTGCTGGGTTTTTTTTCCTCACGGTCCCAGTGGGATCTTGGCAGGAGGGGAAAAACAGCCTCTCCTTTTGCCACCCTCGAGGTTAATCCCAATCCTGCTGCTCCATTAAACCTGTATTTCTGCTCAGCCCTGGGAGGCAGCTGCTGGCTGGAAGCGCCAACCTGGAGCTCCAGCCTTGAGCCAGGCATGCCTGGATCTGCTGAGAGCCTGCGGGAGAAGCTGCTCTGCTCCTCCTCCCACAGCTCAGGAGGAGTTCGGGACAGGGGACATGCCTGTCCCCTCCTGGCATCAGTCACAGCAGTTCCTTCAGCCCAGCTGTGCCCTGAATCCTTCCCGTCCTAATTGCCACGTTTCCCATTTCTTCTCCTTCTGCTTTTCCCAGTTCTCTCCTGGAGGACCCTTCTCCAGGCAGGGACACATTGTGGCTGGGGAAACTGGCTCGACACGGGGCAGGATATGGCACCTGGGGAGGGGGAGCAACCCCCTCCCCAAACCCCATCGATTCTGCCACTTTCGCTTCCTCCTCCACCCAAAAACTTCGCCTTCTCGTGAGGTTGGGGGTTTCCCGGGTGAGAAGGTGGCTCAGGAAGACCCCAAGCACGGGAGGGGGCTCAGGGACCCCCACACACTCAGTACGGGATTTGTGTTTTCCAGCTGCAACAGGAAACCCTGTCCCCAAGCCGCAGCTGCCCTACATTCCCCGTCCCTTTCCCTGTCGCGACGTGCCGAAACATCGATCCCACGGCTGTTACTCATTAACTACCAAGCCCTTCCTGGCAGCCAACCGAAGCCCCTCATCCTCAGGTGGGCTGTGTCGGGGACCCCACCCCTGGGCATGTCCCCACTGCCCTCTGCGATCTCCCAGCCTGGCGCAGGTGGGTTCTTCTGCACCCTCCTCATCCTGCGGGGCACGTTCCTTTATCCCTCCGGCAGATTCCCCGGCGCTGCCGCAAGGACAGATGTTCCGAGGTTTTCCACATTATATGGACACCCAAACTTCTCTCTGACTCTGCCCTCGCCGGGAAGAGCCCGAGGGATATCGCTGCCCCTCAGCGTGCCTCAGTTTCCCCGCAGTGCTGGGGACGCCACTGCTGCCAGCGTTCTCCATCGAGGCCACAACACACGACACGGTGGGACATTGGTGACAGCGCCACGGGGAGGACACCCACGTGTTGGGGCAGGGGGGCTGCCCAGTGCTGACCGCTCGGGGAGCGAAATTTCCTCTGGCGCGCAGGAAGAGGAGCGGGGCCTTCCCAGCAGACCCAGCCCAGGATGACTCACGGCTCGGGGAGCCCGGGCTGGATTCGGTGCCGCTCCCGTCCCAGGAACTCGCTGTCCGGCTCCGTCGGGGGAAGAGGTTTTCCTTTGCCCCACGCAACCCCCGTCCACAAACAGAGCCGGGTCAGGAGAGCGGGGTGCCAGGAAAGCTGGGTGCCATCCTCTGCACCCACCCAGCAGCGAGTGCTCTGGACTTCGGGTCGAACTTGGCTGCGTTTCCATGTGGGCGGCGGATCCGATGCAGCCTCGGCGCCACCGATCCCGGAGCTCCTTCCCCACCCCATCCCATCCCCAAACACCCCAGTGAAGGGCTGACAGTCGTTCCGCTCCCACTCAGCCTGTTATACGTCGCACTGCCCACCCCCGGAGCAGGGAGGTGCCCCTGGACAGCCCCCCGCCCCTGGGATACCCGGCAGAGCCCCGTCCCCTCCCGGCTCCCAGCTCGATGCCCCTGCACGAGTTCCGAGCCCGGGCGGGAGGTGCCAAACGGCGGCAGAGCCCCCGGTCCCGTCCCCCGTTACCTGGAGAGAGCAGCCGCGGGCAGGGGGCGGCCGGTCCGGCCGGTCCCCGCGGCCCCTCGTTCACTCCATAGCGGCGGCGGGCGCGGCCCCGCTCCGCCGGGAAGCGCCGAGCGCAGGAAGGGGGAGGAGACGCGCCAACACAGGGATGGGAGGGCACCGGGACCGGGACCAGCCTCGACAGGACCTGGGACCCCCGGGCATCCCCACCGAGGGGCTGCGGCCCCCACGGGCTTCGCGTCCGGCCCATATCAGCCCCCACCCACTCGTGACCCCACTCTTGCCCCGTATCTCCCCATTGCTGTGCCCCATCATGACCGCACTCTTACCCCATATCCCACTGGTGACCGCACACGTTCCCCATTCTGCTCGCACCGACCCACTGCTCGCACCCACGCGTGTCCCCCCGCCCCCTGTGTGACACCCACTCCCTACTCCTGCTCTAATCAGGTCCCTCCTTGCTGCGCTTCCAAGCCCCCCGCCCATCCCCGTGGGTGCCCCCCGCCCATTCCCGCGGGGGCAGCCCCCGTTCCGTGGCCCCGCCGTTCCCGGGTGCACCGGGCCGGTCCCGGGCTGCAGTTTCACCGCACGGTTTGAATCCCGGTTCCCGTCCTGGGGTCCGTGGCTTGTCCCGGACTGTGCCCGCCTTAGCCTTCGCCCTCCGGTACCGAGCCGATACCGGCCGGGAGCGGGGGCACTGAAAAGAGGTGTTCATTGCTTGGAGGGGCTTGCTGCTGCACAGGGGGCACCCACCGCACCCCGGGGCGCTCCTTCCGCCGCTCCGACCCCCGCGCCCACCGGAGCGGAGGGGCAGCACCGGGCAGGGCAACCTCGGGGCCGCCAGGGGGCGCTGCCGCACCGCCGGTGCCACCGGGGCCAACCGGGGGATGCGGGCCCGGTGCTGCCAGAGCTGCGGATGCGGTACCGGGGCTGCCAGGGTTGAAATGCGGTACCGGGGCTGCCTGGGTTGAGATGCGGTACCGGGGCTGGGGCAGGGTGGCGGTGAACTCCTCCCGCCGGTGAACTCTCCGTGCTGCCATTTCGAGCATCAAACTTGATCGTGAGCGCGGCTCGCCCTCTGCGCACCGGGATATCCCGGGACCGTGGACACCCGTCGGGGCTGTTCGGGACTGGGAAGAGGGCTTCCCAGCCTCCCCACGCCCCCGTCCAGGATGGTACCCAGTGGGGAGGGGGCTGTGGAGCGCTGGCCGGGACCCACGCGTGGGAGGAATCAGAATCACCCGCTCCTTGGGTCGTGTGCGACGTTTGGGGACTCTGGGACAATGCGGGGTGCAGAGCCGGCCCCCAGAACCCCTCCAGCCCACCCGGTTACGCCGCGTTTTTTGCCACCCCGGGCTTCTACAGGGGCGGTGTTCCGGGAACATCTGGACCTTCTCCCGAACATCTGGAGCCGCAGCAGCCTGAATCACCCTCTCCCCCCGGCAGCTGCCTGACCGGGGTGGGGCGGAGCAGCCGTGTGACATAATTAAAAAAACATATGACATCACGCGGAGAGATCGCATGGTGCCTGATGACGGTGCTGGCACCCCTGCCCATCTCCCTCCTCGGCCCCGGGCCCTCGCAGGCAGCGGAGTGGACACTGGATGACGTCACGGCTCTGGCTCTGACGTCATGGTTCTCAGTCAAAGCCGGAGTTGGGTGAGTGATGGCCGGCCTTGCGGATGACGGGACCCCCATGATGGGGGTCCGCTGTTCAGGACCCCCGGCCCTGAGCCCTGCTCCTGCAGCCCCCGCGGGGACGGCTGGGGGCACGGCGAGGGTCCTGTGCCCTGGGGGTGACGAGGGACCCCCTGCCTTGGGGGGACAGTGAGGGTCCCACTACCCTCGGACACAGTGAGGGTCCTGTGCCCTGGGGGAACGGTCAGGGTCCCACCGCCCTGGGGTAACGATGGTTTTGCTGTCCTGGGAGAATGGCGAGGCTCCTGCTGCCCTGAGGATGATGAGAGTCCCGCTGCCCCTGGGGATGATGAATGTCCTGCTGCCCTGAGGATGATGAGAGTCCCGCCGCCCTGAGAATGATGAGGGTCCCGCTGCCCTGGGGATGATGAGGGTCCTGCTGCCTCTGGGGATGATGAGGGTCCCGCTGCCCTGAGAATGATGAGGGTCCCGCTGCCCTGAAGATGATGAGGGTCCCGCTGCCCTGGGGATGATGAGGGTCCCGCTGCCCTGAGAATGATGAGGGTCCCGCTGCCCTGGGGATGATGAGGGTCCCGCTGCCCTGGGGATGATGAGGGTCCCGCTGCCCTGGGGATGATGAGGGTCCCGCTGCCCTGGGGATGATGAGGGTCCTGCTGCCTCTGGGGATGATGAGGGTCCCGCTGCCCGGAGGATGATGAGGGTCCCGCTGCCCCGTCCGTCTCTGACCCGCAGCCGGTACCGTGTGCCGGTAGAGGGGAGCTGGGCCTCCCCCGCACCTGGGGGACAGCACAGCAGGGACGGGCCGGGACCCGCAGCCGTACCTGTGCCACACCGACACCGGCCCCGGCCCCCTGCCCGGACCACACTGACACCGGCACCGGACCCCTGCCCGGGCTATACTGATACCGACACTCCCACGGGATCTCTGCCCGCACCATCTGATACCGGCACCGGAACCGCACCTCTGCCTGTACATTATTGACACCGACACCGGACCCCTGCCCGGACCGTACCGATACCGGCCCCCTGCCCGGACCGTACTGATACCGGTACCGACAGCCGCGACCATACCGAACGTACCGGTCGACACCGATGCTCACGGACCCCTGCTGCCCGGACCGTACTGATACCGATACCAGTAGCAACACCGGACCCCTGCCCGGACCGTACCGATACCGGTACCGGTAGCGACACCGGACCCTGTCCCTGCCCACACCCACCGGGGGGGCGCAGCCCTGGCACCTCGCGCGCATGCGCGTAGGACCCCCCAACGCCACGCGCGTGTCCCCCCCGCCCCCCTCCCCGTTCCCGTCCCGCGGCGGCGGCTCGAGCCCGGTGACGTCAGGCGGGCGGCGGCGCGCTCCATCTCCCCCCCCTCCCCAAATCACCGCCCTCCCTCCGCCGCGGCGGCGGCGCGCGCAGACCCCTCATCCCCCCGCCGCCCCCGGCCCCGCCGCCGCCGCCGCCGCCCAGCCCGGAGGGTCCAGCCCGCCCCCGGCCCGGCCCGGCCCGGCCGCCGGCCCGCCCCCGCCCGCCCCCCGCGGATGTCGGTGCGCGGGCCCGGGACGCGCCGCCCCACGGGCAGCACGGCGTGAGGAGCCGCCGCCGCCGCCGCCGCTGCCGAGCCGCCGAGCCGCCGGCATGGGGCCGCTGCTGGCCCTCGCCGGGAGCCTCCTGGCCCTGCTGGCCGCGCCCGCCGCCCGCGCCCTCGAAGGTGAGTCGGGGGGCGGCGGGGCCGGACCCCCGCGGGGCGATACCGGCGGGGAACGGGGTGGGGGGGACACCGGCGGGGAGGGGGAGGCGCCGCAGCCGCTGCCGGGGGCGCGGGGCTCGGCCGGCGCGGGGAGGGGAGGGGGCGGGGGGCTCCGCGCGTCCCCCCCCTCCCCGCCGCCGTGACAAAGCAGAGCGGGCGCAGCCGCGTCGTGGGGACACCGGAGGGACCGGGGGGAAGCGGGGAGCAGCGGGCCGGGCTGGGGAGGCGCGTCCTCCCCGCTCTCCTCCGCAGCGCTCGGTGCGCCCCCCGCCCCGTCCCGTCCCCCCGCAGCCGCGGGGGCCGCTCGCTGGCGCTCCCCGTTTTCTCTTCTTTGCCCGTTCCCTTGGCTCCCTACCCGCCCTCCATCCCATTTTCCTCTGGAATCCAAAGTTTTCCCCGCAGCCAAGCAGGAAAGTTGGAGCTCAGCACCGCTGCGGGAGCCGGGGCCGGGGGGTCCCGGTGTCCCGGGGGTGGCCGGTGCCGGGGTCCCACCGCTCCCGGGGGTGCCCGTGACAGCCCGGCCTCGCCCCGCGCTCCCCCCTCTTGCATAACCGGGGCTGCTTCTCCCAAATCCGCGATGCCCGACTGCGGAGTTTGGCTGTGACCGGGGCCTGGTGGCGCTGGGAATGTGCTTATCCAGCCACCGGGCTGTCCGTCCCCCCGTCTGTGTGTCCGTTTGTCCATCCTCCCCCCCTCCCCATCGCTCCATCCAGCTCCTCGCCAGCCGCTCGTTCCCAAGCCGCGCACGTCGCGTTCCCGGCCCTTATTGATCTATTCAGTAAATACTTGAGCTCGTCAGCTCCATGGCCGGGCTGGGAATGTGCGAGGGGCCGCTCTTGGCAGCGCCCGTGCTCTGCGCTGGCAGCCGATCCAGCCGGGAGCCGGCGGCCGTGGCGAAGTTCTCGCAACGCTTGGGCTCACAGGGCTGTTTTTCCCTTCAAAAGCAGGGAAATGGGGGGGGTCTCGGCTTTCCTGTGACGGGTTTCCCTCTGTCTGCATGGGGATGGCCAGAATGATGGATGAACGAGAGCGTTGTGGCTTTTTTTTTTTCCTTTGGAGGGAGGTTTTTCTGTCCCAATTCTTTGCCCACCTTGGAGCAAAGCTGGAGATGGGATTTGGTGTCGTGGCAGTGGCAGCATCTGACCCGTCACTGGGTCGGAGGGATGGAGGAGGAGGAGGAGGTTTGGGCAAACGCCAGATCCCTGCCCCAGATTCATGTCTGGGGCTGCAGGAGGCCGGGGCCTGCGGTTTCCATCCTCCAGCACCTCCTCACCCTACTGGGGGTGCGTATGGGTCTGTGTCCCTTGGAGGGAGGTGACAGCACTGGAGCAGCTCAGGGCACCCTGCAGCCCCCCCTTGGTGGCACCTGCAGGGCTGATGGAGCTGCTGGCATGAGCTCAGCAGTGCAGGTGGCCACCAGCTGAGCCCTCTGGGGTCACCCCTCGGGGAGCCCGGGTCTCAGAGGCGTCTCCATCCCCGCCCGGGTGGCTCGGAGCAGCCGGCGCATCCAGAAGTTGGTGGGGGCGGAAGGGAGGCATCGCTCATTGCATAAGCTGCGTTGCCTTTGGAAACCAGGCTGCGGAAAGATGATGAGCTGGAGGGAAGTTCCTCCATCCTCTTCTCCACACTCCAGGAGCTCAAGTGGGGCAGTGACACCCCTTTCCTCCTGGTGCACGTCCCCCTCCCGAGGGGCTCCCCTTTGGGATGGTGCTGGGGACGAGGTGCTGTTCCACCACCTCGGGGTGCTGAGAGCTGTGTGAGCCTGTGGGTGGGAGGATGTGGAGGCATGTGGCGGATGTGGGGGCACCACAAGCATGTGGTTGGGCTGGTTAGGAGGCACAGTGTGCCGCTGAGGTGACACCTGAGCTGGAGCCCGGTGGTCCTGGCTGGGCTCTGCTTTCCCTGATGCAAGTCTCCCAGTGGGGCTCTGGGAGATGCCAGGATGTCACTGGGAGCGGGGTGCAGGTCCCCATCCTTGTCAGGAGAGCTGATTCCTCCCACTCACTGCCTCTGTTTGCAGCTCTGGAAGCTCTTTGCTTGTTCCTGGAGAAGAGGAGGACAAAGTCCAGCCGTGGGGTGGGAGGAAGTTCTTCCATGGGGAGCAAAGGGCACTGGTGTGCAGCTCCTGTCTGCCCTGTCCTCTGCCTCTTCCCGGGGTGGTGTGGGGCACCCCTGGTCCCCGTGGTGGCAGAGCCCCAGGAATGGAGTGAGGGCAGGCAGAGGTCACCCTGTTCCTGTTTTGGAAATACCTGTGGTTAAGGGTGGCTGGGGTGTTTTGGTGCAGCACTTCCCTCTTACCCTCTTGGTGGTCTGGTATGTCCTGTTGTGTGTTCCCAGCAGTGCCTGTGTGTTCCCAGGTGTTTTCCCGTGTGTTTTTCCGTGTGTTGCACACGTGTGGGTGTGCACACGCCGCTTCCCTGGGCGTGCACGGACACGCCTGGAGCTGCCCGGGTTCAGTGGAGGTGAGCAGTGGAGCTTTGGGGTGCTGGGAGGAGAAGGCAGCAGCTGCCTGTCCCTGGGCTGTGTGCAGCATCCAGAGGGGTGTCCAGCATTCCTGTGTGGAGCATCCCAGCACGACACTTGGCTTCCAGTAGCCTCGTGGGGTTCACACCTGGTGCTGCTGTGGTGTCCAGTGAGAGGGCTGAGCTCTGACCCCCATCCCACATTCTCCCTGTCCATGATACCCAGAGGATGGGGCAGCACTGGAGCATCCCTGGCAGCAGTGCCAGGTTTGGGGTGAAGCCCAGGCGTTGTCTCCTCACCATTTCCAAAGCTCCTGAGGCACAGTGGGCGGTGAGGGGGTGGCAGCAGCTGTGGCAGCCCCCTCACCTTCGGTGTCTCAGCCCCGCCACTCGCTCCTCGTGTTCTCTCCCTTCCAGTTCCATGTGCTCCGGGGGAGCCTGTGAACCAGGAAGGAGCGGGGGCTGCTCCAGCTGGTGATGCTTTTCCTCCAGTGTTAAGTTGGGATGATGGGGAGCAAAACCAGCCAGCTCCTCCCTGTGCCTCCAAGGCCCTGATTCCTGGAGCATCCTGGCTCCAACTGGAGTTCCATGGTTCTTCTTTGCCCCCAGCCCATGCCTGACCCGTGGTTGCCCAGTGGGGCTCTCCAGGCTCTGCTCTGCTGCACAGGCATTCCCATTTCCTCACAAGAACAGCAGGATTGGAGCGGAAAATCAGGGACAAATTAAGGGAAAAGCTGCGTAAACCAGCTGCTGGGTGGGGTCCCAAAAACAGCCCTGGAGTCAGCCAAGGGGACGGGGTGGTGGCACGAGAAGCTTTGAGGAGGGAGGATTGGCTCCCAAAATCCATCCTCCCACTGCCTGGGATGAGGGTGTCTGGGGAAGGATTGTGGTTCCCTCCTCCTCCAGGAGGGTACAGGGGGACCTGGCTGTCCCCCAGGGTTGTGACAATGTCCAGGTCACTGAGGTGGGGATGGAGAATGGACAGAGTGAGGGCCAGGAGTGCTTTGGGCAGGAACTGGGAGCACTCTAGCATCTGTAGAGGTGATGGTGGTGGCAGGGTGAGGACATTGGGCACTGGGGTCTGTGCCAGCACTCCCCTGCCCTGTGGCTGCCCGGTGCCTCCTGTGGGGAGGGATCTGCTCTGGCTGGCAGGTGGATCCTGCTGCTGAGGATTTGCCACTGGGATGCTCCACAAGGAATGGGACAGCTCGTGGGGTCCCTGCTGCCCCTGGGGATGGTGTCCACACCAGGGTTTGGCTGTCTGTGACCCCCACAGCGCTCCAGGGGTTTGGCTGTGCCTTTGGGGAGCTTTCCCAAGCCCTTTTGGACAGAGCCTCTCCAGAGCAGTGCAGGCAGCACGTGGTTCTGCAAGTGCCCTTTGCCCAGCAAGGGGGTGCATGTGAGGTGCTTCCCCAAAATCACAGCCAGGGCTGGGCCCTCGGGAGCCCTGGAGTGCCTGGGGACAGGGGGGGACACACAGGATGTGCCACATCCTGCTGAGTCAGCACAGTGGTGAGCCCGCAGCTTTGCCTTAGGGCAGGAGGTTCCTCTTCCAGGCACGGAGATGATTTCAGTTCCCAGATCAACTCCAAAACACTTTTCTGGTGCAGATAAATCCTTTCTCTGTGCCCCCCAGACCTCCCAGCCCTGCAGGGGTCTGAGCCTTGAGTCTCTGTGAGAGCTGCCTGCTAAACCTGGAGCCCTCTCCCAGCTCAGCCCAGCAAACCAGTGAAGTGCTGGGATGAATCCAGTGGTCCCAGTTGGGAATGGGTGCTGATCCCAGGAGTGGCAGCTGGCTTGGACTGTGATGCATCATCCTGTTTCCTTCCCACACTCCTTCCTCTGCCAGGCAGACAGGACTCTCCTCTCCTCGTGCTTGGGATGAATTTTATCTCCATCACCTCCCAGAGAGCATTCCAGCTGTGTTCCTGTGGACATCCCTCTCCAGGGACTGGGGCTTGGTGGCCCTTGGCCTTTTTTCACCCAGCTCTGCCATCCTCAGGCTCTGCCAAACGGCGCATCTGCCCCATCTGCAGCTTGTTTTCCAGGGGGTGCTTTTCTCCACTCTCCTGGAGATTTTGCAATCCAAGGCCACCTCAAGCTATTTACAACCCAGCTTTTGCTGTTGACTTAACTTTCCAGCCCCTTCCAGGCTCCTGGGCAGCCTGACCTGCCGGCTGCAGCCGCACCAAATATTTTCAGCATTTTCTAACTCGGCTCAAACTCCTTGTTTTCTTTGCTGTGCAACTCTTATTTTTGAAGGAAAAACCACAGGGCGGTTCTGGATCTTATTCCATCATGAGAAGTTGTGTTCCTCAATGTGGTCTGGCCCTTTCTAGGGCTAAATATAGACTCCAGTGTCCTTCCTGAGCCAGGGAAGGGAGCAGGCTGGAGCTGCAGTCATGCAGATGCTGTGCAGGATCACAGACGGTCCCAGCACTGCTCGTGGGGCTGGCAGCAGAATTGTTGGATAATGACCTTGCTGGCAGCTCTGAGCTTCTCCAGTGGGACCGTGCTTGCAGTGACACCGAGGGCAGGGATGGGAAGAACATCCCAGGCTCCAGGGAGAGTCAGGAAGGTGAGAGCAGGTCTGTGATGTCCAAAACGCATGGACTGGGGCAGCAGTGGGAATTTTGGATGTCTGGGAGGGAGTCTAATTGAGTTGGAAGTTGCATCTTTAATTGAGTGGACTAATTAGCCTCTTGGCAGATGCTGTTTCTCCAAATGAGGCTGTGGTGAGGACGGGCAGGTGTTGGGGGGTCACAGCCTGAGGATGGGCAGGTGTTGGGGGTCTCATCCTGGGGATGGGCAGGTATTAGGGGTCTCATCCTGAGGATGTGCAGGTGTTGAGGTCTCATCCTGGACACAGGCAGGTATTGGGGGTCTCATCCTGAGGATGTGCAGGTGTTGGGGGGTCTCATTCTGGGGGATAGGCAGGTGTTGGGGGGTCTCATCCTGAGGATGTGCAGGTGTTGGGGGTCTCATCCTGAGGATGGACAGATGTTGGGGATCTCATCCTGGACACAGGCAGGTGTTGGGGATCTCATCCTGAGGATGGGCAGGTGTTGGGGGTCTCATCCTGAGGATGGACAGATGTTGGGGATCTCATCCTGAACACAGGCAGGTGTTGGGGGGTCTTATCCTGAGGATGGGCAGGTATTGGGGGGTCTCATTCTGGGGATGGGCAGGTATTGGGGGTCTCATCCTGGACACAGACAGGTGTTGGGGGTCTCATCCTGAGGATGGGCATGTATTGGGGGTCTCATTCTGGGGATGGGCAGGTGTTGGGGGTCTCATCCTGCTTGTGCAGAGCTGGGCAGGTGGGGGGAGAGTGAGTTGCTGTTGAATTGTGGGGCTGCAGTTGCAGGAGGTGGACTCAGAGCTCTTGGTGGATTCCAGGTGGATTCCACTCGAGGAGGATTCCAGCTGGGGGAGGCTTTGGGAACCATCCTGCTGCTGCCCCCACGCCCCAGCCTCCCTGGGGGTGGCTGGTTTTCTTTGCTGGAGGCTGCCAGGCAAAAATTGAAACGGGCTGAGAGCTTTGAATTGCATCAATCTCACCCATTTACCTGCAGCTCTTTGTTCGTGGGCACGGGCTCGTGCTCCTGGGTCACACATGGCTCAGTCAGGCCACCAGCAATCACAGCTGGCCACCAGCGTGGCCACAGCTCCAGCAGGAGTGTCTGCACCCCCTGAGCTCCTCAGGACTGAGTCCCTCCTGCTGTCCCCTCCATGCTGGCACCTGGTGATTTTCTCAGATCTGGAATGTCATGGCCTGAAGGGTGATGCAGGGACACAAACCCTCGGTCCTAGGGAGCAGCAGTGCCAGTGTGTGCCTTGCTGGGGCCACTCAATTTGCCTGTCCCCTGCTGGTGCCAACACCCCTGCCTCTGTCACTGCCTGTAGAGTGATTTATGACACCTGGGGGCTCTGACTGGGGGGCACAGACCCCCCAGACCACGATGCTTACAGCAATCCCATCCTCTCCACGCCCTGGGAGCTGCCCCCCAGCGCAGGGAAAAAGCTGTGAAGGGTTTCCTCCCGCCGGGTGTCGTGGTGCTTTTTTATTGTTTGGAAAAGGAAGCACTTGGGTTTAATACTTCCCTCTGCAGCCGCCTTCCCAGCGGATGCTGGGGCAGCAGGGCTGTGCTGGCTCTGCATCCTTGGGCCAGTGCCCACATCAAGGCCCTGCTTCCTGCTCAGCCCCCAGCCCTTCCAGATGGGTTTGCTCAGCCTCTCCTCCGCCGGCCTGCAGCGTGTTTTCCCCAGGGAAGAGCGGGTTTGGAGCCCGGCGCTGCTTACTCACCCTGATGCCATCGGTCCCTGCCCGGCCCCACGCCCTTTCAGCTGCATGAAATCCCACATTTTCCTTCTTCTGCAACTTGCAGAAGTTAAAACTGGGGAAAACAGGATCCCTGACCCTCAGGAAGCACCAGTGGAGAGCCAAGGGGTCAGGCAGCATCTGGGGTGCAGCATCAGCTCAGGGATGAGTGTGCCAATTCCTCTTTCACCGTTTGTACCAGTCACAGATGGGACATTTCACCGTGCCAGGGATGTTGTTCCAGTGGAGCAGCTGCCACCTGGAAGCCGTGCAGGACCTGCTCTCCCAGGATGTGCTGTCAGGGAATCCCAAATCTTTGCCCTCACCACAGTGCTGGGTGACTGGTGCGGTGTCATGGGCTGGTCAGGCTTTGTTTTGGGGACTGGGATGGGAATCAGTGACAGCCAAAACTGTGGCAGGAGCAGGGCAGGGGTGTTGTCAGGGGTTGTTATCCCTGGAGAGGCCTTGAGGTTCAGGGAGATTGTGCAGTGTGATGGTGGCTCTGTGACCTTGTGCTCCCCCGGAGCTGGGAGATGCTCTGACGTCCCTCAGGGCACCCAGGGGGACCTCAGGAGGTGACCTGGAGGTTTGGAACAAGTCTGGGTCTCTATATCCTCATGCCTCTCTTGCTGTTCTCCACCCTCTCAGAGCATCCAGCCTCTCCTGGGGGGTGACAGTGTGACCCCCATGAGGACCCCCAGGTGTGGCCACCCCAAACCCCAGCTGGATCACCCCTGGCTGCGTTCACACGGGCAGGTGGAGCCGAATCCAGAGCAACTCCCCGCGCTGCTCGGGAATAAAAGTCCCTTTATGCCGGAATAATTAGTGTACTCAGAGCATGCTAATTATTCCAGGATAAAAGGGACTTTTATTCCAGCAGAGTGTCCTCTCAAAGGGCCCTTTCTGCCCGCTCCCGGGGCACAATAGCTGCTCTGCTCCGTTTCCCCATCCCAGACAAAGTCCTTATTTGCGGAGGCAGCGAAATTGAGTTGACTAATGAATTAAGGCCAATGGTTCTGGCCGGGCTCCAGCCCTTTGAAAGCCTTGGCGAGCTGGTGCCCGGCCCGGCGGGAGGAAGCACAGACCCTCCTGCCCCACCGAGCCTCCCTCCCTCCCCTCCCTCCCTCCCAGCTGCCGGGATGAAATGCCTATTAATCTATCCTGTGGAATTGCTTTATTCCCTGAGCTCTGGAGGGAGCGTTATCAGCTCCAGCCACAGGCCATAAATAACCATGGCCGATCCTGTTTGGGTTCCCAACTGCCCAGGGTATAAACATCCCTCTGCTGTTGCTGGGATGGACGCAGGGAATAAAGGCTGGGCAGGTAGGGGAGCTGGGGGGGCTCTGCAGGCTCGCTGCCCCCTCCCCACCCTGCTCTGAGGAAGGAAAAAGGGGACACGGGGCACCCTGGCAGGGATGGCCACAAGCCAGGGCTGCCTGCAGCTCATCCAGAGGACTTAAACCCCTTTCTCCTGGCTGCAAACGCTGTTTTTTCTTTTCCTTTTCTCCTTCCCCCTCACCCCCCCGTCTTTTTTTGTTTTTTTTTTTCCATTTAAATTGCAGATAAGCTGCCAAAAGAAAGATACCAAAAAAAACGGGATTCTCCCTTGAATCCCCCTCGGCTGCAGGGCTGGAGCTGCCCCTCCTGCCCTTCCCCACCACGGTCTGGATGATCCAGCTATTTTATTTTATTTTTTTCTTCTTTTATTATGATTGTTATCCCCAGTGCTGGCAATGCTGTTTCATCTGGCTCCATCTCCTGCCATTTTTCAGCTCGTTGTGCTGCGGACTCTCCGTGGGGAGGGGACGTGGGGGATCACGGCTCTCCCGGCTCCTGAATTTGGTTTAAAATGCAAATCTTTCCTTTATTCCCGTCTTTTTTTTTTTAATGGATTTCATCTGAAGGCGGCGGAGCTGCTGGGGAGGGGAGGGGAAGGGGCTGGGCGGGGAGGGGGGCAGCGCATTCCTCGCAGATTTCCTGGTGCGTGTTCACATGGAAATCGGCTCCCCCCGATGGGTTTGGAGTCAGGTGATGGAGCTGCGGGATGGACGCAGCCCTGGGAGCCGCAGTGGGATTTTATCAGTGGGATTTTATCAGTGGGATTTTATCAATGTGATTTTATTGATATGATTTTATCACTGTGATTTTATCAGTGTGATTTCATCGATATGATTTTATCGATATGATTTTATCGATATGATTTTATCAATGTGATTTTTATCGATGTGATTTTATCAATATGATTTTATTGATATGATTTTTTTCAATATGATTTTATCCCCCTTCCCCCTCCACGGGGATGCTGTGGGCAGCTCCTGCCTCCTTTGGGATGTGCTCGCCTGTCCGTGCATCCTCCTCCTCCCATCCATCCATCCATCCATCCATCCATCCATCCATCCATCCATCCATCCATCCATCCATCCATCCATCCTCCTCTCCTTCCATCCTCCTCCTCCTCTCTGTCCATTCATCCTCCTCGTCCTCCTCTCCATCCATCCATCACCTCTCCATCCATCCATCCTCCTCCTCCTCTCTGTTCATCCTCCTCCTCCTCCCTGTCCATCTTCCTCCTCCTCTCCATCCATCCTCCTTCTCATCCCATCCATCCTTCTCCTCTTCATCCATCCATCTTCCTCCTCCTCTCCATCCATCCTTCTCCTCCTCTTCTCCATCCATCCATCCTCCTCCTCTCCATCCATCCTCCTCCCTCTCCATCCATCCATCCATCCATCTTCATCCATCCATCCATCCATCCATCCATCTCCATCCATCCATCTCATCCATCATCCATCCATCCATCCATCCTCCTCCTCTCCATCCTCCTTCTCCTCTCCATCCATCCATCCATCCATCCATCCATCCATCCATCCATCCATCCATCCATCCATCCATCCATCCATCCATCCATCCATCCATCCACCCATCTCCTCCTCCTCTCTGTCCCCCCCATCCTCTCTCTTCCCCTTTGGGTTTTTGAGGCAGGTCCTGGCTGCTGGGAATCCCATCCCAGTGCCCTGGACTTGTCCCCTCTCCTGCTCTGATGCCCAGAGTGAGCTGGGAGCTGGCTGTGACCCCAGAGGGGACACTGGGGTGGCATCTCCCAGTCCCTGGGGTACCTGGGGATCCAGGGTGTCCCTTGCCGTGGGGAGTGTCCAGGTGGGCAGCAGTGGGACAAGGTGTGGAGCAGGACCAGTGGGAGGTGCTGGTGGATGAGCAGAGGGTGCTGGCCCCATCCTGCCTGTCCCTCTGGGATGTGACAGGGGGATGACAGCCCTGCCTGTCCCCCAGGATGGCTCTGGATCTTCCAGATAATTCCCACCAGCATCATCCCTGATCAGGGCTGGGAACATGAGAAACCAGGGATGGCAAACCAGAGAAGCACCAGAATGCTGGGGCTGAGATGATGGCAGGGTTTGGTTTGGTTGGATTTGTTGTTATCTCCAAAAAGAGAGAAAATCAAAGTGAATCAGTCTGAATCAGAATCTGCCCCAGGAATGGCACAGAGCTCTGACACAGCAGAACCAGACTTCCCTTCTCCAAAAAATAATTTTATTTTGTTGTTTAAGGAAGGTGAACACATCATGATTCCAATGCCATGAAGGGAAAAGGGAAAAACCATATTTTAAAGTCAATATTCATCATCATCATCCCTGATCAGGGCTGGGAACACCAGTAGAAACCAGGGATGGCAAACCAGAGAAGCACCAGAATGCTGGGGCTGAGATGATGGCAGGGTTTGGTTTGGTTGGATTTGTTGTTATCTCCAAAAAGAGAGAAAACCAGAGTGAATCAGTCTGAATCAGAATCTGCCCCAGGAATGGCACAGAGCTCTGACACAGCAGAACCAGACTTCCCTTCTCCAAAAAATAATTTTATTTTGTTGTTTAAGGAAGGTGAACACCTCGTGTTAAAAGGGAAAAGGGAAAAACTGTATTTTCAAGTCAATATTGACTTAGCAATCAGCCATCCCCCTCCCCCAGCCCCACATACCTGTGGGAATGGCCACGAGCCCCATCAGTCCTGGGAGGGATCTGGTTTGAATCTTCCCTGTTCGGAGGGGGCCGGATGGAAGAATTGCAAAAATGCATTTGAACTGTTTTGGGATGGTGTGTTTAAATGCAAAACAAACAGCTGAGCTTTCCTTTCCCTTTCCCCCCTGGAAAAAATGTGCCTCAGACCTGAGGGTTTGGTATTTTAAATGTCTCTATTACCCAGTTCAGCTTTTGGGAGGTGGAAAATTTGCTGGACTTGGAGGTTTGAGGATCAGCCTGGAGCTCCAGGCTTTGGCCTTCCCTGTCCTGAGGCTGCTGGAAGTTCTGGAAACACAAAAAACAACAAATCTTATTTTTTTTCTCTATTTTAAGTACAAAGGATGGATGATGTGGAGCAGTGAAGCCTCGGGTGGCTGATGTGGTTTGGGTGGATTTTGGGTGTTGAATGTGGTTGAGTTTGTGTCGTGGGTGATTCCAATCTGACACTGCTCTGATTGGGAAAAATAGCCATGATCCACTGGGAAGGAGCAGGAGGAGATTTTAAAGATCATTGAGATGAAGATGAGCTGATGGAACAGCCAAAGAAACCCCAAAATTACCCAGACACAACACCCTGCCCTGCTTTGGGGGTGCTGTTCTGTGAGGTGGGAATGGAGACCAGGAGGAGAATATTTCCCTCTGGGGTGGATTTGTTCCCTCCCTTGTTTGCTCTTTTCTCCCCCAGAACATCTGGTTTGTGAATCCCAGCCTGTATTTATGGCCAGCACCATTTCCTGGCCTCCTCCCTGGGAGAGGAGGAGGAGGAGCTGGGCTGAGGAGGAAGCAGGGCAGGAGCTCCTTCTTATTTTTGTGCTTTGCTTCCAGTCTCACCAGGTTTTTATGTCATCCTCATCCCTGGACTGAAGGTCATGCAATCTTTGCTTCTCCACCAGCCCTGCTTTGCTGTCCATTTCTTATTTTAGGCAAAAAAAAATCAGATTTTTTTTTTTTATGTTTGTATTTTCCAACCCCTTTTCCAACCATGGAATTCTGGTGTCCCCTTCCCACCTGGGGAGATGCTGCTGGGATTTCTGTTCCCACCCTGTCCTGGAGAGCAAGCCCCTTTCTTTCTTTTTTGGACATTTTATTTGGACATTTTATTTATTTATTTATTTTGATTTTGGATCTATTTGGATTTAGGCGTTTTAATTTTTTGGGCCTTTTTGTTATTCCATTCTTCAGGGGGATCCTTTTTTGGTAGCTTTTTTTTTTGGCCTTTTTAAATCCCATTTTTGGGAGGCCTTTTTTTGGGGCAGTGCCTTTTTTTGGGGACCTCTTTTTCTTATTTCTTTTTGTGCATTTTTTTCTTATGCACCCTTTTATTCCACCACTCTTCACACCCCTATTTTTTTTTTCTTTTTACCACATCTCAACACCCTTTCCCCAACCATTTTTTCAGCTTTTTGACCTTCCTTTGGGTGTTTTTTTTTTCCCTGCAGCTCCCCCTATTTTTTTTGCTATTTTGACAAACTCATGCCGTGTTTTCAGCCTGGTTTTGTCCCCTCTGAGCTGTTTTTGAGCTGGGGTCTCTCCTCTGGCTGCCAAGGTCCCTGCAGCTGCCCCAGCCCTGCTCTGAGCTGCTCATTGTGCACGATGAAGGCGCCTTTATTCTCCATCCTGGAGCTCCATCACTGCCTCTGCTGGGCTCAGAAGGGAATTTGGCTCTGTGCAATCAGCACAGCCACCTCAAATTGTCCACCTGCTGCTGGGTCTCCATGTCCTGATGCCTCTCTTGCTGTTCTCCAGCCTCTCAGAGCATCCAGCATCTTCTGGGGGGGGTGACAATGCCTGCCCTGGTCCTGGTGGATCCCAAATCCCAGCTGGGTCATCCCTGGCTGGGCAGGTGGAGCTGAATCCAGAGCACTGGAACCTGCTGTGCAAGGGCAGGGATGTGTGGGGTGATGGTGCCTTCCATCCCCTCCCTGCCCTGAGCTCCTCCCGTGGTGGGGATGCTGGAGGGAAGGGTTTGGCTGGGTTTGGGTGCCCTGTGGTGCTGAGGAGTCTCTGGGGTCCCTGGAAGGGCATCAGGGGTCTCAGGACAGTGTGGGGCAGTGATTGGAAAGGATCCCACGTGTTCCTGCTCTGCTGTGGGAAACCAGGAGCTTGTTTTGCACTGGGGCACCAATCTCCAAGTTGGTTTAGAGCAGGAATGCTCAAAGGAGTCGTCACTCAGCACCAGCATTGGCAGCTCCAGGAGCAAAGCTTTGGGAGGTTGGTGTCTCCAGTGCAAAACAAGCTCCTGGTTTCCCATCCCATGACCTGGTTGGGGGTGGGTTCCCAGGGATTTGCCCTCCTGTAGCTCTGCCTGCACTTTGGGAAGTGAAACCTGTGGGTTCCAGCAGCTGCTGGTCACGCTGTGGCTGCTGGAGACCCGGGAGGATGAGGGGGAGCAGGAAATCCAGGAGAGTGTCAGTTCTTTGCTGTGGTTTTCTAAATGAATCCTGCCTTGGATGTGGCTGTGGCTGGGAGATGGAGGCGTCAGAGGAGCTCTGCTGGGGAGAGGGGGTGGAAGAGCTGGGCTTGGAGCAGGAGGATCCTGTCCCTGAGCCTGGGGGAGGAAGGGGACAGGCTGGGGCTGTGCCTGCCTGGGGAGGTGGAGGGCAAGGACAGGAATCCTCCATCCGATTTAATCTGCTCAGTCTCCATCTTGGCTGTGCTGTGGTGCTGAGCAGCAGGAAAGGGAAAGGGAAAGGGAAAGGGAAAGGGAAAGGGAAAGGGAAAGGGAAAGGGAAAGGGAAGGAAGGGAAGGGAGAAAGGGGAAGAGGAAGAGGGAAGGGAAAGGGAAGGGAGGGAAAGGGAAGAGGGAAAGGGAAGGAGGAAAGGGAAAGGGAAAGGGAAAGGAGGGAAGGGAAAGGAAAGGGAAGGGAAAGGAAAGGGAAAGGGAAAGGGAAGGGAAGGGAAGGGAAAGGAAAGGAAAGGAAAGGGAAAGGAAAGGAAAGGAAAGGAAAGGAAAGGAAAGGAAAGGAAAGGAAAGGAAAGGAAAGGAAAGGAAAGGAAAGGGAAAGGAAAGGAAGTAGGGAACCAGGAAACGAAAGCAGAGAAGGAAAGGAAGGAGGGAAAGGGAAGCAGGGAAGGAAAGGAGCAGGGAAAGGAAAGGAGAGGATGGAAGGGAAGCAGGGATGGAGAAGGGAAGGGAGCAGGGATGGAAGGGAAGCAGGATGGAAGGAAGCAGGATGGAAGGGGAGCAGGGATGGGCAGGGATGGAAGGAAGAGGAAAGAAGGAAGCAGCAGGGATGGGAAGGGAGCAGGGATGGAAGGGGAAGCAGGGATGGAAGGGAAGAGGGATGGAAGGGAAGCAGGATGGAAGGGCAGGGATGGAGGAGCAGGGATGGAAGGGGAAGCAGGGATGGAAGGGAGCAGGGATGGAAGGAAGAGGGAAAGAAGGGACAGGCCGGCAGGGATGGAAGGGAAGCAGGGATGGAAGGGAGCAGGATGGAAGGGGAGCAGGGATGGAAGGAGCAGGGATGGAAGGGGAGCAGGGATGGAAGGGAAGAGGAAAGAAGGGAAGCAGGCTGGCAGGGATGGAAGGGAAGCAGGGATGGAAGGGAGCAGGGATGGAAGGGAGCAGGGATGGAAGGGAGCAGGGATGGAAGGGAGCAGGGATGGAAGGGAGCAGGGATGGAAGGGAGCAGGCTGGCAGCAGGAGCTGCTCTTCCATCAGAGCAAACAGCAGCAGGCAGAGCCCTGTGCAGCTCCCAGGAGTAATCAGGGGCTGAGACAGGGTCGGGAGTTTCCTGCCGCCCTTCAGGGGTGGGGTTGGGACTGGGGGCAGCATCATCCCCATCCTCTCCCCTCGCTGCCTCCCCTGGCTGCGAGCAGCCCCCCGGCAGGAGGAGGATGCAGACCCAGAGACCCCCCCATTGCCGGGCTGAGCAGGAAGTGCAGGGGATCCTGGGGCGGGGATTTTGGCAGGAGAGCGGCGGTGCCACGAGATGAATGTTTTGGGAGTTGCGTGTGTGGCTGCCTTGGCTGGAGCGAGGGCTCAGAGCTGCGGACACCCCCGGGCTGGGGGCTGGGCTGGGGACCCCCCAATGGCTGTGACCCCCCAATGGCTGTGACCCCTCCCCAATGGCTGGGACCCCCCAGTGGCTGTGACCCCTCCCAATGGATGTGACCCCCCAATGGCTGGGACCCCCAGTGGCTGTGACTCCCCCCAGTGGCAGTGACCCCCGCCCCACCAATGGCTGTGACCTCCCCCATTTCAGTGACCCCCATCATTTCACTGACCCCCATTTCAGTGACCCTATTTCAGTGACCCCTCAATGGCAGTGACCCCCCCCCCATTTTACTGACCCCCATTTCACTGATCCCCCCATTTCACTGACCCCCCTCATTTCACTGACCCCCCATTTTAGTGACCTCCCCCATTTCATTGACCCCCCATTTCATTTCAGTGACTCCCTTATTTCACTGACCCCTCCCATTTCACTGACCCCCATTTCACTGATCCCCCATTTCACTGATCCCCATTTCACTGACCCCCATTTCAGTGACCTCCTATTTCAGTGACTCCCCCATTTCAATGACCCCCATTTTAGTGACCCCCCATTTCATTTCAGTGACTCCCCCATTTCACTGACCCCCATTTCACTGACCCCCCATTTCAGTGACCCCATTTCAGTGACTCCCTTATTTCACTGACCCCCTATTTCACTGACTCCCTCCCATTTCACTGATCCCCATTTCACTGATCCCCATTTCAGTGACCCCCCATTGCAGCTCTCTCCTTTTTGAGGGGTGCAATGTCCCCTCCCATTTCAGAGACCCCCAAGGCATGGGCAGGATGCTCTTCCCAGCCCTTCTCCCTCCCCAGCCTCTGGATTTTGGCTTTTCCTGCTGGTTTTCACTCTGTCCATTTTCCCTCCCCATGTGAGGGATGTGAGGCCACCCTTCCCTGGGCTGGACATGGGATGGATGGATTCCCCATCCTGCTGTTGTCATCATGATTTAAAAAAACATTACTTTTTAATTTGTTCTCATTTGGGTTCTCTTGTTTTTTTCCCTGTTTTTCTCTTGCCTAGCACAGAAAACGAAGCGCCTCTGGCTCCCAGGAGCTAATTCATCCAAGTTAAATGATCTTTAAAATCTGTGAGTGCATCACAGTGCTCGACTCCTGTTTTCTCCCGGTGTAATTAATGCTCCAGCTTAAATTTCCTCCTTTCCTTAGGGGCAGGCTTGATGGATCCGGTGCCAGGCTCAAACTTCTGCCAAGCCATAGGAAAGAAATCATCCCCCCCTCAAAAAAAACAAAACAAAAAACAACCCAAACCAATCTCGGCATTTAATTGAAATTTGATTTTTCTTTTGAAACAACTTGTCCTTGGGAAGAAACTGATGTTGTTTATTATGGTTATTTCTTTTCTCACCCAGCACCGAAGACTTGTAGCCCCAAACAGTTTGCATGCAAAGATCAGATCACGTGCATATCCAAGGGCTGGCGCTGTGACGGGGAGAAGGATTGTCCGGATGGCTCGGATGAGTCTCCCGAGATCTGTATGTATGATTTACTTCCTCATCTCTTTCCTGGGTTTCCTCCACGCCTGTTCCACAGCAGCAGTTCTACCTCAGCTGCCCTCGGGGTGGGGGGTGGCCATTCTGTCCGTCCGTCTGTCCATCCGTCCATCCATGGTCCATCCATCCATGAATCCATGAATCCATCCATCATCCATCCATCCATCCATCCATCATCCATCCATCCATCCATCCATCCATCCATCCATCCATCCATCATCCATCCATCCATCCATCCATCATCCATCCATCCATCCATCATCCATCCCGATAAAATCCCGTCGATAAAATTAAAAGTCGCATCTAAAATGCAAAGTAAAATAGATAAAATTATTTACAAAGATAAAATTAAAATTAAAATTAAAAGTGGTATTTGTACATTAAAGATTTGATATATATAAATTAAAATACACATTGGAGTAGATAAAGATTAAGTCACTAAATTAAAACTAAAATTAAAATTAAAAGATAAAGTGAGTGAGATTAAAAGGTAAAGCAATTAAAATTAAAATTAAAGTAAAAGTAAAATTAGGAGTAAAGATTAAAATTAAAGACGAGTGAGTACAGGCTGAAAGGTACATTAAAGAGATGGTAAAGATTAAAGGCATATGAGTAAAAGGTAAAATTAGAGTGAATTAAAATTAAGGCAAAATTAGTGGAGTAAAATTAAATTAAAGATTAAAAGGTAAAATTAAAATTAAGATGCAGATTACAAGGTAAAGATTAAGACGATGTCGGGTGTTAAAAGGTGGTGCAGGTGAAGACTAAAGTAAAAGGTGCAGGAAATTAAGAAGTGGTTAAAGGCAAATTAGGTAAAACAGAGTGGAGTACTATGATAATTAAAGTGAATTAGGAGTAAAGATTAAAGTAAAATTAAGATGAAAGTAGATTACGTGCAGAGCAGATTAAAATTAAAAGTAGAAATCAAAGGTGGAAATTAAAGTAAAGTAATTAGGATTAAAGTAGATCAGGTAAAAGTTAAAAGGTGCAAATTAAAAGGTGCGTGCATGAAATTAAAGTAGATTAAGTGCATTAAAGATTAAGATTAGAAATTAAAAGATGGGAGTGCAGATTAAAGGTAGAAATTAAAGGTGCAGTGAGGTGGTAGTAGGAGTACAAGGTAAGGTAAAAGTAAAGGTGGGTGAATTAAGATTAGAATTAGAAATTAGATTAAGATTAGGTAAGTGCAGGTGTAAAAGTAGAAATTAAAGATTAGGAAATTACGCAAAATTAAAAGGTGCATGCGTGTAGAAATTAGAATTAAAATTAAGGTAAAAGTGAAATTAAAATTAGAGTGGAAATTAAGGTAAAATTAAAGATTAGGAGATTAAGATTAAAGGTGCAGAGTGGTTATGCGTAAAAGGCCAAAATTAAAATTAAGGTGCAGTGGGTAAAATTAGGTACGTTACAGGTAAGGTAATTAAAGATTAAAAGGTAAAGTAAAGATTAGAAATGTTAAAAAGCCAGATACAGGCTAAAGTAAATTACAAGGTAAATTAAAAATTAAGGTAAAGTAAAGTGTTTAATTAGATTAAAAGATTAAGATGAAAATTAGGTAGATTGCATTAAAGTAAAATTAAAGATTACAAAGTAAGACAAAGTGAATGAAATTAGAAATTAGAAATTAAACATTAAAGATTAAAGATTAAAGATTAAAGATTAGAAAGGTAGTGGAAGTAAGGTAGGAGAGTGAAAATTAAAAGGTAAGGTAAAAGGTAGTGCAAAGTGGGTCAAAAGTTAAAGGTAAAGTAAAAGGTGTAAATTAAGGTAAAGTAAAGTGAATTAAAGTGTAAATTAAGTGGGTAAAGATTAGTGCAGTAGAAATTAAACATTAATTAGTAATTAGGGTAGAGTAAAGAAATTAAAAGACAAAGATTAAGATTACGTTAAAGTAAATTAGGAGTAGAAATTAAAAGGTAGTAGAAATGAGTAGGTAAAGATTAGGTAAAATTAAGGTAGATCAAAGGTGAAATTAGGAAATTAAGTGAATTAAAATTAAAATTAGGTAAATTACAGGTAAAATTAAGGGTAAAGGTGGATGAGTACTAAAGTGAATTAAGATTTTTGTTAAAGATTAAAAGTGAGGTGAAAGGTAAAGGTGAAAAGTGAGTAAAGATTAAAGTAAAGATTTAAAATTAGATAAAATTAGAAATTAAAGTAGAAATTAAGATTCATGAGTAAAATTGGGTAAAATTAAAGATTAAAGATACATGAAATTAAGATGAGTGATAAAATTAAAGTGTTGCATTTCGAAGTAAGTAGATAAGATACAATTAAAAGGTAAAATTAAAGTAGATTAAAGATTAAAAGGCATTTTGATAAAGTTAAAAGGTAAATTAAAAGTGGTAATTAAAATACAGGTAAAATTAAAATTACAAAAGGTAGATTAAAGGTGGTGGAAATTAGGAATTAAGTGGGTAAAGTAAAGTGGAGGTAGAAAATTAATTAGGTAAAAGTGGAAATTAAAGGTGAATTGAAAATTAAAGTAGTGAGTCAGGTTCACATTAAAATTACAGTGAATTAAAGTGGAAAATTAGGAAAGTGGTGGTAAGTAAGATACAAAAGTAAAGAGTAAAATTGAGTGAAGATGCACATTAATTATGGTAAGAGAGTAAAAGGTAAGGTAAATTGGTAGAATTAAGTGAAAATTAAGGTAGAAATTAGGAGTAAACGTGGAGTAAGGTAAAGATGAAGTGAATTAAAATTAAAGTACAAAGGTAAAGGTAAAATTAAAGAGTAAGGTAAAGATTAAAATTAGAAATTAAAAGTAGAAATTAAAGATTAAAAGTAAAATTAAAATTAAAATTAAGAGTAAAGTGCAGGTAAGGTAAGGTAAAGGTGAAAATTAGGTAAGTAAAGATTAAGGTAAAATTAAAATTAAAGTAAAGGTGAGTAAGATGCAAGTAATTAAGACACATTAAGGTCGATAAGACAAGAGTGAATTAAAGTAAAATTAAAATTAAAAGTGGAGCAGATGCAGTAGAAAATTAAAGTAAGGTAATTAAAGTGAGCCAAGAGTACAAAATTAAAAGGTAAAAGGTAAGATGCATTAGAGTAAAATTAAGATAAAATTAAAAATTAGTAAAGGTAAAATTAGAGTGGGTCAGAATTAAATCATCCATCCATCATCCATTATCCATTATCCATCCATCATCCATCCATCCATCCATCCATCATCCATCCATCATCCATCCATCCATCCATCCATCCATCCATCCATCCATCCATCCATCCATCATCCATCCATCCATCCATCATCCATGCATCCATCCAACCATCTTCCATGCATCCATCATCCATCCATTATCCATCCATCATCCATCCAGCCATCCATCATCCATCCATCCATCCATCCATCTATCATCCATCATCCATCCATCATCCATCCATCATCCATCATCCATCCATCCATCCATCATCCATCCATCATCCATCCATCATCCATCCATCCATCATCCATCCATCCATCATCCATCCATCATCCATCCATCCATCCATCCATCCATCCATCATCCATCCATCCATCCATCCATCCATCCATCCATCCATCCATCATCCATCCATCCATCCATCCATCCATCCATCCATCCATCCATCCATCCATCCATCCATCCATCCATTATCCATCCATCCATCATCCATCATCCATCCATCCATCATCCATCATCCATCCATCCATCATCCATCCATCCATCCATCCATCATCCATCCATCCATCCATCCATCCATCCATCCATCCATCCATCCATCCATCCATCCATGAATCCGTCCATTTTTCTAAACCAGCATCCTGGAAATGATGAATCTCTCATTTGTGTTTGTTTCCAAAATGTTCCAATTTGTGTTTGCCACCAAAATGGGTGTGCAGGAGGATGGAGGAGTCAGCAGCAGTGTCACCTCATCCTCAGCACATTCCTGGGTGTGGGGAGTGAGGGAAGGAGATCTCTGGGAGTCCCAGGGAGCAGCTGGAAAGGTGACATTGCTGTCCCAGATGTGCTGTGGGATTAGGATGCTGGATTAGGTTCACTGGTCTGAGCTGGTGGAGCCACTTGGGCACAGCTCTGGAGGTGCTCCTGCCTCAGATGGGGTGGTGGAGCCTCTCTGGAAGGAAACAGAGAATTGGGATGGGTTGGGTGAGGTGTGGGGATGGGAATGTGGGGGGTGTCTGCAGAGGGGTCAGAGCTGTGGTGCCACCAGGGGTGGTGGCTGTGCCAGTCCTGCTGTGCCAGGGCTGGAGCAAGGAACCTCCTGTGCCCGTGTCCAGGCTTCCAGACCCAGCAGAATCTCCTGTCCCTGCCCCAGCTCTCCCTCCCAGCTCCCACCTCACGCTGTGCTTGGCAGAACCATCTCCTCCAGAGCAGATTCTGGTTTGTTTATTCCTTAAGGCAAAATGATGCAACGGCCCCTCCGTGGGAGGGATGGGGGGCTGGGATGGGCTGGCTGCCTCCAGTCAATCAGCAGCCCTGGAAAATTACAGCAGGATGGGAAAAATCCCTCCTGATTGGCGTGTTCCAGCATCCGTGCTGGATCTGTGTGTGCAGGTGACCGGAGCACCCTTGGGTGCTCTTCCCTCTCCACCTCCCTCCTCTCCCTTCCTTGGGGCTGAGGAGCAGCCTCTGCTGCTGTGGGTGCAGCTCTGTGTGGAGTTCATGGATGCTGGAAGACTCTTGGGTTTGCTCCAAGCCCCCTGAGGGTTCATCCCTGGGGGACACGGGACCCCCGCTGCCCCTGTGCTGCTTGGCACTGCCAGGACAGGGAATTGGGAAACTGTGAGACACAGATCAAAGCCTGGCACCTCCTCCCCACCATGTGTGGGACTGTCTGTGTGTTTCCATTACCCCAAACTTTAGAATCCCTCAGTTTTTTGGGAGCATTTCCCTCCCCAGCTGATCTCTGGAGGGGCTGCACCTTCCTTCCCACCTCCCTCTGTTCCCACTTTGCTCCCCTAGGGCCTGGAAGGGAGTCAGGGTGACACTGTGCCCCCCAGGACACAGAGATTGGGGTGCCAGGGCACATCTGGGGTGCCAGGGGGTGAGTGGAGCCTCCTGCCTGGGCTTGTTCCTGACCTGCCAGCACTGGCCCCTGCTAGCTCCAGATTGCCAGGCTGGCTTTTCTCACACCACTCCAGGGCTTCCAGCAGCCCCTCATCCCCCTTATCTCCCTGCCAGGGGGAGAATGACTTTTATTGCTCTCATTTAATCTGTGTTTGAGCTCCTGCTGAGGCCCTGGTGCCCTTTGGTGCTGTGGTGTTTGCCTGGCACTGATGTTCTCCTGTCAGGCACGTGCCAGCTTTTCCTCTCTGGGGAGTCCTTTGAAGTATTCCCTGGCTTTGCTCAGGTGTTCAGGCCATTCCCTTCCTGTCCCCAGTGCTGCTCATTTGCTGTGAGTGGCTCACACATGATTCTAGCAGAGTTTTCCTGAGAGGAAACACTTGGACAAGAGCCTCCATCCTGCTGGAGGTGAAAGCTGAGGGGCTCTGAGGAAGGAATTTGCTGATGCCTGGTTGGTCCATCCATTGATCAGAGGGTGCAGGAGGCCTGGGGTCCCTCCTACTGTGCTGGATCTGCTCTTGGCACGGTCCTGATGGGTTCAGAAGTGACCCAGAGGCAGCACCAGGACAAGTGGGACCATCCCACCCCTGCTCCTCCAGCCTCCTCCCTCATTGTGTTCCTCCCATCTGGGCTGTTGCCAAATTGCAGTTGCAATTCTTCCTTTCCTTCTATCTCTTTTTTTTTTTTCTTTTTTTTTTCTGAGTGGTTTTTCGAGGTTAAACATTCCTATCTAATTCAGCTCCTTGGGGTGTACCACAAGCTTGTCACATGTAATAAATTGGCTCATTTATTAGCACCAGCACGGTCAAAAGCAAACAAAGTGGCTTGTGGATTAATCCTGCCCTGTTTGGGATAAGTGGTTTGATCCAGGCTCTTTGCAGGGAATAATGGACACGGCAGAGCAGCTCTGACTGATGAATTGGGTTCTTCACTTCAGCCCCTCCATTCTCCTGGTCCATATATTGATGTTACTTAATTAACCCATAATTTGCAATTACAGGGGGCCCACCCTCTGCAAAAAATTAATCTGTGCAGTGGCAGCCAGTGAGAAATTCTGCCAGGAATTATCTGCTCTGGAGCTGGGAAAGAGGAGAAGCTCAAATCCCTGCTGGCTGTGCCAGAGCCTGGGTGTCCTGGAGGATCCCCTCACCCCAGTGCCCCCAGTCAGCTCACTGGGGGTGTACTGGGATGTGTTTGAGACTCAGGGCAGCAATTTGGTATCTGGAGCTTGTTAGATTCCTGTTTTTCAGCCAGAAATGGGGGTCACTGCCCAGGATGGACAGAAGGAAGTTTTGGCTGGGATGGATGGAGGATCCTGCTTGGTGTGGGGCTCCTGGGGGGGGGTGTCACAAACTCTGGGCTTTGGGGGCCCCTCCCCACAGCTCCATGTGCTTCCAGGGGCTTTTATCCCCTCCTGGCAGCCCAAGGGTCACGGTGGGATCACTCCCAGTGTCTGTCAGAGCTGTGTGGGGTGAGGATGCACCAGCACACAGAGCTCTGTGTGTGATGTAACACTCCTCTCCAAGGAGAGCTGGAGCTTATTTAGGGCAAACTCTGCTGCTGGAGTCTCCTGAAGGTGACTGGGCTAAAATGGGACTGTTCCTGGACACTTTGTGTGCTGTGCCCTTCTCTCTGCTCGCTGGGGGGATCACAGAGCTATTTCTGCCCTGCTGAGGGGAGGGAGAGGCATGAACAGCCCCTGGAAAATGGGATTTTAGTGTTGTGGCTGAGCAGAGATGTGTTGGTAGCTGCGTGTTCAGCCCTGAAACGTGGATTTGGGGCAGGGAGAGGAGGTTCCATGGAGGGGATCAGGATTTGCAGGGGCTGTGCCAGGGCTGGTTGTCACCCCTGCAGCCACCTCCAGCCTGGGGTGAAGCCATGCTGGACTTTACAGGAGCTTTTCCTGGGGTTTCAGGCTGTTAGTGGATTTATGGTGTGTTTGTTGTTTGTCTCCATGCCTTGCTTCTTTTCAGAGGAGCTTAAAAAATAAAGCCTGGCTCGCTTTGTAATTTTTTTCCAGTTAATAATGGAGATTAAGTCTCCTTGTGCTGGGCACAGAGGGGCCCCCCATGTGCCACAGCCTCAGGACAAGGAGAGTGCTGGCACGTGATGGGAGGGTCCCTGTGCTGACCTGTTGGAAAGGATGAAACAGGAAAACCTTAAAAATATGAGTGCTTAGCAAAAGATTTTGAGAATACAGAAACCATAAGTGAGATTAAGATCTTTAAGATACCAAACCTTAGCTACTAAATAATTAGAAAACAATAGGATGGCCAACTGAAAGTAATCCCTTCTTGATAGAAAAATGCCTTCTGCTGGAGAGCAGGTCCAAAAGTCAGAGAAGACCCTGCTAGCTTGGCAGAAGAGGTTGAAAAAATAGTTTTAGTGTTTAAGTACAACATGTTATGGTAATGCAATGATTCTTATAGGCTGTGTGTAAATGCTGTAGGATTTTTATCTTGTATTAGAGTGGTTGGTGGGAATGGAGAGTCTCACACTGAGCCTTGTGCCCTGCAGGCCCCCAGAGCAAAGTGTCCCGCTGCCAGCCCAACGAGCACAACTGCCTGGGCACGGAGCTGTGCATCCCCATGGGCAAGCTCTGCAACGGGCTGCACGAGTGCCCCGACGGCTCCGACGAGGGTCCCCACTGCAGGGGTGAGTCTGGGGGGGCTCCAGGGGGGCCCCCCCTACAGATCAGCTCCCTGCTTGCTGCTGCTGTCAGCCCCACCACGCTCAGCTCAGCGCCAGAGCTGCCTGGGAGTGAAATGCCCATCATTCCATGAAAATAGCTGCATTGTCTCCTGGGTTTAAAAGCTCCAGGCTTGGGGTTCTGGTCCAGATAAGAGATATCACTGTGGTTTTTTCCTAATTTTCAGGAGATTTGTCCCCCCTCCTGGCCTGTGCCCGTGGCTAATCCTGCTGGAAAACTCCCTAAACCAGCGTGCTGCTGTGCAGATTAATGGCTCAGAAATGTGTGTCCTGGGCTGACCCTGCTCCCCAACCCTGCCCTGCCTGGGCTGAGGGGCTCCTGTCCTGCCCCACCAACACCCCCTGACCCCAGAGGGCTCCCTGCTGGCACCCAGCTGCTCTCCACTGCCTGGATCCCATGGGAGCAGCTGTGCCTGAGCTGAGAATTAATATTTCAATAAGAGCTGTCATTACTTAAGTGGGATCTGATTTTTCGTGGCCAGGCAGCACGTGAGCCACGTGAGGTGTGTTGGGGCAGCTGCTCAGGGCTTTGGGCACCTGGTGCTCACAGGTTTGGGCATGCTGGGGCCTCCAGCCCTCGGTGGTGCTCGAGCTGGATGCTGAGTCCCCCTGCCCGTGGCTGGTGCCGCCCCAGGGAGGCATTTCCTGCATTTGCTGGCAGCAAGTCCCAGCCTGCCACTGCCCCAGGCTTGGGCAGGTGAGCTGTCACCTCCAGCTGTCACCCTGAGCTGTCACCTCCAGCTGTCACCCTGAGCTGTCACCTCGAGCTGTCACCCCAAGTGATCACCCCAAGCTGTCGACACTGAGCCATCATCCCAAATTGTCACCCCAACCCCTGTTCCCACTCCAGCTGCTCCCTCCATCCTCCTCCCCCAGGGAGTTTGGGGGTCTCTGCTGCCCTTGCAGACATCCTGGGGGTGGTAATGCCCGTGCTGCACCCCCACATTGTCCCCTCTGGGCACTCCAGGGTTGGACAGGAGGGGAGCTCTGGGCTCTCTGGTGCATCCACGTCCCTCAGGATGCCCTGGGGCTGCATCCCCTGCACGAGGGGTGCCAGCTCTTGGCCACCCCTGGAAGTGGCAGGGGTCAGCAGCACTGGGGGTGGCAGGGGCTGCTCAGACCCCCTCCCTGGAGCAGCTGTGTATCCCACATATCCTCCCTCCCCCTGCTGAGGGGCTCAGTCTGGTTTTTTTTGGTGAGGTGGGAGCAGTGTGAAGTCTCCCAGCAGATCCTGGTGGGAGTCTGGTGGTCCTGCTCACTCAGCCCTCGGTGCTTGGTGTCCATCCTGTTCCTCCCTGGCTGACATCCTCTCTCTTCCATCATCCCCACAGAACAACTGGCCAACTGCTCAGCTCTGGACTGCCAGCACCACTGTGCACCAACGCTGTCTGGCCCTGTCTGCTACTGCAACCACTCCTTCCAGCTGGCTGAGGACAGGAGGAGCTGCAGAGGTGGGGCTGGGCTGGGCACAGCCCTCACTGCATGCTGGGGACCCTGGCTCCTCGGGGATGTGGCCAGTGCCACTGTCCCACAGCAGGGCTGGGGATGGGGGGGGGATCAATGGGATCAATGGGATGGGATCAATGAGATCAATGGGATCAATGGGATCAATGGGATCAATGAGATCAATGGGATCAATGGGATCAATGTCATAGGATCAATGGGTGATGTCATTGGGATGGGATGGGATCAATGGGATGGGGTCAGTGGGATGGGATCATTGGGATCAATGAGATCAATGGGATGATGTCATTGGGATGGGATCAGTGGGATGGGATGAGATGGAATGGGATCAATGGGATCAATGGCATAGGATCAATGGGATGATGTCATTGGGATGGGATGGGATCAATGGGATGGGATGGGATCAATGGGATGGGGTCAGTGGGATGGGATGGGGTCAATGGGGTGATGTCATTGGGATGGGATGGAATCCATGGGATGGGATCAATGGGATCAATGGGATCCATGGGATGAGATGGGATCAGTGAGATCATTGGGATAGATAATAGGATAGGATCAATGGGATAATGGGATGGGATCAATGGGATGATGTCATTGGGATGGGATGGGATCAATGTCATCAATGTCATCAGTGGGATCAATGGGATCAATGGGATCAGTGGGATGGGATCAGTGGGATTGAATGGGATAATGGGATAATAGGATAATGGGATAATGAGATGGGACTCCCTCCACTGTGGATGTGGCTCCCAAAAGCCTGAGTGAGGAATGCTGGGAATAGGGAAAAGGCTTTGGCTTTGTGTATGGAGCCAGGGGCTGGCACGTGTCCCTGCCTCAGAGAGGATGGGAAAAACAGGAGAGGGTCACAGCAAGGATTGATGCCATTGCTGTGATGGAAACAAATCTGGAAGTGAGAGATTGTGATGGCTCCTTCCCTTTCATGTGGTGGAAAGGACCATTCCCTGTCTGGGCATACATCCCTTTCATCTGCCAGAAGAAAGGGCAGCAGAGCCAGGGGCTGGGAGCTGGAGATTAGAGGGGTGTGGAGTGGGGATGGAGGTGCAGGGCTGGGGGAGGCTCAGAGCCCAGGCAGGGCTGATGCTGGAGCAGGGGCTTGGAAGGTGATTCCTTGGGAGGCCAATATGAGCATCCCTTCAGCTCCTCTGGAGGCTGATGTGAGGGTCCCTTGGATTTTTTGGCAGGCTGGTTTGAGGGTCCCTTTGTCTCAGGGATCATCTCCACCTCAGAGAAACTGCAGCTTCATTCCCTCTTCAGGCAGCTAAGGAGATGGTTTTTTTTTCTGGTCCAAACCTTGCATTTTTTCCTGTTTTTCCCAGACTTTGATGAATGCACTGTGTATGGGACCTGCAGCCAGACGTGCAGCAACACAGAGGGCTCCTACACGTGCAGCTGTGTGGAGGGGTATCTCCTGCAGCCAGACAACAGATCCTGCAAAGCCAAGAACGGTGAGAGCCCCGAGGGGCAGCTCTGCACCCCCTGGGCTCACAGCCAGGGCACTGAGGTGTGCCCTGACCCCACTGTCCCCTCCTTGCCCCCCAGAGCCCGTGGATCGCCCTCCTGTGCTGCTCATTGCCAACTCCCAGAACATCCTGGCCACCTACCTGAGCGGGACCCCCGTGCCCAACATCACCCCCACCAGCGCCAAGCAGACCACGGCCATGGACTTCAGCTACGTGGAGGACACGGTCTGCTGGGTCCACGTGGGGGACAGTGCCTCCCAGACCGTCCTCAAGTGTGCCAGGATCCCCAACCTGAAGGGCTTCGTGGAGGAACGCTCCATCAACATCTCCCTGAGCCTGCACCGTGAGTGCCCACCCCCCTGGGACCCCACCCCCAGTTCCTTCGGGCTGTCCCCAGCCTGTGGTGGGTGGGATTGGGAAGGAGGAAGCTTCCCACAGGTCATTCCTGTCCATTTTGTTGTTATTTCTGTCAAGTTTTGTCGTTTCTTGCTGTGCAGATATGAGGGAGGAGTGGAGCTGCTACCTGTGCAGCAGGTTTTGGGATGGCAGTTCTTGCTTCCTTTGGTCCCACCCTAAAAAAATGACCGAGTCCCACCCCAAAAAGTGACCAGGAGCAAACTGCCAGCACAAAGGTGGCTCTGTGGGTGCCACTGAGTCACAGTGTGAGTGGCTGGTGACGGTTTCCTTCTGCTGTGGCCAGCACTGTTTGGGCTTGCTGGTCCCAACTCTGCAGTCAGGGAGAGTTACTGGTTGGGATTTTGGTGCTGAGTACAAGGTGGGGGGTCCCTGTGGGTTTCCAGAACCTTCCCTACCTGTGCAGAGCAATGGGAATGGTGGGGTCCCCCCATGGGGAAAGCAGGTGGGTGTCTCAGCTAGAAAACTGGAATTTGGGACACCATTCCTGTCACTGGTTTTATGCTTTACCTGGATACTGGGGGATCTGGGGTTTGCAGTGGGTCATCCCCCATGGGGTGTCCTGTGCCTCCTGAAACTGGGGAGGCTTCCAGGGGTGCCTGAAGCTCATTGCAGTGGCTCATGCAGCAAATTGAGCTCGTGTGAATGGATTTCTGCAAAGGAGTGAAGTCCTGGGTAAATCTTGGAGCCCAGAACGATTCTCTGCTGAGGGCAGTGGGTGTGAGTGGGATCCTGGGGGTCCTGGGGGTCCCAGGGTCTGTGTGTGGCTGGGCTGGGCAGGCTGTGGATTGCTCAGGGTGTGTGTGCACAGTTAATTTAAGCTCACCCTGTGTATTTTTAGGGCAGGGTGTATTTTTAGGGAGAGGCCTCACCCTTTGCTCTCACAGGCGATAGTGTGGAGCTGGGCAGCGCAGGGCTCGGTTTCCTCCTCCCCTCTCCCAGGATTTAGGGGGTCTCTGGGATTTAGGGGGTCTCTGGGATTTAGGGGGTCTCTGAAGGCTCCCTCAGCACAAAGGAAGTGGAGGAGTGAATTCCCCCAGCTCTGAGCCGGGTGCTGGGGGTCAGGATGGAGAGATAATGTCACTCTCCAGCAGGACACTGGCGATTCCCACGAATCCAATTAGTGCTTTCCCTCTTTATTTGCTTCTTTATGGCATTATCTGCTCCCAGCAGGAGTGGGGCCTCCCTGGGGCTTGAGCTGGCATCTGATGGGGGGAGATTGATGCTGAGGGGCTGCAGAGCAGCAGCTCCAGCTGCCAGGGGAGCCCTGGGATGCTCGGTGCCACAGCCTGGCTGCCTGTCCTGCTCCTCTCCTGCAGAGATTAGTGCCACTTGTGCTGTGGGAGATGTGTTAAATGAAGGCTGTTAACAGCCCTTGGCACGACCTGCTGTCCTCAGAGCTTTGCTGTTGCCCTGCTCTTTACACTCCCAGAGCTTTTTGCTCTCTGCAGGCTCTGGAGCTGCAGCGCTTCCCCCTGGGCTCCCACCTCGCTGCCCGTGGATATTTGTCACAGGCACTGATTTTCTCACTTGATTTGAGCTGGCTGGTTCCCTACCCCCAGGTCATTTTGTGGGGACTCACTAAAAAAAAATCAGAGTCTGGTGAAGCCTCCAGTCCATTTCTCTTACAAAAATTCCTGCTCTGCGTTGGAATTGGGTCATTTCTCTCTGCCATCAGAGTGGGCTGGGGGCTCTGGGCAGCTCAGGGGGGGCACAGTGCAAGTGGCAAGGACAAGTGGGGTGATGTGGGCAGGGGTCCAGCCTGTCCCCATCCCCACAGGGAGCTTGGAAGTGGCACAAGCTCGCTGTCCCATCCCGTGATGAGGGAAGGGCTCCTCCTTCCTGCCAGCTCTGAGCTGTAACAAGGGCAGCTTGTCTCATCCTCCCTCCCGTCCTGCTGTCCCTCTCCTCCCCTCCCTGTGACAATCCCTCAGTGTTCCTGCCCGGGAGGATCCTGGCAGGCATGCTGCTCCATCAAGGACAGAGGCACGTGCCTGTGCTGAGGCTGCTCCCAGCCCTTGCAGCATCAGGGATGGTTTTGGGGGCTCACTGCCAGCCCCCTGCCACCCTGGAGTGGGGCAGGGGACAGCTGGGGACAGGGACAGGGCTGTCACAGCTCCCCCTGGACCCTCTGTGGCAGATCCTTGACCTCCAGGGACTTTGTGATCCCGTGGGTTTTCTCAAGCAGATTCCAGGCTCCACGTGTTTCCCCCAGACAATGTCCTTGTTTGTTTGGAGTTGGGCTTCCAAGGAATTCCAGAGCCAAACAGAGCACTAAAAAATAATAATTAAAATCTGTTGCTGGGCTCTTGTGCTGCTGTTTCCCGTGTCCTGGCTGGAGTGCTCTGTTCCCCCAGCTCTCCCAGCTCTCCAAGTTTATCCTGCTGGCCTTGTCCCCCTCATCCTGGGGTCCCCCTGGCCTTGTCCCCCTCATCCTGGGGTCCCCCAGCTCTCCAGGTTTATTCTGCTGGCCTTGTCCCCCCCATCCTGGGGTCCCCCAGCTCTCCAGGTTTATCCTGCTGGCCTTGTCCCTCTCATCCTGGGGTCCCCCAGCTCTCCAAGCTTATCCTGCTGGCCTTGTCCCTCCCATCCTGAGGTCCCCAGCTCTCCAAGTTTACCCTGCTGGCCTTGTCCCCCTCATCCTGGGGTCCCCCTGGCCTTGTCCCCCCCACCCTGGGGCTGTTTGTCATCCAGGGGTCACATCCTTGAGCAATCCTCAGCCAGGGCAGCAGCTGTGCTGGGGGATTTGTGCCTCCTTCCATTGGATTCGTGTCCCTGTCCCCAAGAAGTGGCCCCAGGAGGTGGGAGCACCTCCCTAGAGCGTGCAGGGGGGTCAGGGCCATCCTTTGGAGCCCCCTTGGGCTGGCAGCAGCCCGGGGGTGTGCGGGTCCCCTCTGGGGGCGTTGGAGCAGGTTCAGTCCCGTGTCCGGTGTGCAGGGATCGGGTGACACTCGGCCCTCGGGGGAGGGCAGGAGGCCTTTGCTGGGACTGTGGAAAAATACTGGGGAGCACGTGGCAGGAGGCAGCCCTGGGCTGCTCTGTGGCTGCTGGGGTGACTCCTCTGCCTTTCCTTCCCCTTCCCCTCTCCTCCCTTTCTCACGCTCTCTCTCTTGCCTTTTCCTCTTTTTTGTGGTTTTTTGCGTGGTCAGAATCGGGGCTTGGTGATGCCAGGGAATGCAGAAATTGTGTGGCAGGTGTGTGGGGTGGTGCTGCTGCATCCCAGCTCTGGTGCTGCTGCATCCCAGTTCAGCCCTGCTGCATCCCAGTCCAGCCCTGCTCCATCCCAGTCCAGCCCTGCTCCATCCCAGTCCAGCCCTGCTCCATCCCAGTTCAGCCCTGCTCCATCCCAGTTCAGCACTGCTCCATCCCAGTTCAGCACTGCTCTCCCAGTCCCATTGCTCCATCCCAGTCCATTCCTGCTCCATCCCAGTCCAGTCCTGCTCCATCCCAGTCCAGTCCTGCTCCATCCCAGTCCAGCCCTGCTCCATCCCAGTCCAACACTGCTCTCCCAGTCCAGCACTTCTTTCCCAGTCCCAGCCCTGCTGCATCCCAGTTCCAGCCCTGCTCCTTCCCAGTTCCAGCCCTGCTTTCCCAGTCCAGCCCTGCTCCATCCCAGTCCCAGCACTTCTTTCCCAGTCCCTCACTGCTCCATCCCAGTCTATCACTGCTCCTTCCCAGTCCCAGCCCTGCTCCATCCCAGTCCATCACTGCTCCATCCCAGACCCAGCCTTGCTCTCCCAGTCCAGCACTTCTTTCCCAGTCTCAGCCCTGCTCTCTCAGTCCAGCGCTGTTCTCCCAGTCCCAGCCCTGCTCCATCCCAGTCCCAGCCCTGCTCCATCCCAGTCCCAGCACTGCTCTCCCAGTCCAGCACTTCTTTCCCAGTCCCAGCCCTGTTTTCCCAGTCCAGCCCTGCTCTCCCAGTCCCAGCAGGCAGGAATTCTGCAGCTCAGCAGGATCCATGTGAGGCAGCTGGGAAAGAGCTGCAGAGGTGCCATGATTTATTATTTCTCAGCTTAAGTTCTGTTGTTTTCCTTTCTAAAACAAGCCCCCAGGAAGGGCTTTGAAATATCAGGACATTTGATCCTGAGTGCATTATAAACCCTAAACACTGACAATCTGGCCACCATTAAAACACCTTCCTGGGCAGCATCCATCCTCCTGCCCTGCAGACAGGGTGTTTTCACTGCCTCCATCTCAGCCCTGCCACTGGGAATGGCCTGTCCCAGTGCCAGCAGGCAGGGGAGCTGTGGCTGCTGGGACAGATTGATTTCAGGGCAGTGTTGCTCTGCAGAGGAATCCAAGTACATTTCTTCCCCCACTTTGCTATTTTTCTTCCTTGCTGCCTCATCCTGGCCAAGAAAGAGGCTCCGACGTGAACTCACTTGGCAGGAGAGGGGGATGATTGGTAACTTCATCTCGTGGTTCCTTTCTGTTGGGTTTTTTTTTGGTTGGGTGTTTTTTTTTTTTTAACTGTTTATGGCTGTTCTTGTTGCAGTGAGGAAGGAAAGAGGGAACAGGGGGAGAGCAGGGGATAAATGGGAATGGGGAGAACAGGGAATGGGGGAAAGGGAATAAGGGGAGCAGGGAATGAGGGGAATAGGGAATAAGGGGAGAACAGGGAATAGGAGAACAGGGAATGGGGGAAAAAAAGGGAGTAAGTGGAGCAGGGAATGAGGAGAACAGGGAATGGGGGGGATGAGGGGATAAATGGGAGCAGGACATGGAGGGAGGAGGGAATAAGGGGAGCAGGGAATGAGGGAGAACAGGGAATGGGGGAAAGGGAATAAGGGGAGCAGGGAATGAGGGGAATAGGGAATAAGGGGAGAACAGGGAATGGGGGGAGCAGGGAATTGGGGGAGAAACAGGGAATGGGGAAAAAAGAGAGTAAGTGGAGCAGGGAATGAGGAGAACAGGGAATGGGGGGAGCAGGGAATGAGGGGAGCAGGGAATGGGGAAAGCAAGGAATGGGGAGAGCAGGGAATAAATGGGAGCAGGACATGGAGGGGAGGAGGGAATAGGGGGAGCAGGGAATGGGGAGAGCAGGGAATGGGGAAAGCAGGGGATGAGGAAAACAGGGAATAAGGGGAGCAGGGGATGAGGGGAACAGGGAATAGGGAGAACAGGGAATAAGGGGAGTAGGGGATGGGGGAGCAGGGAATGTGGCAAACAGGGAATAAAGGGAGCAGGGGATGGAGGGAGCAGGGACTGGGGGCCGTGTCTGGAGCCATGCATTCACACCAGCTCGTTCACCAGCATCACGAGGGTGATTTTAATCGGTCTGTTCACCAAGATCTGACGCTCAGCACCCTGCTGTGGCTCTGCCCAGCACCTCTGAGCCCCCTTACCTGGTGTTTCCCCTGACAGGGAACAGAAATAAGTCCCCCAGGGGGATTGAGACCTCCCCCTCCCCAAGGCAGGGGTGAGCTGTGAGCTGCATTCCCACATTGCTGGAGACAAACAAAAGGGTGACACGAATGTCCTGAGTCATCAGGATGCCTGGGGATGGGTTGGATTTCACATGGACTGCAGTGTGTCTGTGTGTCCATCCCACCCTGCCTCACTGCAGGAGCCCCGTGGGACCCTTCCTGCCCCATTTCTGCTTTCTCACCCCCTTTCCCCCCAGATCACCCCAGTGATCCCCGGGTTCCTGTCGAGCCTGTGTCTCTCTCCTCTCACCCAGAAGGAAGCCAAGTGCCCCGTCCCTCCCTCGGCCTCTGTGGAATATTTGTGCCCATGGAACGGTCTCATTAAGGCAGAGTAATTAGCAGTCCCTTGGCTGCCCTCCACAGCTCGTTCCATCCCTGTTCCTGCTCTTCCCACCTCCGGTGCCTCAGCCAGGCTCTGCGGGGATGCTGCGGGGTTGAGCCAGGACAAGGGGAGGAGCGAAAGTTTGGGGTGTCCCCGCTCTGGGGGGCTGGGGATGGTGTCAGTGAGGGGCTGGAGAGGTGCCAGAGGCTGCTTGGACACAGTTCTCCTTCAGATACAGCCATGGTGCTGCAATGGGGCAGAACATGGGCTGGAGAGGAGGTGAATTTGGGGTGTCCCTGCTCTGGGGATCTGGGGATGGTGTCAGTGATCCCTTGGATGTGATTCCTTTCAGTGCAGTGGTGCTGCAATGGGGCAGAACATGGGCTGGAGAGGAGGCAAATTTGGGGTGTCCCTGCTCTGGGGATCTGGGGATGGTGCCAGTGAGAGGCTGGAGATGTGCCAGTGATCCCTTGGATGTGATTCCCTTCAGATGCAGCCATGCTGCTGCACTGGGACACAAAATGGCCTGAAGAGGAGGCAAATTTGGGGTGTCCCCACTCTGGGGAGCTGTGGGTGGTGTCAGTGAGAGGCTGGGGATGGTGTCAGTGAGATGCTAGAGAGGTGCCAGAGGCTGCTTGGACACAGTTCCTCTTTCAGATACAGCCATGGTGCTGCACTGGGGCAGAACATGGGCTGGAGAGGAGGTGAATTTGGGGTGTCCCTGCTCTGGGGAGCTGGGGATGGTGCCAGTGATCCCTTGGACACAGTTCCCCTACAGATGCAGCCATGGTGATGCAATGGGGCAGAACATGGGCTGGAGAGGAGGCGAATTTGGGGTGTCCCCACTCTGGGAACTGGGGATGGTGCCAGTGATCCCTTGGCTGTGATTCCCTTCAGTGCAGTGGTGCTGCACTGGGGAGGCACAGACAGCACATGGGTTGTGGCTCAGGGCTCCCTGGAGCTCCAGCCTGTGTCCCCAGGCTGGGCTGTCCCTCTGGGGGGGCTGCCCAGCCCGGGGGTGCCGTGTCCCCCCCGAGGAACGTGTGCCTTGTGTGCACAGAGCCCCAGGGATGCAGCCCAGCTCCGAGTCAGACATGCTGGCCCAGGGCCACCAGCTTCCACCCAGCGGTTCCTCCTCTCAGTGAGACATCTCAGCAGAGAAGGGGGGGGTGAATTTATTTATTTTTGAGCCTGGCTTGCTGAGGGAACGAGGCCGACGTGCCCGTGGCCGTGTGTGGTGGTGGCTGTCCCCTCTGCCCTGCTGGGACACAAGGGCTTGGCTGTTCCTGGCTCTGCTGGACCCTCAGGGTGTCTGTCCAGCCGTCCAGGCGCCCTCCAGGGCAGGAGTTTGTCTTTGTGCTTGTCCTGTTAACACACTTCTAATTAAAGAAAATTGTCCCCAGGAGCAGTGTTTATCCACCGTCACAGAGACGGGCTTGTTCTCCCGGGGAGGGAGGATGTCTGTGGAGGGGGAGAGAGACAGAAATTCCTCCAGATTATGGCATTATGTAAATGTATCAAAACGGATCATTCCCTATAAAAAGGAAAAGTAGGAAACCCATGGATTTGAGCAGCCCTGGGGAGCACATTCCAGTCGAGCCTCGGCCGCTGCGTCGCTGAGCCGGAACCTTCGGCCACTTCTCCGAGTTGTTTTTGTGCTGAGGCTGCTGCCAGCAGCTCTGGGTGCCCAGGGGGCTCCCGGGGTGGCCACCCCCCTGCCTGGGTGTCTCACTGGGTGGCAAGTTGGCCACAAGCCCTGCTTGCCCCTGCCTGCAGCAGGAGATGCAGTGGCTGGGATGTCTCTGTGGTGTGGATGGGCAGCTCTGATGTTGTCCCAGAGCTCTCCTGAGGTTTGTGTCAGGGCTGGTTCACACCCCAGGGAAGCAAGAACTGGCTGTAGATTGTTGCCATAGATGTGTGTTTATTGGACATCAATATTCTTTATTTTTTCTTTATTATTCTTTTTATTTTTTCTTTATTATTCTTTATTATTCTTTATTTTTTTCTATTATTCTTTATTTTTTATTATTCTTTATTTTTTATTATTCTTTATTTTTTCTTTATTATTCTTTATTATTCTTTATTTTTTTCTATTATTCTTTATTTTTCTATTATTCTTTATTTTTTCTTTATTATTCTTTATTATTCTTTATTTTTTTCTATTATTCTTTATTTTCTATTATTCTTTATTTTTTCTTTATTATTCTTTATTATTCTTTATTTTTTTCTATTATTCTTTATTTTCTATTATTCTTTATTTTTTCTTTATTATTCTTTATTTTTTTATTATTATTTATTTTTTTAGTATTCTTTATTTTTTCTTTATTATTCTTTATTATTCTTTATTTTTTCTATTATTCTTTATTTTTTATTATTATTTATTTTTTCTTTATTATTCTTTATTTTTTATTATTATTTATTTTTTTCTTTATTATTCTTTATTTTTTATTATTCTTTATTTTTTATTATTCTTTATTTTTTTTATTATTCTTTATTTTTTCTTTATTATTCTTTATTTTTTATTATTCTTTATTTTTTTATTATTCTTTATTTTTTCTCTATTATTCTTTATTTTTTCTTTTTTATTCTTTATTTACAGCCAGGTGTTAGCAGTAGAGATCACTCCATCCCTGTTCTCTGTCCCACGTGCTGGGGCAAGGGGGAAATGGCACTGGGTGCCATGGGCTGGACTCGATGATCTTGAGGGTCTCTTCCAACCCAAAATTCTGTGAATTCTGTGAAATCCTCACCAGAATGGGGAAGGAGGATTTGGTGTTGGAGTTGTGGCTGCTTCAAGCAGATCTGGGGCCTCTCCTGGGTCTGTTTCCTTAGAGGGTAACTGGGAAATGGAATTTCTCCCAGACTTACAACCATGGAATTATTAAAGTTGGAAAAACCCTCTAAGACCCTTGAGTCCAGCCATTAACTCAGTGCTGCCAGGTCATTGCTGAAATGTGTCCCCAGGTGCCACATCCTCAAGTCTCAGGAGGAATTTCTTCATGGAAAGGGTGGTGAGGTGGAGGTGTCTGAGGAGCAGCTGCACCACTCAGAGCTCTGGTGGTCACAGGATGGTCCTGGAGGGTTTTTCCAACCTCAGGGATTGTGGAATTTGGGGATTTTTTTGCTGTGTTGAACCTGTGTTGAAAGGTTTCTCCTTCTCCTCACCCAGCTGTGGCTGAGTCCCCCTGGCATCTGCCTGGGGACTGTCGAAATCCCTCCTTTAATCCCAGACAAGATTGTGTGTTTCCTTCCTCCTCCTGTCAGGCCACAATTGATGTGTTTGCAGACTGCACAGCGACTGATTCATGCAGAGCAAAGTTATGTGCTGGCTCAGCAAAGCTCCTTCCCAAAAAAAAAAACCAAAAAACCCAAAAAAACAACCCCACACAGCCCTGCAGTGCCTCGCTGGGAGTGGGGCAAATGGGGTTAAAGGAGGGAGAACCTCCAGTGGGGAGTGTGGGCTCCATGAGCCACTTGTGCCAAGTTCTTGGAGTGGGACTGTCCCTCCTGGAGCTCTGGGGTGCTGGCAGGAGGAGGATGTGGCCGTGGAGATGCTCTGGGGGTGCTCACCTGGAGCTGAGAAAGCTTCAGTGCCTGAAGATGCTCCAGGAGAGCTGGAGAGGGACTTGGGACAGGGGGCTGGAGTGACAGGCACAGGGAATGGCTCCCACTGACACAGAGCAGGGTTAGGTGGGATTTTGGGGAGAAATTGAGGGATGAGGAGACTCTGGAATTGATTTCCCAGAGCTGCCCCATCCCTGGAAGTGTCCAAAGCCAGGCTGGATGGGACTTGGAGCAGCCTGGGATAGAGGAAGGTGTCCCTGCCCATGACAGAGATGATCTTTAAGATCCCTTGTGACCCAAACCATTTTGGGGTGCAGTGAGAAGGGAAAATCCGTGGCAGGAACACTGGTGTGAAACCAGGAAACATCTGTGGGGTGGCTTTTGGGGTTTGCTGAAGTTGCCAACTTCGATGAGGTTGAGCAACTTTGGTGAAGTTCTCGGTGCTCCCTCGTCCTCCATCCTCCCCCCTGAGCTGGCCTGGACCCTGTCCCTGTGAGGTTTTTTTTTGGCTGCCTCTCCCAGGAAGAGCCTTGGAAAGCAGACATTCCCCTCTCTCTGCCCCTTTCCAAACTCTCTCAAATAAATAAATCTTGGGAAATGAGCTCGGCGTGTCGCAACCGGGGTTGAGCAAGGAGGAGGAATCGATTCCAGGATGGGGAATTTTTGGGGAGAGGCACCCGTGGGGGGCTGCAGGAGGGAGGGGGGGTGGTCTCTGCCCTGTCTGACCCTTCCAGGGGTGGGTTTATCCCTCAGAGAGGTCCAAAGTGTGTTTTTTGTGGCTGTGGCAGCATCCCTGGGCTGCTCTGTGAGACTCTGTGCCCCCCACTCCACCCTCTCCAAAGATTGGGAAGGAAGGGGATTAATTCTGCAGGCCAATGCCAGGGGTTAAAAATAGACATTTTCTAAATTAGCTCCCACCAAAAGTTCAAGAGGAAATCCAGGTTTAGCTGAGGCAACAAGAAAGAGCTGAAAATAATAATAATAATAATGGTGAAGATGATGAAAATAATGATGATAATAATAAAAACATAAAAAGTGATTCCTGCAAAGAAGAAGGAGCAGGGAGAGAAGGAGCAAAGCTGGAAAACAAAAGCCTTTGAGGAGGGTAATGCTTTCCAGCTGCAAAAATACAGAGAGGAGCAAGTGCTTGCGTCACCCCCAGCCCTGCTCAGAGCTGGGGCCTGTCCTGAGACCCCCGGGTGGGGCAGGACCCTCTGCCCCCCTGGGAGGGGGTGGCTGTGGCAGGGTGGGTGTGAGGGTCAATTCTGTGCCTTGTTTTGGCTTGGTGTTTTCCTTTTGGAGAGTGCTGGGCTGGACTCAGCTCCAGATCAGGGAGGAAAAGGGGTGCTGCTGATGGGACAGAGATGGTTTTGGATGCTCAAGGAGAAGAATTTGGGGGTCTGCAGTCCCTGGGAGGGGGTGGCTGTGGCAGGGTGGGTGTGAGGGTGAATTCTGTGCCTTGTTTTGGCTTGGTTTTTTTTCCCTTTGGATTCCTCTGTGAATGCTCAGGGAGGAAAAGGGGTGCTGGTGATGGACAGAGATGGTTTTGGATGCTCAAGGAGGAGAATTTGGGGGTCTGCAGCCCTGGGAGGGGGTGGCTGTGGCAGGGTGGGTGTGAGGGTCAGTTCTGTGCCTTGTTTTGGCTTGGTGTTTTTTCCCCTTTGGATTCCTCTGTGAGAGCTGGGCTGGCTCAGGGAGGGAAAGGGGCACTGGTGATGGACAGAGATGGTTTTGGATGCTCAAGGAGAATTTGGGGGTCTGCAGCCCTGGTGGGGGGGCCCCAGCTTCTCCTCCTTGAGAATCCGCCCCTGCTTGGATCCCTCCCCAGGTCCTGTGACTCTGACTCAGCCACGCAGGCGCCAGCCAAGACCTGCTTTTTTTGGGGAATTCTTGCACATCCCTTTTGCAGGGCCCTGCCACCCCCTCCCCACGTCACAGGGGGGGTTTGGGGGAGCAGGGGAGGGCGGTGGGTGCTGCTTGTGGCAGCAGGACTCCATCTCAGGGGCTCTGCTCCGGCCTCAGTTTGGGGTTGATGCTCATTTTTTGGCTCGGGCTGTTTCCACTTGTTTTTACCAGCTGGGTGGTGGCTGCCTCACCCTTCCTGAGGGGGGGTCACTGTCGGCATCACCTCCCTGCTGTGTCCCCATCCCCGTCCCCAGGGCCACTAAGGGCTGAGTGAGCTGCTCTGGGTGACTCAGGGATGGGGGTTGGGGGTCTGTGCACCCCAAATTCTCCGTGTGCTCATCCCAGCCCGGCAGTGTGGACGGACTCTGAGGCAGCAGGGTGGGTGGGGGCATTGCAAAACCTCCTGGCTTGATTCATGTTTTCCCTGCCTTGGTTAATAATTCAGTGGTGTCTGGCCCTGCTCCACTGGGGCTGTCTGGGTCTCACTGACCTTGGGGTGCTGGGGATGAGGAGCTGCTGTGCCCCATCCCTGCTCCTCCAGAGCTGTTTGAGTTCTGCTGGCCTTGGGGTGCTGGGGATGGGGAGCTGCTGTGCCCCATTCCTGCTCCTCCAGAGCTGTTTGAGTTCTGCTGACCTTGTGATCCTGGGGATGGGGGAGCTGCTGTGCCCCATCCCTGCTCCTCCTAAGGCTTGTCCAGGTCCTGCTGACCTTGTGATCCTGGGGATGGGGGGCTGCTGTGCCTCATCCCTGCTCCTCCAGAGCTGTTCAAATCCTGCTGGCTTTGGGGTGCTGGAGCTGGGTGGCTGCTCTGCCCTATCCCTGCTCCTCCAAGGCTTGTCCAGGTCCTGCTGACCTTGTGATCCTGGGGATGGAGGGGCTGCTGTGCCCCATCCCTGCTGCTCCGGGGCTCTCTGGGTCTCACTGACCACAGGGTGCTCATGTTGAGAGGCTGCTGTGCCCCATCCCTGCTCCTCCAGAACTGTCCAGGTCTCACTGACCTTGGGGTGCTGGGGATGGGGGGCTGCTGTGCCCTATCCCTGCTCCTCCAGAGCTGTTCAAATCCTGCTGGCTTTGGGGTGCTGGAGCTGGGTGGCTGCTCTGCCCTATCCCTGCTCCTCCAAGGCTTGTCCAGGTCCTGCTGACCTTGTGATCCTGGGGATGGAGGGGCTGCTGTGCCCCATCCCTGCTGCTCCGGGGCTCTCTGGGTCTCACTGACCACAGGGTGCTCATGTTGAGAGGCTGCTGTGCCCCATCCCTGCTCCTCCAGAACTGTCCAGGTCTCACTGACCTCAGGGTGTTTAGGGCTGCTCTGCTCTATCCCCATTCCACCAGAGCTGTCCAGGTCTCACTGACCTTGGGGTCCTGGGGATGGGGGGCTGCTCTGCTCTATCCCCATTTCTCCAAGGCTTGTCCAGGTCCCTCTGACCTCAGGGTGTTAGGGCTGTGGGGCTGCTGTGCCCTATCCCTGTTCCTCCAGAGCTGTTCAAATCCTGCTGGCTTTGGGGTGCTGGAGCTGGGTGGCTGCTCTGCTCTATCCCTGTTCCTCCAGAACTGTCCAGGTCTCACTGACCTTGGGGTGCTGGGGATGGGGGGGCTGCTGTGCCCCACCCCTGCTCCTTCCTCCAGGGCTCTTTGAGTCCCCCTGACCTCTGGGTCCTTCTGACTGCTCTGCCCCTGTCCTGTCAGTGCTGCCTTTGCTGCTGCAGCGTTGTGGGGTCTTGGGGGTCACTAATCCTAATAACAGCCCTCCAAAGCACTTGGGGTGTCTGGGAGCTGCAGCCCCTCAGCCTGGCCTCTGGCCTGGGGGGTGCAGGAGGGGCTGAGCACTGCCCTGGGGGCGAGGCAGGAACTCAGCCCGTTGGGTTGATCCGATTTAACAGGCTGCCACTGGTTTAATTAAACACTCACACTGCGTGCCAGGTGCTGCCTCTCACCTGCTCCAGGCCCCAGGGTGTCCCTGCAGCCCTGGATTAGCTCTGCTCCCACCTTGCCCAGCAGGATCTGCCCCCATTGCCACGTGTGCTGCTGCTGGAGCCCTTTCCCCTTCCCTGCTGCCCCCTCCCTTCTCCAGCAGCCACCTTGCAGAGCTTCCCCTGCTCTGCTGCTATTCCTGTGGGGTGAATTCCCAGTGTTCCTGTGGAATGAATTCCCAGTGTTTCTGTGGAATGAATTCCCAGTGTTCCTGCTGGGTGAATTCCCAGTGTTCTGCAGGGTGAATTCCCAGTGTTCCTATGGAATGAATTCCCAGTGTTCTGCAGGGTGAATTCCCAGTGTTCCTATGGAATGAATTCCCAGTGTTTGTGCGGGGTGAATTCCCAGTGTTTCTGCAGGATGAATTCCCAGTGTTTCTACAGGGTGAATTCCCAATGTTCCTGTGGGATGAATTCCCAGTGTTCTGCAGGGTGAATTCCCAGTGTTTGTGCAGGATGAATTCCCAGTGTTCCTGCTGGGTGAATTCCCAGTGTTTCTGTGGGGTGAATTCCCAGTGTTCTGCAGGGTGAATTCCCAGTGTTCCTATGGAATGAATTCCCAGTGTTCTGCAGGGTGAATTCCCAGTGTTCCTATGGAATGAATTCCCAGAGTTCTGCAGGGTGAATTCCCAGTGTTCCTATGGAATGAATTCCCAGTGTTCTGCAGGATGAATTCCCAGTGTTTGTGCAGGGTGAATTCCCAGTGTTTCTGTGGAATGAATTCCCAGTGTTCTGCAGGGTGAATTCCCAGTGTTTCTGTGGAATGAATTCCCAGTGGTTCTGCAGGATGAATTCCCAGTGTTTCTGTGGAATGAATTCCCAGTGGTTCTGCAGGATGAATTCCCAGTGTTTCTGCAGGGTGAATTCCCAGTGTTCACACCAGATGCTCTCCTGGTTGTGTGTGATGTCTCTGGCTTGTCTGGGGGCAGCATGTCCCATCTCCCTGGGGAGCAGAGAGTTGCCATGGGTGCTGTGGGTGCTGTGGGTGCTGTGGGTGCCCTGTGGGTGCTATGTGGGTGCTGTGGGTGCCCTGTGGGTGCCCTGTGGGTGCCCTGTGGGTGCCCTGTGGTGCTGTGGGTGCCCTGTGGGTGCCCTGTGGGTGCCCTGTGGGTGCCCTGTGGGTGCTGTGGGTGCCCTGTGGGTGCCCTGTGGGTGCTGTGGGTGCTGTGGGTGCTGTGGATGCCCTGTGGGTGCCCTGTGGGTGCCCTGTGGGTGCTGTGGATGCCCTGTGGCTCCACGTGGGGTGACCAGGGCAGATCCCTGGGATGGGTGCAGGTCTCTGTTCATGGCTCCCATGGTCTCATTTCTCAGCTGTGTTTGTGATCCTGGGGGGCTCCTGCCTCAGTCCCTGCCTGCCTCACCCCCTCCCTCCCTCCCTCTCCCAGATGTGGAGCAGATGGCCATCGACTGGCTCACGGGCAACTTCTACTTCGTGGATGACATTGATGACAGAATCTTTGTCTGCAACAAGAATGGGGACACCTGTGTCACACTGCTGGACCTGGAGCTGTACAATCCCAAGGGAATTGCACTGGACCCAGCCATGGGGTGAGTCCTGGGAATTCACTGCCCTTGGGGACATTGTCCCTCTGGGGTGGGGAGGTTTCCTGTAGCTCTCTGAGCCCTCTCTGCAGGGACGCTTCCCACCCAGTCCTGCAGGACACACCTGGCCCAGCGTGGTCACAGCTTTGCTGCAGCTTTTGGGAGCTGAAGTGGCTCTGTGCACAAGCAGAGCAGCTCCCTTGTGCCCATGTGTGCAGCCACTGCCTCCTGCACAGCCCTGAGGATGGGGATGCCAGGGTGCTGAATCATGGGAGCAGCTCAGGGCACACGTGGCAGCTGCCAGGCCCCACAGTGGGCAGAGCACAGGAACCACTAAAGAGGAAAATTCACCCCTCACCAGCTGCTTTCCTGATGGGCACTTCCCTCCTGGCTGGGATGGAAAAAGCTGGTGTTATTGAGCAGAAAATTGGGAGTATTTCATATAAACAAGCAAATATCTCAGAGACACTCCAGGCTCGAGCAGGGCTGGTGCAGACAAGCCCACAGGTGGCTGAGTTAAGTCCCTTGGGCTCTGTGGTGGCAGTGCTGATCCCTGGCTGTGCTGGGAAGCACCATGCCAGGAGCAGGGCAGCTCTGGGATGCACAGGTTGTGTTTTAACATTTACATGTGGCACCAACACATCTGAATCTCCTGGGAGCTCTGTACCAGACCCCAGCCAGCCCTGTGGGGATCCACACATCCCTGTCCTGGCTCTGAGCTGCCTGCTCTGCTCTCCTCTCACAGCAAGGTGTTCTTCACCGACTACGGGCAGATCCCCAAGGTGGAGCGCTGTGACATGGACGGGCAGAACCGCACCAAGCTGGTGGACAGCAAGATCGTGTTCCCCCACGGCATCACCCTGGACCTGGTGAACCGCCTGGTGTACTGGGCTGATGCCTACCTGGACTACATCGAGGTGGTGGACTATGAGGGCAAGAACAGGCACACCATCATCCAGGGCATCCTGGTGAGTGGGTTTGGGTTTCAGAGTTGGTTTTGGAGCTTCAGTGCAGGAACAGGCACACCATCATCCAGGGCATCCTGGTGAGTGGGGTAATTTTGGAGCTCCAGTGCAGGAACAGGCACACCATCATCCAGGGCATCCTGGTGAGTGGGTTTGGGTTTCAGAGTTGGTTTTGGAGCTTCAGTGCAGGAACAGGCACATCATCATCCAGGGCATCCTGGTGAGTGGGTTTGGGTTTCAGGGCTCATGTTGGAGCTCCAGTGCAGGAACAGGCACATCATCATCCAGGGCATCCTGGTGAGTGGGGTAATTTTGGAGCTCCAGTGCAGGAACAGGCACACCATCATCCAGGGCATCCTGGTGAGTGGGGTAATTTTGGAGCTCCAGTGCAGGAACAGGCACACCATCATCCAGGGCATCCTGGTGAGTGGGGTAATTTTGGAGCTCCAGTGCAAGAACAGGCACACCATCATCCAGGGCATCCTGGTGAGTGGGGTAATTTTGGAGCTCCAGTGCAAGAACAGGCACACCATCATCCAGGGCATCCTGGTGAGTGGGTTTGGGCTTCAGAGTTGGTTTTGGAGCTCCAGTGCAGGAACAGGCACACCATCATCCAGGGCATCCTGGTGAGTGGGGTAATTTTGGAGCTCCAGTGCAGGAACAGGCACACCATCATCCAGGGCATCCTGGTGAGTGGGTTTGGGTTTCAGGGCTCGTGTTGGAGCTCCAGTGGTCCAGCAGAGAACGTGCTGAGCACTGAGCATGATCCTGCTGAGGATGGTTTTGTGCCCATGATGCCCAGTGATAGACAAGAGCCTTCGGGTGGGATCAGGGGTTTTGCACACCTCTCTCCCAACTCCTAAATCCCTTGTGGACACCTGGTGCCTTCCAGATCGAGCACCTGTACGGGCTGACAGTGTTTGAGAACTACCTGTACGCCACCAACTCGGACAACGCCAACGCCCAGCAGAAAACCAGCGTCATCCGCGTCAACCGCTTCAACAGCACCGAGTACCAGGTGGTGACACGGGTGGACAAGGGAGGGGCCCTGCACATCTACCACCAGCGGCGCCAGCCCACAGGTGACTAAAATTCCAAGATTTGGGGGCTGAAATTCCCAGGATTTTGGGGTTGAAATTACCTAGGTTTTGAGGCTGAAATTCTCAGGATTTTGCGGCTGAAATTCCCAAGGTGTGGGGCATAAATTCCAGGGATTTGTGGGCTGAAATTACCAAGATTTTAAGGCTGAAATTGCCAGGATTTTGGGGGTTGGAATTGCCAGGATTTTAGGGGTTGAAATTCCCAGGATTTTTTGGCTGAAATTCCCAGGATTTTGGGACTGAAATTCCCAGGATTTTGAGGTTGAAATTCCCAGGATTTTGGGGCTGAAATTCCCAGGATTTTGGGGCAGAAATTCCCAAGGTTTTTCGGCTGAAATTCCCAGGATTTGGGGTTGAAGTTCCCAGGATTTTGGGGCTGAAATTCCCAGGATTTTGGAGTTGAAATTCCAGGGATTTGTGGGCTGAAATTCCCAGGATTTTGGAGTTGAAATTCCCAGGATTTTGGGGCTGAAATTCCCAGGATTTTGGGGCTGAAATTCCTAGGATTTTCAGGCTGAAATTCTGAGAGTTCTAAGCTTGGAATTCCCAGCTTGGGAGTAACAGCTCCCTGCTTCCTCAGCCAGGGGCTCTGGTGGGATTTCAGGAGGAATTTTTCCATGGAAAGGGATTGCTCAGGGAGGAGTCCTCATCCCTGGGGGTGTCCAAGGAATGACTGGATGTGGCACTCAGTGCTCTGGTTGGGATTGGTCACAGGTTGGAATCAGTGATCTTGGAGGTTTTTTCCAGCCTCAAGGATTCTGGGATTCCTGCTAGCACTGTGTCTCTTCCTGTGAGAGCTCCGTGCTTGATGGATCATGGGCAGTACAGAGATGTGGCAGCAGATGTGACATCTTAAAATATTAATAGTCCCTCTTACTCTGTGTCCCCACTCCCAGCATGTTCACCCACGTGCTCCCCAGCACTGAGGGATTTCACTGAGGGAGTTTAAAAGCTCTGGTGCTGCACCAACCCCTCCCTGCATCCATCCCCAGCACCTTCCTGCAGTTAATCAATTTACTCCTTTAAAATCCTCTTAGTGCCTGCCGCCTGCTCGGCGTTTTCCAGAATATAAAATTAATCAGGAGATTTCTGAGTGGAGAAGGAGGAGTGTGATTAAGGGGCTCTCTGGGTGGTGCTGGCTGTCCCTGCTCCCAGGACTTGTCCTGCAGGTGCAGCAGGATGGGGCAGTGTGGCCATGTGGCTGTGCTAGGACATGCTGGCTGTCCCCAGGGATCCTTCCCATGGGAAAGTCCTTTCCTATTTCTGTGCTCAGCCCTTCCCAGGAGGAATGAACCCCCCTAAAACCCAGGGAGGAGCCATGAGGGCGTCCCCATGTTCCTGTGGTTGCAGCCCTGTGTCCCTGTGCCCCCCCTGTGTCCCTGTGTCCCTGTTTTCCCCATGTCCCTGTTCCCTCTGTGTCCCTGTCCCCGCGAGTGTCCGTATCACCCCGCGTGTCCCACCCGTGTCCCTGTTCCCCCCTGTGTCCCTCCCCCCTGTCCCTGTGCCACCTCTGTGTCCCTGTTCCCCCCGTGTCCCTGTTCCCCCGTGTCCCTGTTTCCCCCGTGTCCCACCCCGTGTCCCTGCACCCCCCTGCCTGTGTCCCTGTGCCCCCCGCCCCTGTTCCTGCTGTGTCCCTGTCCCCCCGCCCCGGTATCCCTGTGTCCCTGTGCCCCCCGTGTCCCCTCCATGTCCCTCCATGTCCTCCATGTCCCTGTCCCCCTGTCCCTGCCCCCAGCCCCTCTCTCTCCGTTGCAGTGCGCAGCCACGCCTATGAAAGGGACCAGTTTGGGAAGCCGGGTGGCTGCTGTGTCCCCCATGTCCCACCATGTCCCTGTGTCCCCATGTCCCCCCATGTCCCCATGGCACTGCCCCTAGTCCCTCTCCCCTCTGTCGCTGCCTGCCCCAGCCCCTCTGCCGGGGACCAGTTTGGGAAGCCGGGTGGCTGCTGTGTCCCCCGTGTCCTCCCCATGTCCCTGTGTCCCCATGTCCCTGTCCCCCATGGCACTGCTGCAGTCCCCTCATGTCCCTGTCGCAGTCTGTGTCCCCTCAGCTGGATCAGCTCGGGTGGCTGCTGTGTCCCCCGTGTCTACCATGTCCCCCCCATGTCCCCTGTGTCCCCCATGTCCCTGTGTCCCTGTCCTCATGGCACTGCTGCAGCCCTCTCTCTCCGTTGCAGTGCGCAGCCATGCCTGCGAGCCGGGATCAGTTTGGGAAGCCGGGCGGCTGCTGTGTCCCCCGTGTCCTCCCCATGTCCCTGTGTCCCCATGTCCCCCATGTCCCACCATGTCCCTGTGTCCCCGTGTCCCTGTGTCCCCATGTCCCTGTGCCCCGTGTCCCTGTCCCCATGGCACTGCCCCAGCCCCTCTCTCTCCGTTGCAGTGCGCAGCCACGCCTGCGAGCGGGACCAGTTTGGGAAGCCGGGTAGCTGCTGTGTCCCCATGTCCCCACCATGTCCCTGTGTCCCCATGTCCCTGTGTCCCCATGTCCCTGTGTCCCTGTCCCTGGCTGCTGCAGCCCCTCTCTCTCCGTTGCAGTGCGCAGCCACGCCTGCGAGCGGGACCAGTTTGGGAAGCCGGGCGGCTGCTCCGACATCTGCCTGCTGGGGAACAGCCACAAGAGCCGGACCTGCCGCTGCCGCTCGGGCTTCAGCCTGGGCAGCGACGGCAAATCCTGCAAGAGTGAGTGCTGGGGAGATGGGGGGGCTGGAGGCACTGTGGGCTCTGTGTTCTCACTGTGACCCCAGTGCCACCCCCATGGCACTGCCCCAGCCCTGTCCCTGTCTGTCCCCAGAGCCCGAGCACGAGCTGTTCCTGGTGTACGGCAAGGGCCGTCCCGGCATCATCCGTGGGATGGACATGGGTGCCAAGGTGCCAGATGAGCACATGATCCCCATTGAGAACCTCATGAACCCCAGAGCCCTGGATTTCCACGCTGAAACCGGCTTCATCTACTTTGCTGACACCACCAGCTACCTCATCGGGCGCCAGAAGATCGATGGCACCGAGAGGGAAACCATCCTGAAGGACGGTGGGTGACCCAGGGGCCACGTGGGGCTGGGCATCCATCATCCCCCATGGGTTTGGGTTCATTCAGAATGTCTAAATTTCAATCAAAATCATTCTAAATTGATATTTCAAACAGTAATTCTATAAAATAACATTTTTCGCCATATGTATAAAAACGACATTTCCCTTTGGTTTCAAGGTACAGTGGTTTCATACCAATTTCATGTAGACTGTAACCCTTGGGCACCAAACACCCTTTTTAGCCTTATTACAATTTTTATGTTTATAAACCTAAATGAAAATGTTTTAATCCATTTTTAAGTTCTTTTTAGTTTTACTTTTAGGTCTTTATTTTGTATCAGTCCTTTTACCCATGAAGCATGAGTTCAGTTTTTTTCCTGCTGTTCAAACTGCTGCTTCTGTGGTTAAAAAAAAATAGACATGGTTCCCCTCATTCCCTGTCGTGGTTCTAAACTTTCTCCTCTCTAATATTTTACCAACACATATTGTCCTGGTTGAATAGAATGCATTGGAAAATTAAGAGAAGCTAAAATGTGTTTTTCTCTTAATTCCCTCCATTTGTTTGCAATAGTTATAATATTTTTAAGCTGTATTTTTTACAGCTGTTTAAGCTGTAGCCCAAGCCATAGAAGATGCTTCTACTCACTGAATTATGATAGTATAAATCAGTATAAATAGTATAAATAGTTATAAATCAACTAGCACTGTTTGGGGCTGTTGATTCCACTTTTTGCCCCCTGGCTGGTGACAAACCCACTTTGCTTTTTCCCTAAAGGCATCCACAACGTGGAGGGGATCGCTGTGGACTGGATGGGGAACAACCTGTACTGGACAGATGATGGCCCCAAGAAAACCATCAGCGTGGCACGGCTGGAAAAAGCTGCCCAGACGCGGAAGACGCTGATCGAGGGGAAGATGACGCATCCCCGCGCCATCGTGGTGGATCCCCTGAACGGGTGAGGCTCCCTGGCTGGGCAGCTGGGGCCACAGGGATGTGCCTGGGGCTTGTCACAAGCTGTGGTGGCCACAGGCTCAGCTCAGTGTCCGTGGCAGGTGGATGTACTGGACGGACTGGGAGGAGGATCCCAAGGACAGCAAGAGGGGCAAGATCGAGAGGGCGTGGATGGACGGCTCCAACCGCAACGTCTTCATCACCTCCAAGACCGTGCTGTGGCCCAATGGGCTGAGCCTGGACATCCCAGCCAAGATCCTCTACTGGGTGGATGCTTTCTATGACCGTATTGAGATGGTTTATCTCAATGGCACCGAGAGGAAGGCGAGTGGGGATCACCCACAGCGCTGGGGCAGCTGAGATGGGGCCTCTCTCCTCTACTGTCCCTGTCCCTATCCCTATCCCTGTCCCTATCCCTATCCCTATCCCATCCTTGTCCCTGTCCCTATTCTGTCCCTGTCCCTATCCCTGTTCCTATCCCTATCCCTATCCCTGTTCCTATCCCTATCCCTGTCCCTATCCCTATCCCATCCTTGTCCCTGTCCCTATTCTGTCCCTGTCCCTATGCCTATGCCTATCCCTGTCCCTATCCCTATCCCTATTCCTATTCCTATCCCTGTCCCTGTCCCTATCACTATCCCTATCCCTATCCCTATCCCTATCCCTGTCCCTATCCCTATCCCATCCTTGTCCCTGTCCCTATTCTGTCCCTGTCCCTATCCCTGTTCCCTATCCCTATCCCTATCCCTGTTCCTATCCCTATCCCTGTCCCTATCCCTATCCCATCCTTGTCCCTGTCCCTATTCTGTCCCCTGTCCCTATGCCTATGCCCTATGCCCTGTCCCTATCCCTATCCCTATTCCTATCCCTATCCCTATCCCATCCTTGTCCCTGTCCCTGTCCCTATCCCTATCCCTATCCCTATCCCTATCCCTATCCCTGTCCCTATCCCTGTCCCTATCCCTATCCCATCCTTGTCCCTGTCCCTATCCCTGTCCCTGTCCCTATCCCTAACCCTATCCCTATCCTTATCCCTATCTTTGTCCCTGTCCCTGTCCTTTCCCTGTCCTGCCCCTGTCCCTGTCCTTTCCCTGTCCCTGTCGTTATCCCTGTCCCTATCCCTCTCCCTCTTCCTGTCCCTGTCCCTATCCCTGTCCTGTCCCTGTCCTGTCCCTATCCCTGTCCCCAACACCCATCCCACCTAACTCATCCTCTCTCCCTCCCCACCCCCAGATCGTGTACGAGGGCCCGGAGCTGAACCACGCCTTCGGGCTGTGCCACTACAGCAACTTTCTCTTCTGGACCGAGTACCGCAGCGGCAGCATCTACCGGCTGGACCAGCCCTCCAAGGGCGTCACCCTGCTGCGCAACGAGCGCCCGCCCATCTTCGAGATCCGCATGTACGACGCGCAGCAGCAGCAAGGTGAGCGGCGGACGGGCGGGGCCGAGTCTGAGCTGCCTGAGCATCACTCTCTGCTACTTTGTGGGAGTCCAGAGTGTTCCTCTGGCTTCCCTGGAAGGTTTAACATCCCCCTGACTGGGTCCCCAAAGACCCTCGAATGAGACCCAGGTGTCTCAGGGGCTGGATTCAGCTTCTTGGAACAATTTACCAACATTGAGAGAAGAAATGCAAGCTGCAAAAATTAATAGAGTGTAAATTAGACTGTTAGAATAAGTAGATTTCTAGAATGTTTATATTAAGGGGTTCGTGGCCAACATGGAGAATTTGAGGTGTGGATACTTCTTCCTCCTTCTTCTCCGTGTCATCCATGCTGGTGACATGCTGGCACTTTCAGATTGGATGTGAACAAAGCTGGACCATGTTATAAGACTGAATTGTATTGGAAAATAGTTGTAAATCCCTAGTACATAATTTAGACTGTAAAAGGTAAGTCCTGCCTCTGCCAGGCAGATTCTGCCTTGGACATCTGGCGAGCAGAGAGCTGCTCACTGGACAGAGCATTTCGTGAGATAAGAAAGAATAAACAGCCATGAAAACCTCTAAGAACAGCCTCATGCAGTCTCTCATCAGCAAGAGCTGGGTTCCAAACCACCTGCATGTCCCCCAGAGGTGATCTCAGGTCTAAGGAGGCACCTCAGGCACTTTGTAACTCACTAGAATTTTAATGTAACACGTTAGGTTATGTATAAACTACTCATATGACTTGTTTTGTTGTATTTGAACAATGTCTGCAATATTTTTATTGTAGCTCTATTATGTCTAAGTGCTGTCTACAGCTATAGTTCTAAAACTTCTACTAAAAACATTAGTATGTTTTTCAACCTTCACTAGGACTCACACTTTTACTTTAGTATCTAAACTTTTTACTTACTAAAAGCTCATAGAAAATTACTTGCTTATTAAATTATTTACTTATTAGTGCTCATACTAAAACTTACTTATCCTAAAACTTAAACTTACACCTCTACTTGTGTAAGTGTCTTGATATACTTCAATCTATATATAAGCTTTAATTCAATCCCTTCACTCTCTAAAAAATTTAATTCAAAATTCTAACTCACTAACTCCAGCACTGCCTTTCCAGCCTTGCCTCTGAATTCCATCAGGCTCTGTGTCCCTGTGGCCTCACCTGGGCTCTCCAGCTGGCTTCCAGCTGTTGAGGGATTCCAGGGGTTGGGGGCTCAGCACCCCCGTGGGTCTGCAGGGGTCTCTGGGCACTGAGCTGCCGTCTCCTCACCCCTTTTCCTCCACAGTGGGCTCCAACAAATGCCGTGTGAACAACGGGGGCTGCAGCAGCCTGTGCCTGGCCACACCCCGGGGCCGGCAGTGCGCCTGCGCCGAGGACCAGATCCTGGGCTCAGACTCTGTCACCTGCCAGGGTGAGGCTGCCTGTGACCCTCCTGGGGGCTCTTTCCTCACTTGACTGAACCTACCAGGGCTAGGGTGGTTCTAGTGGCGTCTGGATGGCTCCAGGAGCCCCCAAGGCAGAATTCAGCCTCTCAGCTAGCCAGGAATGAGATCCCAGGAGTTGCTGTAGAGGTTCCAAAGGCAGCTTTATTTCTTCGAAGGGTTCTACCAGCAAAATCCAGATACATAGCATAGCAAGGGGTTTTTATAGGTTTTAGGGGGATTGAGGTTCTAACCAGTAAAATTATAAGTTGAACTATCTAATTACTTTGAGATTTTAGGAGAGAAAAGACCAACCATCTAGTAAAGTTATAGACCAATAGAAAACTTAAATGATAACGGGGGTTTTGGTAGGGAGAGGGGGCATCTCTCATGAAAATGTAATCCCAAGGGCCCTTTTCAGGGACAGTCGTACCATCCACCTGCTTAAAACCCTTCCTGTGCTTTCCCCTGGGCAGCCAACCCCTCGTACATCCCCCCGCCACAGTGCCAGCCCGGCGAGTTCGCCTGCAAGAACAACCGCTGCATCCAGGAGCGCTGGAAGTGCGACGGCGACAACGACTGCCTGGACAACAGCGACGAGGCCCCCGAGCTCTGCCGTGGGTGTCCCCCCTCCTGCGGGCTGGGCTTTGGGCTGGGCATCCCCCAGATGTGGGGGCAGGGCTTGGGGCAGGGTTGGGTAGCCAGGACCCCTCTGTCCCCTCTCTGACTCTAGAGATATAGGAGGAAAATGTTGATTGAGATTGTGATCTTAAATTTGAGGCTCCAGCTCTTTTCTGTCCCAGTTTTTCTTAGTTGGACATAGAGGAGGGATGGGATGGGATGGGATGGGATGGGATGGGATGGGATGGGATGGGATGGGATGGGATGGGATGGGATGGGATGGGATGGGATCACTGGGATGGAGTGGGATGGGATGAGGGGCAGGGTTGGGTAGCCAGGACCCCTCTGTCCCCTCTCCAACTTGAGGGGAGGAGGAGATATAGGAAGAAAATGTTGATTGAGAGTCTGATCCTAAATTTGAGGCTCCAGCCATTTTCTGTCCCAGTTTTTCTCTTAGTTGGACATGTTGGGATGAGATGGGGTGGGATGGGATGGGATGAGAGGCAGGGTTGGGTAGCCAGGATCCCTCTGTCCCCTCTCTAACTCTAGGAGATATAGGAGGAAAATGTTGATTGAGATTCTGATCCCAAGTTTGAGTCTCCAGCCCTTTTCTGTCCCAGTTTTTCTCTTAGTTGGACATAGAGGAGGGATGGGATGGGATGGGATGGGGATGGGGATGGGGATGGGATGGGGATGGGGATGGGGATGGGATGGGATGGGATGGGATGGGATGGGATGGGATGGGATGGGATGGGATGGGATGGGATGGGATGGGATGGGATGGGATGGGATGGGATGGGATGGGGGGCAGGTCCTGAGTGTGTTTCCCCCCCACAGACCAGCACACCTGCCCTTCAGACCGTTTCAAGTGCAAGAACAACCGCTGCATCCCCAACCGCTGGCTCTGCGACGGGGACAACGACTGTGGCAACAACGAGGACGAGTCCAACTCCACCTGCTCAGGTGAGGACCCTGCCTTGTCCTCAGGGGCCACAGCAGAGACACTGCCTGAGGTGTTGGGGTCCCACATGTGCCTGCACCGTGGCTGAGCCCAGGGGGGTGTTCCCCACCTTCCCCTGGCCAAACGAGGTGCTGTGGGTCACTGACTGTCCGTCTGTCCCTCCTGGCCAGCCCGGACCTGCTCCCCAAACCAGTTCTCCTGCGCCAGCGGCCGCTGCATCCCCATCTCCTGGACGTGTGACCTGGACGATGACTGCGGGGACCGCTCTGACGAGTCTGCCTCGTGTGGTGAGCTGGCACTGGGAGCACTGGGAGCACTGGGGGCACCCTGGGGCTGTGAGGGTTGGGGTGCACATGAGGTGTCCCCCGTGCTGACAGTGCCTCTGCCTCCTCCCCAGCCTACCCGACCTGCTTCCCCCTGACACAGTTCACCTGCAACAACGGGCGCTGCATCAACATCAACTGGCGCTGTGACAACGGTGAGGACCCGGCCCCCTGCTGCCCCCGGGGGGATGGCGAGACCTGAGGGGGGCTGCAGCCTGGCAGGGACCCCATTTTGGCAATTTGGGCCAGTTCTCATCATGTGCTGAAGGGCAGAGCCCAGCCCCAAGGGGGCTCAAAGCTGAGCCCATCCTGCAGCCCCCAGCCCCGTATTTCCCTGAGAGCTGCAGGAATAACCTGGCAGGGATTGTTCCAGACCTTGGCATCCTTTACAAGGTTTTCATAACTCTGTTGTGGTGCTGGTACCAAGTGTGGCATGGCCAGAGCTGCTGGTGGGGCTGAGCCAGGTCCTGCAGCCCCAGGGAAGGCAGGAGATCTCTCCCAGCCAGTCCCATCAGCCCTTGGATCTTTCCAGGGCCAGGCCTGGGACAGAGGGTTTGCCCCAAGGTTGCTTTCACACTTTCCCACAAGTTTATTTCAGTCTTGGAGCTGCTCTGCCTTGTTAGGAATGATCAGTGTCTTCAGAGCAGGCGAGACACTGGTGAGCTGAGCAGAGCTGTGGGTGCAGGGCTCTCCCTGGAGTCTTCCTGAGCTCCCTTGGAGCTGCCAAGGGACGGAATCGCCCCTGTGGCAGCCAGGCTGGGGCGTGGAGCCCCTGGTGCAGCCCTGGTGCCAGGGCAGGAGCTGAATCCCACTCCCCCAGCACCCTCCCCCGCTTCTGGTCTCGCTTCCCAGGCTGCCTGTGCCTCCGTGTGTCCGTGTGTCCCTGTCTGTGTGTCCGTGTGTCCCTGTCCCGGTGTGTCTGTGTGTCTGTGTGTCTGTCTGTGTGTCCATGTGTCCATGTGTCCCTGTCTGTGTGTCTGTGCCTCCGTGTGTCCATGTGTCCCTGTCCCGGTGTGTCCGTGTGTCCGTGTGTCTGTGTGTCCCTGTCTCTGTGTCCGTGTGTCCGTGTGTCTGTGTGTCCCTGTCCCGGTGTGTCTGTGTGTCTCTATCTGTGTGTCTGTCCGTGTGTCCTTGTGTCCCTGTCCCAGTGTGTCCATGTGTCTGTGTGTCTGTGTGTCCCTGTCTGTGTGTCTGTGCCTCCTTGTGTCCATGTGTCCCTGTCCCGGTGTGTCCGTGTGTCTGTGTGTCCCTGTCTGTGTGTCCATGTGTCTGTGTGTCCGTGTGTCTGTGTGTCCGTGTGTCCCTGTCTGTGTGTCTCTGTCCCAGTGTGTCTGTGTGTCCGTGTGTCTGTCCGTGTGTCCCTGTCCCGGTGTGTCCCTGTCCATGTGTCCGTGTGTCTGTGTGTCCCTGTCTGTGTGTCCCTGTCTGTGTGTCCGTGTGTCCCTATCCCAGTGTGTCCGTGTGTCCCTGTCCCGGTGTGTCCCTGTCCATGTGTCTGTGTGTCCGTGTGTCCCTATCCCAGTGTGTCCCTATCCCAGTGTGTCTGTGTGTCCCTGTCCCGGTGTGTCCCTGTCCATGTGTCCGTGTGTCCGTGTGTCCCTGTCCGTGTGTCCCTGTCCCGGTGTCTCCGTGCCCCCCGCTGTGCGTGTGCCGTGTTTGTCACCGTGCCGTGTTGTGTTTGTCACCGTGCCCACGCTCCTGTCTGGTGGTTCTGTGTTTCAGAAAAGGATTGTGGGGATGGCTCTGACGAAAAGAACTGTGCAAAGCCAACCGGTTAGTGCATAGATCAACATGCACCAGCCCCGCCCGGCCCGGCCCAGCCCTGCCCCTGAGAGGCCTCAGAGCCCCGGGGCTGCTGCTCTGGACACTGGCAATGCCCCCACCCTCTCTGGCAGTGCCCCCACCCTCTCTGGCAGTGCCCCCACCCTCTCTGGCAGTGCCCCTGTGCCTCTGGCAATGCCCCCCACCCTCTCTGGCAGTGCCCCCACCCTCTCTGGCAGTGCCCCCACCCTCTCTGGTAGTGTCCCTGTGCCTCTGGCAATGCCCCTGTGTCTCTGGCAGTGCCCCCCTGTGTCTCTGGCAGTGCCCCTGTGCCTCTGGCAGTGCTCCCTGTGCCTCTGGCAATGCCCCCTGTGTCTCTGGCAGTGCCCCCTGTGCCTCTGGCAGTGCCCCCTGTGCCTCTGGCAGTGCCCCCATCCTCTCTGGCAGTGCCCCCACCCTCTCTGGCAGTGCCCCTGTGCCTCTGGCAATGTCTCCCAGCTCTCCAGCAGTGTCCCCTGTGTCTCTGGAAGTGTCCCTGTGCCTCTGGCAATGCCCCTGATGCCCCCCATCCTCTCCAGCAATGTCCCCTGTGCCTCTGGCAATGCCCTTCATGCCCCCTATCCTTTCCAGCAATGTCCCCTGTGCCTCTGGCAATGCCCCCTGTGCCTCTGGCAGTGTCCCCCAGATCTCCAGCAGTGTCCCCTGTGCCTCTGGCAATGCCCCTGTGTCTCTTTAAGTATCCCCCAGCTCTCCAGCAAGGCCCTCTGTGCCTCTGGCAATGTCCCCCAGGTCCCCAGCAATGTCCCCTGTGCCTCTGGCAGTGTCCCCCAGCTCTCCAGCAATGTCCCCCATGCTCCCCAGCAGCAGGATGGATGTGCCAGGTGCCAGGGAGTCACTGTTCCTGCCAGCTCACTGAGCAGAGCCACTTGGGAAGCTCCTCTTGGTGGGAGCCTGGAGAGGTCAAGGGTTGCAGGTGCAGGAGTTGAGCTGCTGGAGAGGCCATGTGGCAGCTGGCAGTGCCACTGTCCCCATCAGTGCCATCATCCCCATCATTGCCACTGTCCCCATAATGCCACTGTCCCCATCAGTGCTATCACCCATCAGTGCCATCATCCCCATCAGTGCCATTGTCCCTATCAGTGCCACTGTCCCCATCAGTGCTATCATACCCATCAGTACCATTGTCTCCATCAGTGCCATTATCCCTATCAGTGTCATTGTCCCCATCAGTGCCATCATCCCCATCATTGCCACTGTCCCCATCAGTGCCATCATCCCCCTCAGTGCCATCATCCTTGTGCCCATCCTGAGGCACCAGGAAGCGAATCCCCTTGACCAGCCTCAGGTGGGGCATCCACAGTGGAGCCCTGTGCTGGTGCCAGCCCCCTCCATGCCAGGCAGGCAGAGGGGCTGCATTGCCAGTGTCCAGCTACCCTCAGACCAAACCTCCCCACAGCAGGTGTGGGGTTTTCCTCCAAGCAATCTAACCCCCATAATTGGCTGCCCCAGTCCCCCTCCCCATTGGTGCACCCCCAAAGGAGCACCTGTCCCCCCAGAGTGGAGCCCCCTGTGGTGCTGGGCACCCAGGGCCCCCCAGGTTCATGGCTGATCTATGCAGTTTCTGTGTTTCATTTTCTCTGTGTGCTGCTGGTGCTGTGGGGTGGGGGGTTCTCCAGCCCGTGGTGGAGAGGGGCTGCTGTCACCCCACATCCCTGTTGTCCCCTGCTGTCCTCCCTCCTGCCAGCCCCCTCCTTTCTGGGCCCCTGCTGACCCCCTGCCTGCCCCCCTTCCCTCTGCAGACAACGACTGTGGGGACAACAGTGATGAGGCAGGCTGCAGCCACTCGTGCTCCAGCAACCAGTTCAAGTGCAACAGCGGGCGCTGCATCCCCGTGCACTGGACCTGCGACGGCGACAACGACTGCGGCGACTACAGCGACGAGACCCACGCCAACTGCACCAACCAGGGTGAGCCAGCACGCAGGAGGGGCCCCAGCCATGCCCAAAGAGCCAAACCCTGCCTGGCAGAGCTTCTAGGCAGGGAAATCTGCAGCTTTCAGATGCCTCTGGGTGCCTCCAGCTGTTTCCCTGCTGGTTGAGTGCCTGGTCCCTGCTCATGCCAACTGCACCAGCCAGGGTGAGCCCAGCACACAGGAGGGACCCCCAACCACTGCCCAAAGAGCCAAACCCTGCCATGGGCAGGGCTCCTAGGCAGGGAAATCTGCAGCTTTCAGATGCTTTTGGGTGTCTCCAGCTGTTTCCCTGCTGGTTGAGTGCCTGGTCCCTGCCCAAGCCAGCTGCACCAACCAGGGTGAGCCAGCACGCAGGAGGGACCCCAGCCATGCCCAAAGAGCCAAACCCTGCTCTGGGCAGGGCTTCTAGGCAGGGAAATCTGCAGCTTTCTCTGCCCACACTCAGATGCTTTTGGGTGTCCCCAGCTGTTTCCCTGCTGGCTGAGTCCTGGTCCCTGCCCGTTCCTGGAGCCCCCAGCTCCGTGGGGTGCAGGCAGTGAGCAGTGCCCTCCCCACAGCCACACGCCCTCCTGGGGGCTGCCACACGGACGAGTTCCAGTGCAGGCTGGACGGGCTGTGCATCCCCATGCGCTGGCGCTGCGACGGCGACACGGACTGCATGGACTCCAGCGACGAGAAGAGCTGCGAGGGGGTCACCCACGTCTGCGACCCCAACGTCAAATTCGGCTGCAAGGACTCGGGTGAGAGCGGGGCAGGGGATGCCACCTGGGGGTGATGGACTGTTCTTGGTTACAGGATCCATCCTGGGGGTGCTGGGCTGTCTCAGGATCCCATCTTGGGGGTGATGGGCTATTCTTGATGCCAGGATCCCACCTGGGGGTGCTGGGCTGTCCCAGGATCCTACCTGGGAGTTCTGGGCTGTTCTTGGTGCCAGGATCCCATCCTGGGGGTGCTGAACTGTCCTCAGTGCCAGGATCTCACCTGAGAGTGCTGAACTGTCCTCAGTGCTAGGATCCCACCTGGGGAGTGCTGAACTGTCCTCGGTGCCAGGATCCCACCTGGGGGTGCTGGGCTGTCCTTGGTGCCAGGATCTCATTTGGGGGTGCTGGACTGTTCTTGGTGCCAGGATCCCACCTGGGGGTGCTGGGCTGTCTTTAGTGCTGGGATGGTGGGGAAACACAAGCAGCCAGCCTGTGCACCATGGTCTTGATGGATGGTGTCATCCTCAGACCCCTTCTCCCCTTCTCTGAGGAAGGGACTGGGACACACTTTGATGGGTTGGGGACAAGGGTGGAGGGACACCAGTTCTGACCCTCTGAGCTCTCAGTGCCCCCATGTGCTTCCCTCAGCCCCTTCCCTGACCTGTCCTGTCTGGGCCAGCTCTGGTCCAACTTTTGGGGAGCCCAGAGCTACTCATAACATCTGGAAATGCCGGGAGTAACATCCCTTCTGGTCCTGCTCTGCCCCCTCCCCCCAGCCCGCTGCATCAGCAAGGCCTGGGTCTGCGACGGGGACAGCGACTGCGAGGACAACTCTGACGAGGAGAACTGCGAGTCCCTGGTGTGCAAACCCCCCTCTCACACCTGTGCCAACAACACCTCCATCTGCCTGCCCCCCGAGAAGCTCTGCGACGGCGCCGACGACTGCGGAGACGGCTCCGACGAGGGCGAGCTGTGCGGTGAGCACGGGGACAGGGGGACATTGGGGACAGGGGGACACTGGGGACATGGGGACATTGGGGACACTGGGGACAGGGGGACATTGGGGACATTGGGGACACTGGGGACACTGGGACACTGGGGACATGGGGGACACTGAGGACATAGGGGACAGGGGGGACACGGGGACACTGGAGACATGGGGACACTGGGGACATTGGGGACAGGGGGACACTGGGGACATGGGGACATTGGGGACACTGGGGACAGGGGGACATTGGGGACAGGGGGGACACTGGGGACGCTGGGGACAGGGGGACACTGGGGACACTGAGGACACTGGGGACACTGGGGACATTGGGGACACTGGGGACACTGAGGACACTGGGGACATTGGGGACACTGGGGACATGGGGACACTGGGGACATGGGGGACACTGAGGACACTGGGGACACTGGGGACACTGGGGACATTGGGGACACTGGGGACATGGGGGCACTGGGGACATGGGGGACACTGGGGACACTGGGGACATGGGGACACTGGGAACACTGGGGACACTGGGACAGGGTGACCCACACAGGGACAGGGAGGTGACAAGCCCATCCTGTCCCCACAGACCAGTGCTCCCTCAACAACGGCGGCTGCAGCCACAACTGCACGGTGGCTCCCGGCGAGGGCATCGTGTGCTCCTGTCCCCTGGGCATGGAGCTGAGCGCTGACAACAAGACCTGCCAGATCCAGAGCTACTGTGCCAAGCACCTCAAGTGCAGCCAGAAGTGCGAGCAGGACAAGTACAACGTCAAGTGCTCCTGCTACGAGGGCTGGATGCTGGAGCCCGACGGAGAGAGCTGCCGCAGCCTGGGTGTGTTTTGGGGGGCACCAGGGACTCGTAGCAGCCCCCACAGCTGCTTTGGGGGGGTTTGTTCTCTCGTGGAGCTAGGGGGTGCTGGTGGGATCTGTGTGCTGACAGTGTCCCCTGCCTTGTCCCTGTCCCCAGACCCCTTCAAGCCGTTCATCATCTTCTCCAACCGCCACGAGATCCGGCGCATCGACCTGCACCGCGGGGATTACAGCGTGCTGGTGCCCGGGCTGCGCAACACCATCGCCCTGGACTTCCACCTCAACCAGAGCTCCCTGTACTGGACAGACGTGGTGGAGGACAAGATCTACAGGGGAAAGCTGCTGGAGAACGGGGGTGTGCAGCCTGGGGGTGGGGGGGAAGCAGGGGTGTGGGTCTGGGGTCAGTGATTCTGTGGAGCCCCCACGGGGATGCAGCAGCTGAAGCCCACAGCCCTGATAGTGATTCTGTTCTGCTCTCATTATGCAGTAGGTAATTAGCATTCCCAGCGCTTCCCTGCTGGTAATTGCAGCCCAGCAGCTGGACACAGAGAGGACACTCTCCCCATCAGTGCTGCTCCCACACTGGGGAGGCTGAGCCCTTTGGGGGCTGGGTCATGCATGGGGGTTGAACCCTTTGGGGTTTGACAATGGATGGGGGGTGCTGAGCTCTTTGGGGTCTGATAATGGACAGGGGGTGCTGAGCTCTTTGGGGTCTGGCAATGGATAGGGGGTGCTGAGCTCTTTGGGGGTCTGATAATGGACAGGGGTGCTGAGCTCTTTGGGGTCTGGCAATGGATAGGGGGTGCTGAGCTCTTTGGGGGTCTGGCGATGGATAGAGGGTGCTGAGCTCTTTGGGGTCTGATAATGGATAGGGGGTGCTGAGCTCTTTGGGGGTCTGGACTGTGATAGGGGGTGCTGAGCCCTTTGGGGGTCTGACAATGGATAGGGGGTGCTGAGCTCTTTGGGGTCTGATAATGGATAGGGGGTGCTGAGCTCTTTGAGGTCTGGACTGTGATAGGGGGTGCTGAGCTCTTTGGGATTTAGACTATCCATAGAGGATGCTGAGCCCTTTGGGGTTTGGACCATGGACAGGGATGGTTCAGGCCCTGTTTGGGAAGGACATGCCCCCCACAATCAACCCCAGCTGAGCTGGGTGGAGCTGTTGAGAATATGGGAGTGGTGGTGCTGGGTGGGCTGGGGAAGAGGGTCACCATCCTGAGCCCCTTTGTGCCCCACAGCTCTGACCAGCTTCGAGGTGGTCATACAGTACGGCCTGGCCACCCCTGAGGGACTGGCCGTGGACTGGATCGCTGGCAACATCTACTGGGTGGAGAGCAACCTGGACCAGATCGAGGTGGCCAAGCTGGACGGCACCATGAGGACCACGCTGCTGGCCGGGGACATCGAGCACCCGCGCGCCATCGCCCTGGACCCTCGCTACGGGTGAGGCAGGAGGGCACAGTGCTCAGGGGATCATCCTGGGGGATCTTGGGATCTGTCCTTGCTCACAGTCCCCCCTGGCAGGATCCTGTTCTGGACGGACTGGGATGCCAGCCTGCCCCGCATCGAGGCCGCCTCCATGAGCGGCGAGGGCCGGCGCACCATCCACAAGGAGACGGGCTCTGGGGGGTGGCCCAACGGGCTCACTGTCGACTACCTGGAGAAGAGGATCCTCTGGATCGATGCCAGGTAGGGCCAGGACACCTTTCTCTGTGTCCCCCTCTCTGTCCCTCCCAGTCTGGATCTTCCCCTCGTTCCAGAGTTGTGCTGGGCTGGGAGCGAGAAGCCTTTGCACTGTTTGTGTCTCCAGCACTTGCTCTGGGTTTGCTCCTCTTTGGATCTCTGGTGTAAATCATCAGCTGTCCCACTTAGACCCTGCTGGTTGTTGCTGTTGGGTTAAAAACCCCGTGGTGCCCCCTGCTCACCTCCTCTCCCCCTGGCACAGGTCGGATGCCATCTACTCAGCCCTGTATGATGGCACGGGGCACATCGAGGTGCTGCGGGGACACGAGTACCTGTCCCACCCCTTTGCTGTCACCCTCTATGGCGGGGAGGTGTACTGGACAGACTGGCGCACCAACACCCTGGCCAAGGCCAACAAGTGGACTGGGCACAACGTGACCGTGGTGCAGAGAACCAACACGCAGCCCTTCGACCTGCAGGTGTATCACCCCTCCCGGCAGCCCCTGGGTGAGTGCAGGTGGGGGGACGGCTGGGGGGACATGAGGGGTGGCACTGTGCCCACACCCGCTTGGAGCAGCAGGTGTGTGCTGCTCCCATCCCTGTGGCTGCCCCTTTGCCCATCAGCTGATGAGGGTGATGCTTGATGGGGCTGCAGCTCTTGGGGGTCTCCTGGGTGGATGTAGCTGAGTCCTGTCCCCTTTTGCAGCTCCTAATCCCTGTGAAGCCAACGGGGGCAAAGGGCCGTGCTCCCACCTCTGCCTCATCAACTACAACCGCACCTTGTCCTGTGCCTGCCCCCACCTCATGAAGCTGGACAAGGACAACACCACCTGCTATGGTAAGTGCAGCTGCCAGGGCTAGGGTGGTTCTAGCTTTGGGCTGCTGTGGGGTCTGGGTAGCTCCAGGAGCCCCCAAAGCAGAATTCAGCCTCTCAGCTAGCCAGGAATGAGATCCCAGGAGTTGCTGTAGAGGTTCCAAAGGTAGCTTTATTTCTTTGAAGGGTTCTACCAGCAAAATCCAGATACATAGCATAGCAAGGGGTTTTTATAGGTTTTAGGGGGATTGAAATTCTAACCAGTAAAATTATAAGTCGAGAACTATCCAATTACTTACTTTAAGATTCTAGGTGAGAAAAGACCAATCATTTAGTAAAGTTAAAGACCAATAGAAACCTTAAATGATAACAGAACGGTTTCGGTAGGAGGTGAACATTTCTCATGAAAAGTTTGGGTATGAGATCTCTTTTCAGGGACAGTTGTATCATCCACAGTAGGGCTCTGAGGTCCCGGGGGACCCAGCCCCGGGTGGGAGGGATGAGTGAGTGTTGCAGAGCTGAGATCCCAGCTCAGATCCCTGCCCTTTCCCTCACAGAGTTTAAGAAGTTCCTGCTGTACGCGCGGCAGATGGAGATCCGGGGCGTGGACATCGACAACCCCTACTACAACTACATCATCTCCTTCACCGTGCCCGACATCGACAACGTCACCGTGGTGGATTACGACGCGCTGGAGCAGCGCATTTACTGGTCAGATGTCCGCACCCAGACCATCAAGAGAGCCTTCATCAACGGCACCGGCGTGGAGACCGTGGTCTCTGCAGGTTGGTGTGGCCAAAATTGGGACCTTCACTCCCTGGGGTCAGCCCTTCCTCCTCATCCCAGCCTCATCCTCACAGCTGACGAGCTCCTGTGTCCGTTCCCTCGCAGATCTGCCCAATGCTCATGGCCTCTCCGTGGACTGGGTTTCCAGAAACCTCTTCTGGACCAGCTATGATGCCAATAAGAAGCAGATTAACGTGGCCAGGCTGGATGGCTCCTTCAAGAATGCTGTGATCCAGGGGCTGGACAAGCCTCACTGCCTGGTGGTGCACCCACTCCAGGGGTGAGTCTGGGGGGACTGGTGCTGATGGAAGGTGTGTGTGTGATGGGGGTCAGGATGGTGGGGTGCACATCCCAGAGATTCCAAGGCATGGAATTATTTTTGAGGTAAAACAAACCCTTCAAAGGCTTCAAGGTCTGGAATTGTTTATGGGGTAAAACAAGTAAAAAACCCTTTCAGCACAGCTCAGTGGTTCCAAGGCATGGGATTGTTGGAATTGTTTTTGGGGTAAAACAGGTAAAAAACCCTTTTCAGCACATCCCACACAATCCAAGGCCTGGAATTATTTTTGGAGGTGAGGGGTGTGCTGTGTGTGAAGGGGAGTGGGCTGTGATAAGTGTGCACCCACCAGTGTGTGCCAATCCAGGTGTGCTGGGGGCTTTGGCAACCCCCACACCCCCGTCCTGGGGGTGGGACAAGGGGCTGTGGGGCTGTGCCACGAGCAGGTGAGGGGCTCTGCAAGGCTGGGGGGGTGCAGGGGGCTGCTGGCACCGTGGCCCCTCACCCACTGTCCCCTGACCTTGCAGGAAGCTGTACTGGACAGATGGGGACAACATCAGTGTGGCCAACATGGACGGCAGCAACCGCACGCTGCTCTTCACCAACCAGAAGGGACCTGTTGGTACGGACCCCCCCTGGCCCCCAGGATCCCCCAGCTCACCTTGCTGTCCTGCAGGGCCTCAAGTCCCCACTCTGCCTCCTTGGGGGTGGCAGCTGTCCTGTGCTGGGTCACCATGAGCTTACCTGCCTGTTCTCTCCATGCTATCCTATTGATCCCATTGATCTCATTGGTCCCATTGATCCCATTGATCCCATCCTATTCATCCCATCCCATCGATCTTACCCCATTGATCCCATCCTATCCCATTGATCCCATCCCTTTGATCCCATTCCATCCTATTGATCCCATCCCATCTCATTGATCCCATCCCATCCCACCCCATCCCATCCCACCTCCCTCTCTGTGATTCTCCCTGTGTGCCACCACCTTGGTGACATTCCCATCCTTTCCAGGCCTGGCTATCGACTACCCAGAGAGCAAACTCTACTGGATCAGCTCTGGCAACGGCACCATCAACAGGTGTGACCTGGATGGCAGCAACCTGGAGGTGCTGGAGTCTGTGAGGAGCCAGCTGAGCAAGGCCACCGCCCTGGCCATCATGGGTGAGGGGGACACCCTTCCCTGCCTCCTGGCCCTTCCCAAACTCCCCCACCTCAGCTGGGGTGGCAGGGGATGGGGGATACCACCACATTGTGCTGCCTCTCCCCACAGGGGACAAGCTGTGGTGGGCTGACCAGGCCTCTGAGAGGATGGGCACCTGCAACAAGAAGGACGGGACGGAGGTGACGGTGCTGCGCAACAGCACCACGCTGGTGATGCACATGAAGGTGTACGATGAGAGCATCCAGCAAGGTCGGTCTGGGCTCCTGGGGTGTGGCTTCTGGTGGGGTCTGGATAGCTCTGGGGGTCCCCAGGGCAGAATTCAGCCTCTCAGCTAGCCAGGAATGAGATCTCAGGAGTCGCTGTAGAGGTTCTAAAAGTGGTTTTATTTCTTCAAAGGGTTCTACCAGCAAAATCTGGATACATAGCACAGCAAGGGGTGTTTGTAGGGTTAGGTGGATTGAGATTCTAATCAGTAAAATTATAAATTGAGAACTATCCAATTACTTTAAGATTCTAGGTGAGAAAAGACCGATCATCTAGTAAAGTTATAGACCAATAGAAATCCTAAATGATAACAGAGGTTTTGGTAGAGGGGGAACATTTCTCATGAACAGTTTCATTGTCTCAGTTATGAGATCCCAAGGGCCCTTTTCAGGACAGTTGTATCATCCACACTGGGGCACAGACCCAGTGCTTGTGGAGGCCAGCTGGCTCCAGCAGCAGGCACAAGCCTCGCCCTCTGTGCTGGCTGGTGCAGGGCACCCACACCTGACCCCAGCCCTGCTGGGTGCACCCTGGACCCCCAGAGCCTCTCACCCCCTTTTCTCTGCCACAGCTGGGACCAACCCCTGCAGCCAAAACAACGGGGACTGCTCACAGCTGTGCCTGCCCACCTCGGAGACATCCCGCTCCTGCATGTGCACTGCAGGCTACAGCCTCAAGAGCGGGCAGCAGTCCTGTGAAGGTGTGTGCTTGTCCCTGTCCCCTCCCTGACTGAGCCTGTGAAGGTGTGTGCTTGTCCCTGTCCCCTCCCTGACTGAGCCTGTGAAGGTGTGTGCTTGTCCCTGTCCCCAGCCTGTGAAGGTGTGTGCTTGTCCCTGTCCCCTCCCTGACCAGCCTGTGAAGGTGTGTGCTTGTCCCTGTCCCCAGCCTGTGGAGGTGTGTGCTTGTCCCTGTCCCCTCCCTGAGCCCCCGTGGCCACTCTGGCCATGCCTGTGGTCGCCCCAGCTGGTGCCCCCTCACTCTGGTGACACCCACTGCTCTGTGTCCCACACTGCAGGGGAGTGCTGGGGACCAGAGGGACACTGTGGGGCTTGGAGGTGGCAGCAAGACCCTTGCATGGACTGTCCCTGATGGGTGTGAGGGACACTGAGGGTGTCACTGGAGTGGGGGAGTGGGACAGCACAGTGGGACCCCCCCAGGGAGGGGTGAGACCCTGGCTGTGAGCAGGTTTAGCTCACACAGGCACAGCCCTGGCTCTGCAGATCTGTCCCCACTGTCCCCCAGGCACTGCCAGGGCCTCTCAAAGGCTGTTTGTGTGCAAACTGTTCCGGCTGCTTTTGGGGGGGGTTTGGCAGAGCTCTGCACCATCTGGGTCAGGGCAGGGGCTGAATAACAAGTGCTGCCCTGACCCAGATGCGCCACAGAGCCTGTGCCAGCACGGGGTGGGAGTGGTGGGTGGTGGGAAAGGGCTTTGCTTGTGCCCCCTGGAACGGGCTGCAGCCCACAGGGAGGTCTGTGCTGGGTCTGTGGAACCCTGCCAGGCTCATGCTCCTCCCCTGCCACAGTTTTCCATGGTGGAGGGGCAGCCTGTGGGTTTTGGGATGTGTCTGACTGTCCCTGCACCTGTCCCAGGTGTTGGCTCCTTCCTGCTGTACTCGGTGCACGAGGGGATCCGGGGCATTCCCCTGGACCCCAATGACAAGTCGGACGCTCTCGTGCCGGTGTCAGGGACCTCCCTGGCTGTGGGAATCGACTTCCACGCAGGTGATGCAGGGCTGGGAGCAGGGTGGGAACAGAACAGGGGGTGGGGAGCATGAGGGGACCATCACCAGACCCCCCTTTGGTGGTGCTGGAACTCCCTCTGGGCAGCACCGGGCGAGGGAGGATTTTGGGGCCCTGGGGTGCAGGATTTTACCATTCTGCAGTGACCAGAGGTGGTCACTGACTCATCCCCTCGTTGTCCCTCTCAGAGAACGACACGATTTACTGGGTGGACATGGGGCTGAGCACCATCAGTCGAGCCAAGCGGGACCAGACGTGGCGTGAGGACGTGGTGACCAACGGCATTGGCCGTGTGGAGGGCATCGCCGTGGACTGGATTGCTGGTGGGAATCCATGGGGCTCTGGAGCTGGGGGCACTGGGGGCAGTGGGGTTTGTGTGGGGGATTCACCATTCCTCTCTTGCAGGAAACATCTACTGGACAGACCAGGGCTTTGATGTCATCGAGGTGGCCAGGCTGAACGGGTCCTTCCGCTACGTGGTCATCTCACAGGGGCTGGACAAGCCACGGGCCATCACAGTCCATCCAGAGAAGGGGTGAGACAGCACCCCAGAGAGGGGCATCACCTGCAGGGTGGGCACAGGGTGAGACCCCTGCACCTCCCAGCTGTGCACACAGCAGGGAAGGACTCGCAGGTCTCCTGCCACACCAAAGAGTCCAAACCCTGGATTTAACTCTCCTTTCACTGATGGTCTGAACTCCCTGGGAGAAAATCCGAGTGGAGCTGCTCAGACTGGCTCCAGCTTTTTGGACAGAGCCCCAGGGAGAGATGAGCTGTTTGGACCTGGGCAGGGATGGGGATGCAGGGGATGTGGTGCAGGCAGGGTCTGGACTGAGGCCCCAGTGTGGGCGATGAATGGGGTGGTGTCTGTCCTTTACTCAAAGGGACAATGCTGCTGCTGGTGACAAACCCGTGGTGACATCTGTGCTGTCCCCTCAGGTACCTGTTCTGGACAGAGTGGGGGCAGTACCCGCGCATCGAGCGCTCGCGCCTGGACGGCACCGAGCGCATGGTGCTGGTCAACGTCAGCATCAGCTGGCCCAACGGGATTTCGGTGGACTACGAGGTACACTTGGCATCTGGGAGGGTGCTACCAGTCCCAAGGGTCCCTGTGGCCATGGCCTGCTGCTGGGGGCGTGGTTGAGGTTCCAGAGGTCTCCAGGGTGGTCTGAACCCCAGTGTGGGAGTCCAGAGTGTTTCTCTGGCTTCCCTGGAAGGTTTAAGACCCCCCTGACGGGGTCCCCTCGAATGAGACCCAGGTGTCTCAGGGGCTGGATTTAGCTTCTTGGAACAATTTACCAACATTGAGAGAAGAAATGCAAGCTGCAAAAATAGAGTGTAAATGAGACTGTTAGAATGTAGAATAAGTAGATTTCTAGAATGTTTGTGATAAGGGACATATGGCCAACATGGAGAAATTGGGGTGTGGATACCTCTTCCTCCTTCTGCTCCGTGCCATCCATGCTGGGTGACATGCTGGCACTTTTAGATTGGATGAGGACAGAGCTGGACCATGTAACAAGATTGTATTGTATTGGGGTCATTTGTAAATACCTAGTACATAACTTAGACTATAAAAGGTAAGCCCTGCCTCTGCCAGGCAGATTCTGCCTTGGACGTCTGGTGAGCAGAGAGCTGCTTGCTGGACAAAGCATTTCTGAGATAAGAAAGAATAAACAGCCATGAAAACCTCTAAGAACAGCCTCATGCAGTCTCTCATCAGCGGGCATCAGAAAGAGCTGGGTTCCAAACCACCTGCATGTCCTCCAGAGGTGATCTCAGGTCTAAGGAGGCACCTCGGGCAGTGACACCCCAGGACATCCTGCCAGTGCTGCCCTGATGCCAGCTGGGATGTTGTGTTCTCTCACGCCCACAGGATGGGAAGCTGTACTGGTGCGACGCCCGGACGGACAAGATCGAACGGATCGACCTGGAGACGGGCGAGAACCGCGAGGTTGTGCTGTCCAGCAACAACATGGACATGTTCTCCGTGTCGGTCTTCGAGGAATACATTTACTGGAGCGATAGGTGCGGTGCCAAGGGGGCTGGGGGCTGTGGGGAGGGTGGGGAAGGGTCCTGTGCTGGTCACTCAGTGGCTCCGTCCTCCCTCAGGACTCACGCCAACGGCTCCATCAAAAGAGGCAACAAGGACAACGCCACCGAGTCGGTGTCCCTGCGGACCGGCATCGGCGTGCAGCTCAAGGACATCAAAGTCTTCAACAGGGCCCGGCAGAAGGGTAGGTCAGAGTGTGGGGGTGCAGCTCCTCATGTGGGGAACAGGGACAGAAACAAACTGGTCACCCTAACATCAGATCCGTGGTTCCAGCCTGCTCCTCCCTCCGGGAGTGCCGAAAGCGGCCAGGTGGGTGCATCCTGCCCAGTCCCTCACCCAATTTTCCCCACCCAGGCACCAACATCTGTGCCCAGAACAACGGGGGCTGCCAGCAGCTGTGCCTGTTCCGCGGCGGCGGGCAGAGGACGTGCGCCTGCGCCCACGGGATGCTGTCGGAGGACGGCGTCAGCTGCCGCGACTACGACGGGTACCTGGGGGAGCCTGGGGGGACTGGTCAGGACAAACTCAGGCACTCTCTGTATTCTGGGCTTGAAGTTTGCAGTTTATTGCATAGGGTGTGGGTATAAAGGGCTCAGCTGGGAGCTGCCAGCTGCGGGTCTGAGCAGGGCAGAAAGAGAGTGGAGTATAGGAAGAGTTCTAAGAGATAAGAGAGGGGAGTAAGAGAGGGAAGAGAGAGATTTTCCCATTTACAACACAATAAATCTTCTATGTTGAATATTCTAATTTCCACTAACCAATCTAGTACAAGATACAAATTCTCTAACATTTACATACAACCTATAGGAATTGCTACATTACCATGTTTTACAGCTTTCTTATCTCTAAACCTTATCTTGGACCCTTCCTGTCGTGCCTGGAGAGGGTCTCTGCTGCTCTTTGGTATTTGCAGCAACTGGTGTTATCTAAACAAAGGGAGGAGATCTTCAGGCATCCACATTGTTGCTCTCAGCCACACAGTCTAAAACTTTCATTTCAATCTCACTTATGATTTCCAAAGTCTCAAAATCTTTTACTAGGCAATCATATTTATAAAGTTTTCCTGATTCATCCTCCCCACCAGGTACCTGCTCTACTCAGAGCGCACCATCCTCAAGAGCATCCACCTCTCTGACGAGAACAACCTCAACGCTCCCATCAAGCCCTTCGAGGACGCAGAGCACATGAAGAACGTCATCGCCCTGGCCTTCGATTACCGCTACGGCTCCAAGGGCAGCAACCGCATCTTCTACAGCGACATCCACTTCGGCAACATCCAGCAGATCAACGACGACGGCACCGGGCGCAGGACCATCGTGGAGAGTGAGTGCTGTGGGCTGCTCCCTCCTCTGTGTCCTGCTGTCTGCCAATAAAGGCAGGAGGTTCTCTTTGAAGTGAAGAATGTAAACCCCCTCCCTCCAAATTGTTATAATTTTGAGATTAAGTGGCTCTCAGGCAAAGATATGGGAATTAGGAATAACAGTTCTTTGCTAGGAAAATTAAAATAGAAATGCAGTATTACAAAGAACAATCCCAAAACACTGCCAGAGTCAGAATCCAAGCTGACACCCGTCAGTCAGTCAGGGTGATGGCAGCAGTCCCATTAAATGGTGGCTGCATCCTCCTGCAGTGGCAGATGTGGTTCAGTTGAAGCAGGGTTGCAGTTTTCCTCTGAAGGTGCAGGGATGATGTGGAAAGGTCTGGCTTTCCTCTGGAATCCAGTGGAAAGATAGATAACTTGCTGTCCAAAATCTCAGATTTTATCTGGGTAGGAAAGGACTTGGCTCCTGCCCCTGGGTGGAGCATCTCCCAGTGGGATGATGTCATTTTATCAGTCATGCCCTGGGACTCAATGGTCATGAACAGGAGATATCTCCTGGAGGGAGGATGGGCTGTGGAAAGATAAAGATGATTGCCCCAGCTGGTTTTAACACCTGGCCCATTAGCAGATAATATGTGCCACGGAGATAAGGAAATCACTGCCCCAACAAATGGTGATAGAATCCACATTTCTGGCCACATCAACCCAACACACTGTGCCTGCCCTCAGACCCGTGTCTCTCTCCCTCACCTCCTCCTACAGTCCCTCTGTTCTTGCCCAAGAGGTTGTGATGGGTTTGGAGGTGTTTGGAGGGGTGGTGGGTACAGGCTGAGCTGTGAGGTTTCTGAGCAGCCTCTGGAATTGGCCACAGGCACTGGGAGCAGCCTGTGGAGCTCGTTCTGGCAGGGAGAGCATGTCACAAGGTTTGGGCTCTAGAAACAGGCGCTGCAGCAAAGTTGAGATCAGCTCTGTGCTCACACTCAGCTCCCAAGGCAGTGCCCTGAGCCCTGGTGCCCAGCCCTGGCCTCACCTTCAGGCCTCACCTTTCACTTGGTTGGATTTTTTTGGCACCTGCAGCAGCTTCAAAGAGCCGTGGTTGCTGCTCCAGGAGCTCCCTGAGCCTTGGAAGTGCTGATAATGAGAGAATTCACAGTGGCACTCACGGTGCTTTATCCCTGGCAGGGGAGAGCACTGACCCAGCTCTCACAGCCGCCTCATTAAACCCTTTGCCAGCGTTAATGAGGCAGGGAGGATGGGTGCACAGTTCAAATTCCCAGCTGGGAAGGGCTCCCTGGTCCCCACCAGGCTTTGCCTTGTCACTTTGTGCCCCAGAGCCTCAGCTGTCCCCTGGCAGAGGGAAACCCTCCCCAGCTGTGGAGTCAGAGCAAGGTCTGGCTGGTGTGAGTTTGAGAGGCAAATTCAAGTCCTTGGTGCATTGTAGGTGTGAATCCCTCCCTTCTGCAAGGGATGGTAATTCCAACAGAGCTCTACCCATGAGACTGAGCACAGCCCCCAGCTCTGCAGCCAAAGCCTCTGAGGGACTTTCAGGCTGTAATTAGAAGCACAACTTTAATGTCTCAGTGTCAGGGTCAGCCATGCAGGGTGGGCACAGGGTGTGACTCTGCTGTCCCCACAGACGTGGGCTCAGTGGAGGGGCTGGCGTACCACCGTGGCTGGGACACGCTGTACTGGACCAGCTACACCACGTCCACCATCACCCGGCACACCGTGGACCAGAGCCGGGTCGGGGCCTTCGAGAGGGAGACCGTGATCACCATGTCAGGGGACGACCACCCCCGGGCCTTCGTGCTGGACGAGTGCCAGAAGTGAGTGGCCACTGAGGTTCTGGATCCCAGCACAGAGAGGATTGGGCTGTGGGAGCTTGGGGGGTGGATGGTGGTCAGGACAAACACAGGCGCTCTCTGTATTCTGGGCTTGAAGTTTGCAGTTTATGGCACAGGGTGTGGGTATAAGGGGCCCTGCCAGGAGAAAGAGAGTGGGAGGTGGTAGGAGTTCTAAGAGATAAGAGAATGAAGAAAGAGAGGTAAGAGTGAGATTTTCCCATTTACAACACAATAAATCTTCTATGTTGAATATTCTAATTACCACTAACCAATCTAATACAAGGTACAAATTCTCTAACATTTACATACAGCCTGTAGGAATTGCTACATTACCATGTTTTACAGCTTTCTTCTCTCTAAACCTTATCTGGGACCCTTCCTGTCATGCCTGGAGAGGGTCTCTGCTGCTCTTTGGTATTTGCAGCAACTGGTGTTATCTAAACAAAGGGAGAAGATCTTCAAGCATCCACATTGTTGCTCTCAGCCACTCAGTCAAAAACTGCTTTCATTTCAATCTCACTTATGGTTTCCATATTCTCAAAATCTTTTGCTAGGCAATCATATTTATAAAGTTTTCCTGATTCATCCTTCCCAGCATTGGACCCCCAGGGAGGAACGACCCTGTAGCCCCCTCCCTACAAATCTTTCAGCACCCCAGAGCTTCTGTCCCATCCCACATTCCTCAGCTGGCTGCAGCAGCCTCATTCACCCCCTTCCCACTCTGATGTCCCTGGAAGCCCCCCAGCCATGGAGGGATGGGCTGAGCCAGCCTGGATGTGGCTGAGCTGGGGCTCCAAGGGTGTTGTGTGTCCCTTCCCTCTCAGCCTGATGTTCTGGACCAACTGGAATGAACAGCACCCCAGCATCATGCGAGCCACCCTGTCTGGTGCCAACGTCCTCATCATCATCGACCAGGACATCCGGACACCCAACGGGCTGGCCATCGACCACAAGGCTGAGAAGATTTACTTCTCTGATGCCACCCTGGACAAGATTGAGCGCTGTGAATATGATGGTTCCCATCGCCATGTGAGTCTGAGGCCAGTGAGATGGGGAGGAGAGTGTCCAAACTGGGGCTGGAGTGGAGTCAGAGGGGAGGAGAATATCCAGACTGGTTCTGGAGTGGGGTCAGAGGGAAGCAGAGCTATTCCTGGGGTTGGGGCATCCCACTGGGGTGCACACTCTGTGTTTGGGGGGCTGTGGGGCTGCATCCCACAGCAGTGGCAGATGTGGTTCAGCTGGAGCAGTGCTCCTGTAGAAGGTGCAGTTTTCCTCTGAAGGTCCAGGGCTGATGTGGAAAGGTCTGGCTTTCCTCTGGAATCCAGTGGAAAATGGATAACTTGCTGTCCAAAATCTCAGTTTTTATCTGGGTAGGAAAGGCTTGGCTCCTCCCCCTGGCTGGAGCATCTCCCAGTGGGATGATGTAATTTTATCAGTCATGCACTGGGACTCAATGGTCATGAACAGGAGATATCTCCTGGAGGGAGGATGGGCTGTGGGAAAGATAAAGATAATTGCCCCAGCTGGTTTGTAACATCTGGTCCATTAACAGCAGGATATCTCCCACAGCAATAAGAATCACTGCTCACCCAGTTTTTAACAATGGCCCGTTAACAGGAGGTATTCCCACAGAGAGAAGGATCACTGCCACACCCTGTTTTAACAATAGGCCCATTAACAGGAGATATTCCCACAGAGAGAAGGATCAGTGCCACACCCTGTTTTAACAATAGGCCATTAACAGGAGATATTCCCACAGAGATAAGGATCACTGCCACACCCACTTTTTAACAATGGCCCATTAACAGGAGATATTCCCTGGAGGGAGGATGGGCTGTGGAAAGATAAAGATGATTGCCCCAGCTGGTTTAAAGATGGCCCATTAGCAGATAATATGTGCCAGGAGATAGGGGTCACTGCCCCACCCGGCTCGAACGGGTGGTGACAGAATTCACATTTCTGGCCACATCAACCCAACACACCAACCCATCCCACGATTCTGTGCCTGGCAGGTGATCCTGAAGTCGGAGCCCGTGCACCCCTTTGGCCTGGCCGTGTATGGTGATTACATCTTCTGGACAGACTGGGTGCGCCGCGCCGTGCAGCGCGCCAACAAATACGTGGGCACCGACATGAAGCTGCTGCGTGTGGACATCCCCCAGCAGCCCATGGGCATCATCGCCGTGGCCAACGACACCGACAGCTGTGAGCAGCCTCCTGTGTCACTGCAGTGTCCCTGCCCTCTGCCCCTGGCCCTGGCAGCAGCTGGGGAAGGGGAGCCCATGCCATCGTCATTCCTGGTCCTTGGGAATCCATCCCACTGTCCATCGTGGTCCTTTGGGATTTCATCCCACTGTCCATTATGGTCCTTTGGGATTTCATCCCACTGTCCATCGTGGTCCTTTGGGAGTCCATCCCGCTGTCCATCATGGTCCTTTGGGAATCCATCCCACTGCTTTTCCCAGCCTTTTGGAGCCCATCCCACCGTCCTTCCATGACTCTCTGTCCATTCTGGCCCTTTGGGAACCCATTCTCCCATCCTCCTTAGCCCTTTGGGAATCATCCCATTGTCCTTCCCAGCTTGTCCTTGCCCCCTCATGACCCTCATGTCCATCCCCAAACTCAGTGCAGGCTGAAGACAGAGAGGATTTGCCCTGTTCCTGCTCTTCCCAGGGCATCTCCTTGTAAAATCTGGGGAGACCAGCTGCCTAAGCCCCCTGCACCCCCCATAGCCCCATGTTAAGAGCCTGGGGAGGAATTTGGCCTAGCAGGGAGGATGAGGAGCAGGGGCTGGTGGGTCCCTCCCTGGTGTGACCACTGTCCCTCTGTCCTAGGCGAGCTGTCCCCATGCCGGGTGAACAACGGTGGCTGCCAGGACCTGTGCCTGCTCACCCCCAAGGGCCACGTCAACTGCTCCTGCAGAGGGGACCGTGTCCTGCAGGAGGATTTGACCTGCAAAGGTGAGGGGTGGGAGCCTGGGGGGACGGTGGTCAGGACAAGCTCAGGCACTCTCTGTATTCTGGTCTTGAAGTTTGTATTTTATTACATTGGGTGTGGGTGAAAAGGGCTGAGCTGGGAGCTGCCAGACACAGCTCAAAGCAGGCCCAGAGGAGTGGGATAACAAAGGGGGTAAAAGCAAGGGTGAGGGGTGCAGGGACAAGAGCAAGGGAGGAAGAGAATGTCTGAGGGTGTCAGAGCAAGAGAGCGTGGTCTCCTTTTACAAATTCTTAAATCTCCTTCTACTCTTTCACTAACCAATCTAGTACAAAATACAAATTCTCTGACATTTACATACAACCTATAGGAATTGCTACATTACCATGTTTTACTGCTTTCTTATCTCTAAACCTTATCTTGGACCCTTCTTGTCATGCCTGGAGAGGGTCTCTGCTGCTCTTTGGTATTTGCAGCAACTGGTGTTATCTTAACAAAGGAAGAAGACCTTCAGGCATCCACATTTCTGCTCTCCAGCCACTCAGTCCAACACTGCTTTCATTTCAATCTCACCTACAGTTTCTATATCCTTAGCATCTTTTGCTAGGCAATCATACCTATAGGGCATTCCTATTTCTTCCACCCCTACAGAGTGGGGTGGCAGGGGCTGAGCAAAAGATGGGGTGAGGCTAATCTCAGCCTAGCAGAGCTGACATTTTCCTGTGCTCTGCCCAGCTCTGAATTCCACCTGCAACGTGGACGAGTTTGAGTGCGGGAACGGCGACTGCATCGACTTCAGCCGCACCTGCGACGGCGTCGTGCACTGCAAGGACAAGTCGGACGAGAAGCAGTCCTACTGCAGTAAGGTTCCTCCTCTTGCTGCCTTGCTCACCCACACACACACCCCAGCACCCCCAGACACCCTGCCCGAGCTGCCAGCTCTGCTCAGAGAATTACAGAAAGGTTTGGGTTGGAGGGACCAAAAATCAGGGGCTTCTCCTTCAATGCAATCAAGGCAGGTACATCCACACAGCCTTGCAAGGTCTGTCCCTCATTAATTAGTCTTAGAACGTCTTCAAATTTGCCATTAAAATTTAAGGAGGATGGATGCAAAACTTAAGAGGATGGAAGATGATGAAGGCAGGATTCACGTTGCTCCAGTGCAATCAATCTTTTTTGCTATATTCAAGAGCATAGAATCATGGAATGGTTTGGGTTGGGAGGGACCTTACAGCTCATCTTGTTTCACCCCCTGCTGTGGGCAGGGACACCTTCTGCTAGCCCAGGTTTCTCCAAGCCACATCCAGCCTGGCTTTGGGCACTGCCAGGATTGCTCAGCAAAGGGAACCAGGACTCTGTGGTGTCCTTGCAACCCTCAGGTGCTCACACTCCCTCCTGCCCTCCCAGAGCTGCACCCAGCCAGGCTTTAAGGTCTCCAGACCTTTCCCAGTGTTGGGGGCAGGCTGGAGAGCAGGACACCTGGAGCTGAGCCAGTGGGGTGTGCAGCACCCCCAAACACCAACCCTCACCCCTCTGCACGAGGCAGCAGCTTCCCTGATCCTGCTCTGTTTTTCTTCCCCTGCTGAAAGACCCCCATGCATCTGAGACCCTCGGGGGTGTTTCCCCCCTTCTCCTCACTCTTTCCTCTTCCTCTTCCTCCTCTTCCTCCCTGGCAGGCAGCCGTAAGTGCAAGAAGGGCTACCTGCACTGCATGAACGGGCGCTGCGTCGCCAGCCGCTACTGGTGCGACGGCGTGGACAACTGCGGGGACAACTCGGACGAGGTGCCCTGTAACAGTGAGTGTCTGCCTGGCACCCAGCCAGCCCTGCCAGGGCTCTGGCAGCTGCCTGGGACAGGGCCAGCAGCTTCAGGAGGGAGTTTCCATCAGCTTGACAGGAGCAGAGCAGAGCCAGGGCTTAACGGAGAGTCAAGGTCAAGTTTGTGCTGCTTTGTAAAGCTCACGGAGTGACAGCTGAGAGGAAGAACTCCTGGGCACGGGCATGCAGCACCCAGAGCTTCCCAGCAAGAGTGGTTTGACAGCCAGGAGGGGCATGGGGTGAAGTGTCAGTGCTCCTCATGGCTCCCAGGAGTTTCCAAAGGCAGCTCCCCATTAGGGCTGTAGGGTGGGTCTGCTGGGTTTCAAACTGACAGGGGTGATTGGGAGCTTCTCAGAGCCCCCAGCCCAGAGCCCCAGACCCTCCCAGGTCTGGTTGTGCCAGGGAGAGAAGCTCAGGCTGCCAGGCTGTGGGTGAGGGTCTCATTCAGGAGGGGGTCGGGTCTGGGAGCACTCTGAGCATCCCAGAGCTGCGTGGGCAGTGGGGGGGTGTGGGTGCCCTTCCAGTGGGTACCACGGGGTGGGTGTGGGCCCTGCCTCATCATCTGAGGGGCTTTTTCCCCCTGGCAGAAACCAGCTGTGCTGCCACCGAGTTCCGCTGCCGGGACGGGACCTGCATCGGGAATTCCAGCCGCTGCAACCAGATCATCAACTGCGAGGATGCATCAGATGAAATGAACTGCAGTGAGTGCCCAGCTGCTGCCCCCGCCCCTCCTCAGCTCTGGAGATGCTCCTGCCCTCAGTGCTGGCAGCAGGGACCTGGGTTTTTGGGATTTGGGCTGGAGTGGGGAGGGAGGAGAGTCCTGCTCCTGTCCTGCAGCAGGGATGAGGCTGCAGCCCTCCTGTGCCATGCTCAGCATCCAGCACCCAATGGATCCCTGCACCTCTGGGCACGTGTGGGGCACACCTGGGGCACACCTGGGGGTGTGTGGGGTGTGGTGGTTTCACACGGGGGAACCAGACCAGGGGGTTCTGCTGCATCACCGGGGCTCCTGCTGTGATTCCCATCAGCTGCCACCGACTGCAGCAGCTATTTCAAGCTGGGGGTGAAGGGCACCACGTTCCAGAAGTGCGAGCACACGTCGCTGTGCTACGCTCCCAGCTGGGTGTGCGACGGCGCCAACGACTGCGGCGACTTCTCCGACGAGCGCAACTGCCCCGGTGAGAGCAGAGGGGCTCCGGGGGCAGGAGAGCCTGGTGGGGGTTTGGTTGTTGGACGGTCTCAGGACAGGCTCAGGAGCTTAATATATTCTGTTCTTCAGGTTAGTATTTTATTATAGGGCGTGGGTATAAGGGAGAGCTTAGAGAGAGAGAGGTTAGAGATCTGAGGTAATAGAAAGCAAGAAGGCAAGAGAGCAAGGGAGAGCAGAGACAAGAAGAGAGCGATTTTCCATTCACAATACAATAAGTATTCTTTCGATTATGAATATTCCAATTTCCAATAACCAATCTAATACAATATACTAATTTCCTAATATTTGCATGCAACCTATAGGAATCACTAAATTACCATGTTTTATGGCTTTCTTACCTGTAATCCAGGCTTGGGGCAGGATGTCTGTTGGTTCTTTGGTATTTGTGGCATTTGGTTTTATCTAATCAAAGGAAGAGGCCTCAAACCTTAACATAACTACCTTCAGTGTCTATGTCAAATACTGCCAACATCTCTGTTTCATCTATTGTTCCAGAGCTACTTGCTAGGCACTTATATGATTTTGATATTACCTCCCCAACAATGCCTCTTTTGGGGTCTCCATGGGCTGTGGGTGCTTTGTTTGCCCACTGGGACCGTTGTCCTGTGTGTGGCTCCAGCACAGATGGTGCTGCAGGGCTCTGAGGGGGGTTTTTGGGAGGGATCCTTCAGTTCTGGGCTGGGAGGAGGCAGGACGTGGCTGTGCCATCGTCCTCACTGATGTTTCTGTCACAAAGTAGGTGGGAGGAAGCCCAAATGTCCTTCCAACTACTTTGCCTGCCCGAGTGGGAGGTGCATCCCCATGACCTGGACCTGTGACAAGGAGGACGACTGCGAGAACGGCGAAGATGAGGCGCAGTGCAGCGAGCGGCAGGGTGGGGACACTCAGGATTTGGGCTGGGGCACAGGGTGGGGATGGAGGGTGGGCAGGACCCCCTTGTTCCCCCTGACATCCATTTGCCAAGGACAGACCGCAGATTCTTCCCCCTCTGTGGCTTTTATTTCCCCTTCCCCTTCCCCCTTCCCCCTTCCCCTTCCCCTTCCCCTTCCCCTTCCCCTTCCCCCTTCCCCTTCCCCTTCCCCTTCCCCCTTCCCCTTTTAGCTGTGACCAGTATAAATGTCCTCTTGTGCTGATTTGCTCAGCACATGCAAAAGTGTCTGTGGCCCTTTTGAATTATGGCTCCCTTCAGCTCCATTTTTAGTTCTAACCTCCTGAAACAAGCCCCAAACAATGCTCAGGAGCTGGGGAATCCCAGTCTCACCCCAGCCCTGTGGGACCATGAGCAGCAGCCCCAACACCCCCCTGGAGCCCAGCTGGCCCAGCCTGGCCGTGCTCTGCTGGTATCTCCTCCCCTTATCACCTCCACTCTGACCCCCATCCCCTCCTCTTCTCCTCTCCCAGACAAGTTCTGCTACCCTGTGCAGTTCGAGTGCAACAACCACCGCTGCATCTCCAAGCTGTGGGTGTGTGACGGGGCTGACGACTGCGGGGACGGCTCTGACGAGGGCACTCACTGCCGTGAGTCTGCTCCAGCCTGCTGCCATCCCAGTCCCTGCCTGCTCCACCACCTCCTTCCTGCAGCCCCTGGCCCTGCCTCTGCCCATCCCTTCTCCCACCTGTGGTCTTGCTGCTCTCCTGGGTTCCCTGGGCTCTGCTGGGTTCTGTTCTTCTCCCACTCGTGGTCTCACTGCTCTCCTGGGCTCTGCTGGGCTCTGTCCTTCTCCCACCTGTGGTCTCACTGCTCTCATGGTTTCTTCTCCCCACTGGGTCTCACCATGCTCGGGCTTCTGCTCTCCTTCTCCCACTCGTGGTCTCACTGCTCTCCTGGGCTCTCCTGGGCTCTGTCCTTCTCCCACCCGTGGTCTTGCTGCTCTCCTGAGTTCTGTTCCTTCTCCCACCTGTGGTCTTGCTGCTCTCCTGGGATCTTCTCAGCTGTCCTGGGCTCTCCTGAGCTCTGTCCTTCTCCCCACCATGGTCTCACTGTTCTCCTGGGCTCTCCTGGGTTCTCCTGGGCTCTGTCCTTCTCCCCACCATGGTCTCACTTATCTCCCAGGCTCTCCCGGGCTCTGCTGGGTTCTGTTCCTTCTCCCACCTTTGCTCTCCCCACTCTCCTGGCCTCTGCACCTTGGGGCTGCCCAGAGCCTGCAGCAGTGGGGTGCCCAGACTCCATGCTGCCCCTCCCTTCCCCAGGGCTGACCACCTGCAGCTCAGGCTCCTTCCAGTGCCCGGGCACCTACGTGTGCGTGCCGGAGCGCTGGCTGTGCGACGGGGACAAGGACTGCGCCGACGGCGCCGACGAGAGCCGGGCTGCCGGCTGCTGTGAGTGCCAGGGCTTGGGCTGGGGAGGGGCAGGGGCTGGCAGGGGCTGAATGTGTCACACACACATTCCAGTGTACAACAACACCTGTGACGAGCGGGAGTTCATGTGCGGGAACCGGCAGTGCATCCCCAAGCACTTCGTCTGCGACCACGACGACGACTGCGGCGACGGCTCCGACGAGTCCCCGGAGTGTGGTGGGTGTCTGTGGGACCCACAGGGGGCTGGCAGCCACGCTGGGTCCTCCTGGGATTTGGGACAGCACCCTGGGAGGGTCTTCATCACCCTGGAGGGGTTTGGTGTGAGTGTGGTGAGAGGGAGCACGGAGAGGCAGCAGGAGGGGATTGTTTGTGGAGAGCAGCCCCTCAGTCCTGACACAAGGATCCAAACCCAGGGACAGATCTGAACCCACAGGCAGATCCAAACCCAGAGACAGATCCAAACCACAGAGAGATCCAAACCCAGGGAGAGATCCAAACCCACGGACAGATCTGAACCCACAGACAAATCCAAACCCACAGACAGATCCAAACCCAGGGAGAGATCCAAACCACAGAGAGATCCAAGCTCACAGACAGATCCAGACCCACAGACAGATCCAAACTGAGGGAGAGATCCAAATCCAAGTAAAGATCCAGACACACAGGCAGATCCAAACCCACAAACAGATCCAAACCCCAGACAGATCCAGACCCACAGGCAGATGCAAACCCACAGGCAGATCCAGACCCAAAGACAGACAGATCCAAACCCAAGGAGAGATCTGTACCCACAGACACATCCAGACCCACAGACACATCCAGACCCACAGACAGGTCCGTGTGTGTGCAGAGCTGCCTGTCCCCTGCCAGCTGCTCTGTGGTGTCCCTGTCACTCAGCAGTTCAGGAGGGTTTGGCTCCGTGGTGCCTCTCTCTCTCTGAGTGGCTCCACGGTGCCTCTGGAAGGCTCAGGAGGGTGGGATGGCAGCTGAGCCCCTCACCCTCCCCCAGAGTATCCCACCTGTGGCCCCCACGAGTTCCGCTGTCAGAACGGGCGCTGCCTCAGCAACCGGCAGTGGGAGTGCGACGGCGAGTTCGACTGCCACGACCACTCGGATGAGGCGCCCAAGAACCCACGCTGCAGCAGCCCAGGTACCTGCTGGGGTCACCCTGGGGGGGATAGCAGAGCTCCTCTGGGAGCCCAGAGTGCTCCTCTGGCTTCCCTGGAAGGTTCAAGACCCCCTTGGCGGGGTCCCCAAAGACCCTCAAATGAGACCCAGGTGTCTCAGGGGCTGGATTTAGCTTCTTGAAACAATTTACCAACATTGAGAGAAGAAATGCAAGCTGCAAAAATAAATAGAGTGTAAATTAGACTGTTAGAATAAGTAGATTTATAGAATGTTGATATTAAGGGGTTCGTGGCCAAGATGGAGAAATTGGGGTGTGGATACCTCTTCCTCCTTCTCCTCCGTGTCATCCATGCTGGGTGACATGCTGGCACTTTGGATGAGGACAGAGCTGGACCATGTAACAAGATTGTATTGTATTGGGGGTCATTTGTAAATACCTAGTAGGTAACTTAGACTATAAAAGGTAAGTCCTGCCTCTGCCAGGCAGATTCTGCCTTGGACGTCTGGCGAGCAGAGAGCTGCTCACTGGACAAAGCATTCCTGAGATAAGAAAGAATAAACAGCCATGAAAACCTCTAAGAACAGCCTCATGCAGTCTGGCATTGGAAAGAGCTGGGTTCCAAACCACCTGCATGTCCTCCAGAGGTGATCTCAGGTCTAAGGAGGCACCTCGGGCTGTGACAAGCTCCAGCCACCCCCCACTGACCACTGCCACCTCCTCTCTGCAGAAAACAAGTGCAACGACTCCTTCTTCCTGTGCAAGAACGGGAACTGCATCTCGGAGGCGCTGCTCTGCGACAACAACAACGACTGCGCCGACGGCTCCGACGAGCTCAACTGCTTCATCAACGAGTGCCTCAACAAGAAGCTGAGTGGCTGCTCCCAGGAGTGTGAGGACCTCAAGATTGGCTACAAGGTAGGGGGCTGCAGAGTGGGGGGCTGGCTGCAGAGATCATAGAATTACAGAGTGCCCTGAGTTGGAAGGGACTTAAAATGATTGTTGAGTCCAACTCCTGCGCAGGAGACCTCAGCAATTTCATCCTGTGCCTGAGAGTGTTGTCCAAATGCTCCTTGGGGCTGTGCCAACCAACAGTGTCTGACCACCCTCTGGGGGAAGAACCTTTTCCTGATATCCAGTCTAAACCTCCCCTGGCACAGCTCCTGCTGTTCCCTGTCCTTCCTCCTCCGCAGACGTGAGGGTTGTGTCTGTCCTGTGCCAGCTGGGCCGGGGATGTGACACGGGCGCTTCAGGCACTGTTTGTGCATCTCAGCTGTCCTGGCTGAGCCCACGTGTCCCAGGGTGACACTTGTCACCTCCCAGCACCTGCCACCTCCCTTGGAGGCTCTGACAGCTCCGGGTTGCTCCTGCAGTGCAGATGCCGTCCCGGGTTCCGGCTGAAGGACGACGGCAAGACGTGCATCGACATCGACGAGTGCTCCACCACCTACCCCTGCAGCCAGAAATGCATCAACACCCTGGGCAGCTACAAATGCCTCTGCACTGAGGGCTACAAGCTCAGACCTGACAACCCCACCAGCTGCAAGGCTGTCACAGGTGAGAGCCAGGTGTGGGTGCAGTTCCTGGTGACCGTGGGATGCTCCTGGCGCTGCAGCTGGAGGGTGGAGTGGCTTCCCCCAGCTCATGAGGGAGTGGGGCTGGGGAGAGTGGCAGGTCTGCAGGGTTCTGCCCACATCCCAGCACTGCTCCCCTGCCACTTTTCCCTCTTTCTCTGTGCAGATGAAGAGCCTTTCCTCATCTTCGCCAACCGCTACTATCTGAGGAAGCTCAACCTGGACGGCTCCAACTACACTCTGCTCAAGCAGGTGGGGGGTGAGCTGGGAGCAGGAGGGACACCAGCCCCATGTGGCTGGGATTTGGGGATGGAGCAGGCCCTGAAGGATGTAGGAGCTGCCACCTGGGAATTTGGGGCTCTTGGCTTCCCAGGGGAATGGTAGATCTATCTAAAAAGTTTTTCACATAAAGTACTGGAATTGTCTGCCGGGGAGGTAGTGGAGTCACCATCCCTGAATGTGTTCAAAAAAAGATTGGATATGGTGCCATGGTCTAGTTGAGAAATTAGGGCATGGGTTGGACGCGATCTTGAAGGTCTCTTCCAACCTAATCATTCTCTGAGTTCTGTGAATTCTGTAAATATCAGGAGGTCACTGTGAGCGAGGAGCAGGCAGGGAGGCTGTGGGCTCTGTAAAACCCTCCAGAGCCCATGCCAGCCACTGAGGCTGCTGCAACCCTTCTCCCTCCCTGCCTCCTCTCCAGGGGCTGAACAATGCTGTGGCTCTGGATTTCGACTACCGGGAGCAGATGATCTACTGGACAGATGTCACCACGCAGGGCAGCATGATCCGCCGCATGCACATCAACGGCAGCAACGTCCAGGTGAGGATGGGGGCAGCCCCTGGGCCTCTCCCACCTCCTGCCCCACTGTGGGCTCAGCACTGGGCTTTGGGAATCAGCCATGCAGGGGTGGGCTCCACACTGCCCTGAAATGTGGGACAAGGAAGGTTGGGGGAAGAGTTGTGGAGTCTTGGAATGATTTGGGTTAGAAGGGATCTTAAATTTCATCCAGTTTCACTCCCCTCCCATGGGCAGGGACACCATCCACTATCCCAGGCTGCTTCAAGCCGTGTCCAACCTGGCCTTGGACAGTTCCAGGAATCCAGGGGCAGCCACAGCTTCTCTGGGCACGCTGTGCCAGAGCCTCCCCACCCTCACAGGGAGGAATTTTTTCCCAATATCCCATCTAAACCTAAGAGGGGAGTGAGGAAGGAGGTCTGAGCTGGGAAGGGGGATCAGGGCTTGGTTCTCTCTGCTCAGCCCCGTCACCTCTGATTCCTTCTGGCAGGTTCTTCACCGCACGGGGCTCAGCAACCCCGACGGGCTGGCTGTGGACTGGGTGGGAGGAAACCTGTACTGGTGTGACAAGGGTCGGGACACCATCGAGGTGTCGAAGCTGAACGGCGCCTACCGCACCGTGCTGGTCAACTCGGGGCTGCGCGAGCCCCGCGCGCTCGTGGTGGACGTGCAGAACGGGTGAGGGGAGCCTGGGGCTCCTGGGCCTGCTGCTCTGCTCTGGGGAGGGGGCTGTGGTCGTCTTGTACTCCCAGAGGTTGGGAGATGGGGTGAAGCCCCTCCTTGTTGGGGAAGTGCTGGGGATGTAAGAGGAAAGCCTTAGTTACTGAATAACCATGAAACAATGGGATGGCCCCTGAAGGTAATCCCCTGGTGATTAAACAATGCCCTCAGCCAGAGAGCAACTCCAAAGGGCACAAAAAGACTTGCCAGTGCCCAAAGATTAGATCTTAGAGCTTAAAATGTTAACACACTATGCTAATATAAGGATTCCTATAGGCTACATCTAAATGCTATAGAATTTGTATCTTGTAGTACATTGGTTAATGGAAATTAGAATATTCATTATAGAAGATTTATTGTATTGCAAACAGGAAATGTCTCTCTTCCTCCTCTTCTTTCTCCCTTGCTCCTCTCTCTTCTTACTCCCCTTACCTCTTCTTATCTCCCTCTTCTATTACCCCAATACCCTTTTATCCCATTACTCTCTCTACTACCCCTCTTTTTACCTCTTCTCTTGCCTCTTCTTCTTGCTCTCTTCTCTCTCTCTCTCTCTCTCTCCCCTTACATCTCTTTTGTCCTGCTCTGGGCTGTGCCCAGCCCCTAGCAGGATCTTTTATAATAAACTGCAGCGTAACATTTAGCCTACACAGAGCGCTTACAACCGTCTATCCCGAGGACTCCTGCATCCCCTCTTGGCCTCTGGGACATTGGGATGCTTTTCCCTGTGCTGTGCCCTTGTATCACAGGGTGGTTTGGGTTGGAAGGTCCCTTAAAGACCATCTTGTTCCACCCCACTGCTGTGGGCAGTCACCTTCCACCATCCCAGGTTGCTCCAAGCCCCTTTGGACACTTCCAGAGGATGGCACAGCTTCTCTGGGCACCTCACCACCCTCACAGTGAGCAATTCCTGTAGCTTCCAACTCATCCTCTCCCTGCTGTCCTGTTCCACCCCCAGCTACCTGTACTGGACAGACTGGGGTGACCACTCGCTGATCGGGAAGATCGGCATGGACGGCACCAACCGCAGCGTCATCGTGGACACCAAAATCACGTGGCCCAACGGCCTCACCCTGGATTACATCAACAGCCGCATCTACTGGGCCGACGCCCGCGAGGATTACATCGAGTTCGCCAGCCTGGACGGCTCCAACCGGCACACAGGTGACAGCACCTGCAGCTGCCGGGGCTTGGGTGGTTCTAGGGGGGTCTGGATAGCTCCAGGAGCCCCCAAGGCAGAATTCAGCTCCTCAGCTAGCTGGGAATGAGACTTTGAGAGTCGCCATAAAGGTGCTAAAAGTGGCTTTATTTCTTCAAAGGGTTCTACCAGCAAAATCCAGATACATAGCACAGCAAGGGATTTTATAGATTTTAGGGGGATTGGGATTCTAACCAGCAAAATTATAAGTTGAAAACTATCCAATTACTTTAAGACTCTAGGTGAGAAAGTAAAGTTAAAGACCAATAGTAATCCTAAATGGTAACAAGGGTTTCAGTAGAGGGGGAACATTTCTCATGAAAGGTTTCATTGTCTCAGGGAATGAAATCCCAGGGGCCCTTTTCAGGAGCAGTTGTATGGCACAACATATGTATGCCAGCACAGCTTGGGGGCTCCAGGCTGTGGGTCAGGCACTGGGGTGGGAGCCAGGGCTGCTGGGGACAGTGCCCAGCTCTGGTTACTCCTCTGTGTGTCCCTGTGGGAGGGGAACGTGGCACAGCCCCTCTCTGAGCACCCACTCCTCTCGCAGTGCTGAGCCAGGACATCCCGCACATCTTCGCGCTCACGCTCTTCGAGGATTTCATCTACTGGACCGACTGGGAGACCAAGTCCATCAACCGGGCCCACAAGACAACGGGAGCCAACAAGACACTGCTGATCAGCACCCTGCACCGGCCCATGGACATCCACATCTACCACCCCTACCGCCAGCCCGACGGTGAGCGCGGCCTGGGGTGCCCCTGGGGGAGCCACTCTGGGAAAGGGACTTGGGGGACACCAGGGGGAGCAGGGTGACAAGGGTCTTGCTGCTCCCCTGCCACCCTGAGTGTCCCCAGCTTGGTCTGACTCGCCGTTGTCGCCCTGCTTTCCACAGTTCCCAACCATCCCTGCAAGACCAACAACGGTGGCTGCAGCAACCTGTGCCTGCTGTCGCCGGGCGGGGGGCACAAGTGTGCCTGTCCCACCAACTTCTACCTGGGCAGCGACGGCAAAACCTGCGTGTCCAACTGCACAGCCAGCCAGGTGAGCCCCTGCCTGCCTGTCCCTGCTTGTCCCTGCCTGTCCTTGCCCATCCTTGCCTATTCCTGCCTGTCCCTGCCTGTCCCTGCCTGTCCTTGCCCGTCCCTTGCCTATTCCTGCCTGTCCCTGCTTGTCCTTGCCTGTCCTTGCCCGTCCTTGCCTATTCCTGCCTGTCTCTGTCTGTCCCTGCCTGTCCTTGCCTGTCCCTGCCCATCCTTGCCTGTCCCTGCCCATCCCTGTCTGTCCCTGCCTGTCCCTGTCTGTCCCTGCCCGTCCTTGCCTGTCCCTCTCTGTCCTTGCCTAACCCTGCCTTTCCCTGCCTGTCTTTGCCTGTCCCTGCCCATCCCTGCCTGTCCCTGCCTGTTCCTGCCCATCTATTCCTGTCCTTGTCTACCCTTGTCTGTCCCTGCCCATGCCTGCCTGTCCCTGCCCATCTATGCCTGTCCCTTCCTGTCCCTTCCTGTCCCTTCCTGTCCCTGCCTGTCCCTGCCTGTCCTTGCCCATCCCTGCCTGTCCCTGCCTGTCCTTGCCCATTCCTGCCCATCCCTGCTTTCCCTGCCTGTCCCTGCCTGCCCTTCCTGTCCTTGCCCATCCTTGCCTGTCCCTGCCCATCCTTGCCTGTCCTTGCCTGTCCCTGCTTTCCCTGCCTGTTCCTGCCTGTCCTTACCTGCCTGGAAATTCTCCATGCCAGGAGTGCCATGGTCTCCCCAGAGGTGCTGGGATGTAGCACAGTCTTCTGTGGGTTCAGGCAGCACCTCCCTCCTGTGGCACTTCATGTTTGGGGGTGTCCAGACACCCTCCAGCTCTGGAATGTTCTTCTATCCCTCTCCTCAAACCCCAGGGCCTGGGTGGGACTAAGGCTTTGGGAACACAGGATCCGTGTCCTTGGCTGAGCTCACTGGGGATGAATCTTTTCTCATCCTGAACCACCCCACGAGCTCCTCTCTCCATCAGTTTGTCTGCAAGAACGACAAGTGCATCCCTTTCTGGTGGAAATGCGACACCGAGGACGACTGCGGGGACCGCTCGGACGAGCCGGAGGACTGCCGTGAGTGCCAGGGGGTGGCACTGCCCCCCGAGTCCCAGCACCCCGGGCTGTTGGGACAGCCCCATGGAGGGGAGGGACAGCCCCATGGAGGGGAGGGCCAGCCCAATAACGGGGTTCAGGGAGCAGTGGGACGGACACACCTGTCCCTGTGTCGGGATTGTCCCATGGAGCAGCGCCCGAGCCCAGAATTGGGTGCTGGGTCCCTGCAAAGGACCCCAGAGGGGTTGAGCAGAGCTTTGAGGTTGAGGTTTGCCCTAAAAATGTTCCTCAGAGCAAACCTGTGTTTCCCCACAGCTGAGTTCAAGTGCAGGCCAGGGCAGTTCCAGTGCTCCACGGGGATCTGCACCAACCCTGCCTTCATCTGCGACGGCGACAACGACTGCCAGGACAACTCTGATGAGGCCAACTGTGGTGGGTTCCCTGTGTCCCCCAGGCCCCCCAGCGTGGAGCTGCAGCCTGTCACCCCCTGACTGTGTCACCTCTTCCCCAGACATCCACGTGTGCCTGCCCAGCCAGTTCAAGTGCACCAACACCAACCGCTGCATCCCCGGCATCTTCCGCTGCAACGGGCAGGACAACTGCGGGGACGGCGAGGACGAGAAGGACTGTCGTGAGTGGGGGGCTCAGGGTGTCAGGTGGGAGCAAATCTGGGCCAGACTGAGGGGCTCAGGTCTGTGTCTTGGGGTTTTTGGCTGCCTGAGTTGTCCCAGGGCTTTCTCCTTACCCCTGGTCTCTGCAGAACCTCTGTCCCCATCACTGCTGTTTCCTAGTGGAAGTGAAATCCTTTGAAGTGGGTTTGGCTGAGCCTGCTGCCCAGTTGAGGGGTCTGGTGGCTTCTGCCCTGTCCCCCCACAGCTTGAAGTCTTCTGGGGCCATTTTATGGCTCTGCTCCATCCCCACCGAGCACACCAGCCCCTTGTGATCCCTGGAGCATCCACACACCTCTCAACCCCATGGCTGGTTTTGGGGAAGGGGTTGGCCGTGCTGCCCTTCCTGACAGCCTTTCTCCCTCCTGCAGCTGAGGTGACCTGTGCCCCCAACCAGTTCCAGTGTGCCATCACCAAGCGCTGCATCCCCCGAGTGTGGGTCTGTGACCGTGACAACGACTGCGTGGACGGCTCAGATGAACCTGCCAACTGCAGTAAGGCACCCGTGTGGGCACGGGCTCCTGGCCACGTGCAAATGCCCACTGGGCACCTCTGTGTGCTGGCACCGTGGCAGGTCCCTGCTCAGTCCCTTCTTGGTCCCTGCTCAGTCCTTTTTCAGTCCCTTCTTGGTCCTTCCTTTGTCTTTTCTTATTCTCTATTCTGTCTCTGCTCAGTCCCTGCTCAGTCCCTTTTTGGTCCCTCCTTGTTCCCTGCTCATTCCCTGTTCAGTCCCTGCTCAGTTCTACATCAATCCCTACTCAGTCCCTTCTTGGTCCCTGCTTGGTCTCTGCTCTGTCCCTGCTCAGTCCCTCCATGGTTCCTCCTTTGCCCCTCGTTCTCTGCTCTGTCCATTTTCAGTCTCTTCTTGGTCTCTCTTTTGTCCCTCCTTTTTCTCTGCTCAGTCCTTGCTCAGTCCCTGCTTGGTCCTCCTTGTTCCCTGCTCATTCCTTGCTCAATCCTTTCTTGGTCCCTCCTTGTTCCTTGCTCATTCCCTGTTCAGTCCCTGCTCACTTCTACCTCAGTCCCTGCTCATTCCCTGCACAGTCCCTCCTTTGTCCCTTCTTTGTCCCTCCTTGTTCTCTGCTCAGCTCTTGCTGAGTCCCCTCTTTGTTCCCTGCTCATTCCCTGCTCAGGTCCTGCTCAGTTGTATCTCAGTCCCTCCTCAGTCCCTGCTCAGTCCCTTCTTGGTCCTTCCTTGTTCCCTCCTCATTCCCTGCTCATTCTCTGCTCAGTCCCTGCTCACTTCTACCTCTGTCCCTCCTCTGTCCCTACTCAGTCCCTGCTCAGTTGTACCTCATTCCATTCTCAGTCCCTGCTCACTTCTACCTCAGTCCCTGCTCAGTCCCTGCTCAGTTCTATCAGTTCTCGTTCCCTGCTCACTCCCCGTGGGCAGTGGCTGATGCTGTTGCTGGCTCTGCATCTGTCCCGCTGGGCTCCTCCTCCCCCTGACTTCCCCCTGGAGAGCTGCTTGGGAGGGAGGGGGATCTCAGCCAGCTCCAGGCTGTCCATCAGCCCTGCAGAGAGCAGCACACCCCTGAGCAGTGTCCCTTTGTCCCCTGCAGCCCAGATGACCTGTGGTGTGGACGAGTTCCGCTGCAAGGACTCGGGCCGGTGCATCCCGGCGCGCTGGAAGTGCGACGGGGAGGACGACTGTGGGGATGGCTCTGATGAGCCCAAGGAGGAGTGCGGTGAGCAGGGGCTGTGGGGACAAGCCAGTGTCACCTTTGTGTCCCTGTTCCCCGAGGGACAGGCTGCCTGGCACTGGCTGTCTCCTCTGGGCTGCCCCAGGAGCTGTTCTGAGTGGTGTGGGCAGGGCTGGGTCAGAGGGGGGTGCTGACCCCTGCCCTGGTCCCATTCCTTCCATCGTGGGGAGAGTTCTGACCTCTGTCCCTGTCCCTGTCCTGTCCCTCCCCGTGTTCAGGGCAGTGCTGACACCTGTCCCTGTCTCATCCTCCCATCATACAGGGCAGTGCTGACCTCTTGTCTAACTCCTCCTCTCATTTGGAGCAGTGCTGATCCCATCCCTGTCTCATATTTCCCCTTGTTCAGGACAGTGCTGACCCCTGTCCCTGTGCCATCCATTCCCCACTTGGGCAGTGCTGACCCCTGTCCCTGTCCCATCCATGCCCTGATTTTGGGGCAGTGCTGACCCCTGTCTCTGTCCCCATCCTGTCCCCTCCCCTGGGGCAGCCTTGACTCCTGTCCTGTCCCCTCCCTGGGGCAATGCTGACCCCTGTCCCTGTCCCATCCATGCCCTGCTGGGACAGTGCTGACCCCCTGTCCTCTGTCCCATCCTGTCGCCCTGTCCTGTCCTGCCCTGGGGACAGTGCTGACCCTGTCCCTGTCCCCATCCTGTCCCCTCCCGATTTGGGGCACTGCTGACCCCTGTCCTGTCCCTCCCTGGGGCACCCTGACCCTGTCCCTGCCCCCAGACGAGCGCACGTGCGAGCCGTACCAGTTCCGCTGCAAGAACAACCGCTGCGTGCCGGGGCGCTGGCAGTGCGACTACGACAACGACTGCGGCGACAACTCCGACGAGGAGAGCTGCAGTACGTGCCCCCCCAGCCTGGGCTGCCCCTGGGGGACACAGGGGAGAGGTTTGGGCCCCCCCAGCCCCTCTGCTGCTGGGGAGAGGCGGGCTGGTGGCCGGGAGAGCCACGGTGTCCCCCAGCCAGGACACCCCTGACTCCTGGGGTCTGGAGAGAGCCTGGCCCTGCACAGGGGGGGCTGTGCCAAGGAGACACCCCGAGGGTGATGGGTGACAGGGGAGGGGTGACCCCAGCAGCAGCATGGTCACCTGAGGGCACCTTGTCCTGCTTTGCCACCGAGTGTCACCCCCTGTGTCACCCCCTGCCTGGCAGTGGCACCTGGGATGGCACTGGGGACACACAGAGCTGTCAGGAGGGACTGGGGGAGGCAGCTGATCCCCAGAGCTGGGGCAGAGAGTTCAGTGCTGCCCCTTTGTCAGCTCCTGCCCTGCTGAGCAGCCAAGGAACACGAGTGTCCTCATGGACAGGAGCATTCCCAGGGCTCCACTGTGCCTCTGTCCCTCCAGAGGGGTTCAGGCTGCCTGTGGGATGGCACCAGGGTCTGCTGCCAGACCCTCTCCCACCCCACAGCACCCAGAGGGGTTCAGGCTGCCCGTGGGATGGCACCAGGGTCTGCTGCCAGACCCTCTCCCACCCCACAGCACCCAGAGGGGTTCAGGCTGCCCGTGGGATGACACCAGGGTCTGCTGCCAGACCGTTTCCTACCCCTCAGTGCCCACTGGGTCCCTCTGTCATCCTGCAGCTCTTTAGGGTGCAGAGCAGCCTTTGTTTTCTTTTCTGTTGGTTTCCCGTCGTGTTTTTTGAGTTTGTGCCATTTCACTTCATCTTATGTTTTTCTCCATTTTCACACTGTCGTTATGGGGCGCTCAGAGGTAGGTTCCTGCCAAAATCTTTTAATACCATGTACAGTCTCTCTAAAATCGATGAAGACAGTAATTTCTAGGTGAGGGCAGAGGGGTTGGGACTGGACAATCCAGGTGAATTTACTGAGCGTCAACACCAGCATCTCTGACCTGTGCATGGCTTGGTCTTGGCTCCAAAACCCATCCCCACCATGACTCTCCCTGCTCCACCTGGACACCCCCTGTTCCCCTCTTCCCCCACAGCCCTGTGCCGTGACCAGAGGGTCCCTGTGCCCCAAAACCCCGGGGTCATGGGGAGGGGAAGGGTCTCCCAAGAGCCATCCCAGGTTGTGCCAGGCTGTGCCACGTGCCGTCCTGCTGGATTTGGCACTGGCTGTGAGCAGGTGTCTGTGCCCATGCCCTGTGAGGGGGGACAGGGCTGAGGCTCTGCTGCAGTTCCTCCTGCCTGGGGGGCAGCAGTGGAGAGTGAGTGACCTGGGGGACAGCCACAGTGCCCCCCAAAACCCCCACAGGCAGCTGGGAGCCCTGGAGCAGCAAGGGGCTGGCAGGTGGTGCCAGCTGTGCCCCTGTGGCAGCTCCCCTGTCCCCCCAAGGACACCCCCTGCCCTCCCGCTGTCCCCACGCTCAGGGCACACCCTGTGCTGTGTCCCCAGCGCCCCGGCCCTGCTCTGAGAGCGAGTTCTCCTGCGCCAACGGCCGCTGCATCGCGGGCAGGTGGAAATGCGACGGCGACCACGACTGCGCCGACGGCTCCGACGAGGTACGGGGGGCACACCCCAAATCTGCCCCTCCCACAGCCCGGGGGCTCAGAGCTGAGCCTGCCACGGCCACCCTGTCCCTGCTGAGCGTGTCCCTCGCCTGTCCCCTGCAGAAGGACTGCACCCCTCGCTGCGAGTTCGACCAGTTCCAGTGCAAGAACGGGCACTGCATCCCCATGCGCTGGCGCTGCGACGCCGACGCCGACTGCATGGACGGCAGCGACGAGGAGAGCTGTGGCACCGGGGGTGAGGCGGGGCTGGGAGTGTCCCCCGGGGCTGGGTGTGTCCCTCGGGGCTGGGAGTGCCCCCCGAGGCTGGGTGTGCCCCGGGGCTGGGTGTGTCCCCCGGGGCTGGGTGTGTCCCCCGAGGCTGGGTGTGTCCCCTGGGGCTGGGTGTGTCCCCGGGGGCTGGGTGTGTCCCCCCGAGGCTGGGTGTGCCCCAGGAATGGGTGTGCCCCCGGGGCTGGGTGTGTCCCTCGAGGCTGGGTGTGTCCCCGGGGAATGGGTGTGCCCCCGGGGCTGGCTGGTGTCCCTTGAGGGCTGGGTGTGTCCCCCGGGGCTGGGAGTGCCCCCGAGGCTGGGTGTGTCCCCCGAGGGCTGGGTGTGTCCCCCGGGGCTGGGTGTGTCCCCCGAGGCTGGGTGTGCCCCAGGAATGGGTGTGCCCCGGGGCTGGCTGTGTCCCTCGAGGCTGGGTGTGTCCCCCGGGCTGGGAGTGCCTCCCCCGAGGGCTGGGTGTGTCCCCGAGGCTGGGTGTGCCCCGAGAATGGGTGTGCCCCCGGGGCTGGGTGTGTCCCCGGGGCTGGGTGTGTCCCCCGGGGCTGGGTGTGTCCCCCGAGGCTGGGTGTGCTCCCGGGAATGGGTGTGCCCCGGGGCTGGGTGTGTCCCGAGGCTGGCTGTGTCCCGGGAATGGGTGTGCCCCGGGGCTGGGTGTGTCCCCCGGGAATGGGTGTGTCCCGGGAATGGGTGTGCCCTGAGGCTGGCTGTGTCCCCCCGAGGCTGGCTGTGTCCCCCTCTCCTTGCCCTCGATGTCCCCAGTATGTGTGTCCCCCCTCTCTCTGCTCTCATGGCACCAGTGTCCCCCTCTGCCCCCTGTGTGTGTGTCCCCTGCCCTTGATGTCACCAGTGTCCCTTCTGCTCCCCTGTGTGTGTGTGTGTCCCCTGCCCTCAGTGTCACCACTGTTCCTCTGTGTGTGTCCCCCTCCTTGCCCTCGATATCCCCTCTGTGTGTGTGTGTGTCCCTCTCCCTGCCCTCATGTCCCCAGTGTCCCCTTTGCTCCCCTGTGTGTGTGTCACTGCCCTCATGTCACCGGTGTCCCCACCCTGTGTGTATGTCCCCCATCTCTGCCCTCATGTCACTGGTGTGGCCTCTGCTCCCCTGTGTGTATGTCCCCCATCACTGCCCTCATGTCACTGGTGTCCCCACCCTGTGTGTGTGTCCCCCATCTCTGCCCTCATGTCACCGATGTCCCTACTGCTCCCCTGTGTGTGTGCCCCCTCTCTGCCCCACCCTGGAGCATGCACGGACATGTACACGGGCCCTGGAAACCCCCCACCCCTGGAGACCCCCAGTCCATGCTGGGAATTGGAACTGTGGCCCCAGGCTGAGTTTTGGCAGCAGGGCACTGACTGTCCCCCCTGCTCTGTCACAGTTCGCACGTGTCCCCTGGACGAGTTCCAGTGCAACAACACCCTGTGCAAGCCCCTGGCCTGGAAGTGTGATGGGGAGGACGACTGTGGGGACAACTCAGATGAGAACCCTGAGGAGTGCTGTGAGTGACCCTGCGGTGCCCCTGCCCCGAGCCCCCCCCACCCCAGGATGGGGGGACAACCCCGGAGCTTGGGCACCGCTGCGGGGACAGGAGGCTCTGGGGGTGACCTCGGCAGCTCCTTTTGGAGGTGGCCACTGGGGCTGAGGGGCTGGAGGTGGCTGCACTTGAGGGAAATGAATCTCAGAGGGGCTGAGCAGGTGGTGGGGAGGGGGCTTGGGGGGCTGGGCTCGGAGAGGGCTCCCAGCAGCCGGGCGATTGTCTTTGCTTCAGTCTCTTTGCTTCAGCCTCCGGAGCCGTGGGACAGCCCTCCCCGGAGAGCAGAGGCCGAGCAGCAGCTCGTGACACGTGTGACAGCCTGGCTCCGGCGTCTCCTTTCACCGTCACCGTTTGTTTCTGTTTGCTGGTGCAGTGAAATTCCAGTGTCCCCCCAACAGACCGTTCCGCTGCAAGAACGACCGGGTTTGTCTGTGGATCGGTCGACAGTGCGACGGCATCGACAACTGTGGAGACAACACGGATGAGAAGGATTGTGGTGAGTGGGGCACAGCCCTCAGCCCGCCTGGTGCTCACTGTGGCCCTCAGATGCTCCTGCCTAAACCCAAGGCTCAGCTTGGGGTTGGTTTTGCCCAGTCTTTCCTCCCCAAATCCCTCCCTGCCCGCTCGCAGAGGGTCCCACGGGGATGGGGGTCACAGCTGCTGCCCCTCACCCGCAGAGTCACCCACGGCCAAGCCCAAGAGCTGCAGCCAGGACAAGAACGAGTTCCTGTGTGGGAACAAGAAGTGCATCAGTGCCAACCTCCGCTGCAACTTCTTCGATGACTGCGGAGACGGCTCGGATGAGGAGTCCTGCTCCCACGGTGGGTGGGGAGCCGGGGGCGCGCTGGGGCTGGGGGACTCGCAGTGACACGCGTGTGACAGCGCGTGCCACCGCAGAGCACAAGTCCTACGACTGCATGACCAACACCACCATGTGTGGGGATGAGGCCCAGTGCGTCCAGTCCCAGTCTGCCTCATACTGCACCTGCCGCAGAGGATTCCAGAAGGTGCCGGACAAAAATTTTTGCCAAGGTACTTCCCACTGCTCCTGGAGAGGCTGTCGGGTTCAGCACTGGTTTTTGCCAGTGAGATGTGAATTCACTGCAGGGCTGGGGCTGGGGTGGCAGGAATGGTGTCCTTGGGGCAGAGTTGGGGTGTGTGGGGACACCTTCCAGGTCTCCCCCTGATCCCATCTCCCTCTGCCCAGACATCAACGAGTGCCTGCGCTTCGCCACCTGCTCCCAGCTCTGCAACAACACCAAGGGCTCCCACGTCTGCAGCTGCGCCAAGAACTTCATGAAGACCGACAACATGTGCAAGGCAGAAGGTCAGGAGGGAACAGGGATCCACAGGGGTTCTGGGGTGTGCCCAGCATCCCCATGTGCCCCAGAGCTCCTGTGGGAATCCTTTACTCTTCCCTCCAGCCCCCTGCAGCTCTGCCCACCCTTCTGGTGGCAGTCTGTCTGTCCATCCCTGGCAGAGTGAGCTCCCAGTGATCCTCTCCACCATGGAGCTGGGCTGAGCCCCTATTCCCATCTGATTCCCCCTCCTGGCTGAGCCCCTGTTCTAGTCCAGCCCATGCCAACCTCTCCTCCTCCTCTGCAGGCTCCGAGCACCAGATCCTCTACATCGCCGACGACAACAAGATCAGGAGCATGTACCCCTTCAACCCCAACTCTGCCTACGAGCCCGCCTTCCAGGGCGACGAGAACGTGCGCATCGACGCCATGGACATCTACGTCAAGGGCAACAAGATCTACTGGACCAACTGGCACACGGGCCGGATCTCGTACCGGGAGCTGCCCGCCTCCTCCTCGGCCTCCACCGCCTCCAACCGCAACCGGCGCCAGATCGACGGCGGCGTCACGCACCTGAACGTGAGCGAGTTGTGATGGTTCACTCGACCCCAGGGTGCAAAAGACAAAAGCAAGAGGCTCGGGTTTTGTTCAGCAGCAAGCAGCAATGCAGTTTGTTGGGTGAAAATAATTCAGTTTTGTGATAAGAGAGAGAGAGAGAGAGGTAAAGGAAATGAAGTAAAGGGAGAGAGAGAGATATAAAGGAAATGAAGTAAAAGGAGAGGGAGAGAAAGGATGGGATGTAGCTACCAACAGAAGGGAAGCATGCTCGTGGTTGTCCAGTGATAGACACATCTTCAATCCATTGGGGAGAAAGAGATCTCAGACTCTCTTTAGGAAAGTCACTTTTTATAGTCCTTTTCCAAAGCCTCTGGCCAAAAGGTGGAGAGATTTATGGGCTGTTGTATGTGGAGATCGTTGCTCCATGATGCAGGTGCAGGAACAGGTGCTATAAGCAGCACCCTGCTGAGAGCAGCGTGCCATGGCAGCACCAGCACAGGCACAGACAGTGCTGGGCAGCACCAGCACAGGCACAGACAGTCCTGGGCAAACATCCCCCTGGGCCAGGCCAGAACTCAGTTCCAGAGCCAGTGGTGGGGTCCAGGCTCTCAGAGAAACTTCAGACCGACCCTTCCACCCTGCCAGGGCACGGTGGGAGGGATGGGGATGGGCTGATGGTTTCAAACCCCCCTCTCACCTTGTCCCCACCCTGCCCCACGCAGATCTCAGGGCTGAAGATGCCGCGGGGAATCGCCATCGACTGGGTGGCCGGGAACATCTACTGGACGGACTCGGGGCGGGACGTCATCGAGGTGGCGCAGATGAAGGGCGAGAACCGCAAGACGCTGATTTCGGGGATGATCGACGAGCCCCACGCCATCGTGGTTGACCCATTGAGGGGGTGAGGGGCTTGAGCCTTCATCCCACTCCTCCTCACTCCCCTCACATAAGCCACGTGTGTCTCATTGTCTCCGTGTATTCTGGAGTGCCCCAGAGTTAGCTGGTGGCTCCAGGATGCCGTGGGGACAGTGTGGGAGGGTTTTTTCCTGCCCTGTTCCCCTGGGAATGATCTGCCTGTGTCCTTACAGAACGATGTACTGGTCAGACTGGGGCAATCACCCCAAGATCGAGACAGCTGCCATGGATGGGACGCTGCGGGAGACCCTGGTGCAGGACAACATCCAGTGGCCAACAGGTGAGAGAGACAGGTGACAACAGGGGGGCAGAAGCAGTGATGGGGACGTGTTCAACCATTGGTGTTGGGGAGGGTTCTTCTGGGGGCTCAGAGCCCCACGGCAGAGGAGTGTAGGGGTGGTGGGGGGTTGCTCTGTGGGTCAGTTGGTCAGGAGGGGCTTGGGGTGGACTGGGGGCTCACCAGGGGCTGTGTCCCCTCAGGCCTGGCCGTGGACTACCACAACGAGAGGCTGTACTGGGCCGACGCCAAGCTCTCCGTTATCGGCAGCATCCGGCTCAACGGCACCGACCCCGTCGTGGCCATCGACAACAAGAAGGGTAAGGGGTGCCCCAAGAGGGTCCCTGGCATTGATCCCACCCCAAATCGCTGCCTCCACATGTCCCCTCCTGGCTTCCCCAGGGCTGAGCCACCCGTTCAGCATCGACATCTTTGAGGATTACATCTACGGCGTCACCTACATCAACAACCGCATCTTCAAGATCCACAAGTTTCGGGCACAAACCCGTCACCAACCTGACGTCCGGCCTCAACCACGCCACCGACGTGGTGCTCTACCACCAGTACAAGCAGCCAGAGGGTGTGTGCAGGCCTGGGACCCCCACGCTGCTCCTGGGGTGGGAGGGAGGTGCCAGAGACTGATGTGAGATGCCAGAGGGTGAGGGGAGTGTTGGCAGAGCTTGGGAAGACGGATTCAGACCCCCAGCTCCAAAGTGGGGGTGTCTGGGGGGTGGTTGGTGGGGTGGGTTGGGTTGGGTTGGAGTGGACAGGTGGTGACCTCAGGGACAGCACAGGGCTGTGCAGGGGAATGTCCTAGAGGTGCTATGAAGCAAGAAGGGCTGTGGGTCACTGTGCTGTCACCACCCCGCTGTCCTCACCGCCTGTGCCCTCCCCTCCCTCAGTGACCAACCCTTGTGACCGCAAGAAGTGCGAGTGGCTCTGCCTGCTGAGCCCCAGCGGCCCCGTGTGCACCTGCCCCAACGGCAAACGCCTGGACAACGGCACCTGCGTGGTCATTCCCTCGCCCACCGTGTCCCCTGTGGGTAGGTGACACCAGAGGAGGAGAGGATGAGGATGAGGATGAGGTCCTGGTTTGAAGGACAGGTGTCTGCCAATAAAGGCAGAAGCTTCTCTTTGAAGTGGAGAATGTAAACCCCCTCCCTCCAGCTTATTATAAATTTGAAATTAAGAGGCTCTCAGGCAAAGATAGGGGAATTAGGAATAACAACAGTTCTTTACTAGGAAAATTAAAATAGAAATGCAGTATTACAAAAAACAGTCCCAACCCTGCCAGAGTCAGAATCCAAGCTGACACCCGTCAGTCAGTCAGGGTGTTGGCAGCAGTGCCATTCAATGGTGGCTGCATCCTCCTGCAGTGGCAGATGTGGTTCAGCTGGAGCAGTGCTCCTGCAGAAGGTGCAGTTTTCCTCTGAAGGTCCAGGGATGATGTGGAAAGGTCTGGTTTTCCTCTGGAATTCAGTGGAAAGATGGATAACTTGCTGTCCAAAATCTCAGTTTTTATCTGGGTAGGAAAGGCTTGGCTCCTGCCCTGGCTGGAGCATCTCCCAGTGGGATGATGTAATTTTATCAGTCATGCACTGGGACTGAATGGCCATGAACAGGAGATATCTCCTGGAGGAAGGATGGGCTGTGGGAAAGATAAAGATGATTGCCCCAGCTGGTTTTAACGCCTGGCCCATTCACAGGAGATACTCCCACAGCAATAAGAATCACTGCTCACCCGGTTTTTAACAATGGCCCATTAACAGGAGATATTCCCACGGGGAGAAGGATCACTGCCACACCCGGTTTTTAACAATGGCCCATTAAAAGGAGATATTCCCGGAGAGATAAGGATTTCTGCCACACCCAGTTTTTAACAATGGCCCATTAACAGGAGATATTCCCACAGGGAGAAGGATCACTGCCCCACCCGGTTTTTAACAATGGCCCATGAACAGGAGATATCTCCTGGAGGGAGGATGGGCTGTGGAAAAGATAAAGATGATTGCCCCAGCTGGCCAGCTGGGTTTTAAGCTGGCCCATTAGCAGATAATATGTGCCAGGAGATAAAGGTCACTAATACACATTTCTGGCCACATCCTGTATTGCAACCCAACACAGATGAGGAGGGAGGTTGGGTCCTGCCAGCACAGTCCTGCTCACTTCCATCCCCTCCATCCTCCCTGCCAGTGCCCACCACGGACACGTGTGACCTGGTGTGCCTGAACGGCGGCAGCTGCTTCCTCAACGCCCGCAAGCAGGCCAAGTGCCGCTGCCAGCCGCGCTACACCGGCGACAAGTGCCAGATGGACCAGTGCTGGGACTACTGCCAGAACGGGGGCACCTGCGCCGCCTCCCCCTCCGGTGAGCCAGCAGGGTTAGGGGCGGACGGACAGACGGACAGGGGTGTGGGGGTCGGGTTGTTGGACGGTCGCTGGACAGACTCAGGAGCTTCATATGTTCTGTTCTTCAGGGTTGTATTTTATTATAAGGTGTGGGTGTAAGAGAGAGGTGATAAGAGAGAGCTTAGAGAGAGAGGTTAGAGATCAAACATAAGAGAAGGCAAGAGGCAAGAGCGAGATTTTCCATTTACAATCCAATAAGTATTCTTCTATGATGAGTATTCTAATTTCCAATGACCAATCTAATACAATATACTAATTTCCTAATATTTGCATGCAACCTATAGGAATCACTGAAATTCCCATGTTTTCTGGCTTTCTTATATGTAACCCTTATCTTCAGGCCTTTCCTGCCAGGCTTGGGCCAGGATGTCTGTTGGTTCTTTAGTATTTGTGGGATTTGGTATCATCTAAACAAAGGAAGAAGCCTCAAACCTTCACATGGCTGTTTTCAGCCTCTATGTCAAACACTGCCAACATCTCTATTTCATCTGTTGTTTCAGAACTACTTGCTAGGCACTCACAAGATTTTGCTATTCCCTCCCCAGCACGGTATGGAGCTAACTGGTTTCACCCCTAGGCATGTGCCGACCTGCAGCTACACACCGGGTTCACGGGCCCGGTGCAACCAGCAGGTGTGCCGCAGGGTTACTGCCAACTGCTTGGCAGCTGCACGAGTCAACCAGGGCAACCAGCCCAGCTGCCGCTGCCAGCCCGGCTTCATCGGCGACCGCTGCCAGTACCGTGGAGATGCCGCGAGGGGGGGGCACGGCAGGGGCACTCAGCTGGGGATGGGTGGGGACAGCAGTGGGGAGTGAGAAATGGGGGTGTCACTCACCTAGGGGATAGCAGTGGGGGGTGAAAATGGGGTGTCACTCACCTGGGGATAGCAGTGGGGGGTGAGAAATGGGGGTGTCACTCACCTGGGGATAGCAGTGGGGGGTCAGAAATGGGGGTGTCACTCACCTGGGGATGGGTGGGGACAGCAGTGGGGGGGGTCAGAAATGGGGGTGTCACTCACCTGGGGATGGGTGGGGACAGCAGTGGGGGGTCAGAAATGGGGGTGTCACTCACCTGGGGACAGCAGTGGGAGAGGTGAGAAATGGGGGGTGTCACTCACCTGGGGACAGCAGTGGTGAGAAATGGGGGTGTCACTCACCTGGGGACAGCAGTGGGGGGTGAGAAATAGGGGTGTCACTCACCTGGGGGATGGGTGGGGACAGCAGTAGGTGAAATGGAGGTGTCACTCACCTGGGGATGGGTGGGGACAGCAGTGGGGGGGGTGAAAATCGCGAGGGTGTCACTCACCTGGGGACAGCAATGGGGGGTCAGGAGGGTGGAGTGTCACTCACCTGAGAACAATGGGGATAAAGGGTGGGGGGGTGCCTCACACCTGGGGATGTGTGGGGGAGACCTCTGGGGACAGTGCAGGAGGGCTGAGCTCCCAACCCTCTTTTAGGGAATGTTGTGTGAGGAATCAGGGATTGGGGTGCTCCATGTTCCTGTTTGAGAACTTAATCCTGCGAACAGCACCAGTGGGATTAGTTTTTCACCTCCCCTCTTCGTTGGGATGCTGTGTGGGGCAGGGTGGTGCTCCGTGGGGGACTGGAGGGGCAGTTTAGGGGCTGCCCACGCTGACCCCCTTGTCCCCCCCAGGGCAGTGCTTCGATTACTGCGAGAACGAGGGCGTGTGCCAGATGACGGCCAGCGGGGCCAAGCAGTGCCGCTGCCCCCCGCAGTTCCAGGGCCCCCAGTGCCAGGAGAACAAGTGCTCCCGCTGCCAGGAGGGCAAGTGCAGCATCAACAAGCAGAGCGGGGAGGTCTCCTGCGTGTAGGTGCTGGGAGTGCCGAGCTGGAGGGGGGAAAAGGGGGTGGTGGGCACAGGGATGCCTGAGAAAACCAGGATCAGGCACAGCTGGGTTGGAAATTCAGGGTGGATGAATCAGGAGGTCTGGGAGGAGGAGGTGGAGGTGTCTCAGTGTCTCCCCAAATCCCAGCTGAGTCCTGAGGGGCAGGGGGGGCACAGGGCAGATAAATCCAGGGGATCTGGAGGTCCTGGGAGATGGAGGTGTCCCAGTGTCTCCCCAAATCCCAGCTGAGTCCTGAGGGGCAGGGGGGGCACAGTCCCCCATGGCACTAACCCTCTATGCCCCCAACTGCCCTGATGGAAGATAGCCCCGAGCTGCCTGACCTGTGACAATTACTGCCTGCACAGCGGGACCTGCTCCATCAGCGACAAGACCCAGCTGCACTTGGTGCCTGTGAGAAGGGGAGGGGGGCTGGGGGGCGTGGGAGGGGACAAGGGGCTGTCGCCCCTTAAGGCGTCACTGACACACCTCAGCCTGTGTGTCCCCACCCCTGACCCCAGGTCTGTGCCCAGCTGTCCCTCCCTCCCTCCCTGCCTGGCCTGCCCGCTAACCCCCTACTCTCCCCTGCCCCAGGTGTCCCTCGGGGCTGGCCGGGGAACAGCGCTGCGAGTTAAGTGGTGGGCGAGCAGCAGAGCAGCAAGTAAGTGGGGGTGGCGTGTGACCTTCCATGGCAGTGTGACCTCGCTTCTATGCCCAGTGTGAGCTTCCATGTCCACACAGCCAGTGTGCAGACCCCCTTCCATTCCAGTGCGACTTCAGTCCAGTGTGTGACCCGCTTTCCATTCCGCGTGTGACTCTTCGCTTGCAGTGTGGCGGCTTCCATGTCACACAGCCAGTGTGTGACCCCCTTCCATTCCAGTGTGTGACTTTCCATGCTCAGTGTGCTTGGCGCGCACCATTCCCGGTGTGTGGCGAGCTTCCATGCCAGTGTGCGTGCCCCCTTCCATGGCACACTAGCCAGTAGTCGACTTTGCATGCCAGTGTGTGACCCCCTTCCATGTCAGCACACAGCCAGTGCAGTGACCCTTCCATGTCACACACAGCCAGTGTGTGACACTTACGCATGGCAGTGTGTGACTTCCATGGCAGTGTGCGACATTCCATGATGTGTAGCTTGACCCCCTTCCATGTCACACACACAGCCAGTGTGTGACCCCCCTTCCATGCCAGTGTGCTGACTTCCATGCCACTGTGGCAGCTTCCATGTCTGCAGCAGCAGTGACTTCCATGCCAGTGTGTGACCTTCCATGGCGGTGGCCGACTTCCATTCCAGTGTGTGACTTTCCATGGCACACAATGATGTGTGACTTCCATGGCACACCACAAAGGGTGTGACTTCCATGCCAGTGTGTGACCCCTTTCCCTTGGCACGCAATAAGTGTGTGACTTCCATGGCAGTGTGTGACTTTCCCCTCCACACCCACAAGGGTTTGGTCTGGAACCCCTCTTTCCACACCACACGCACCAGGGATGCGAGTGAGACTCCCTTCCACGCCCACACCAGAAGATTTTGTTTGGGACTTTCCACACCACACCCAGGGGTTTGTTGGTGATCTGGGGCAGTGTGACCTTTCGCACCACACCCAGAGTTTTTGATTGGGACTTTCCACACCACACCAGTTTTTGAGGATTGGGACTTTCCACACCACACCAGTTTTTTGTGGGACACAGTGCCACACGGTGCACTGGTGCTCAAGGGCTGCCCAGTGCCCCTGTGTGACTCCTGAGACAGTCTGCTGCGTGTGCTGGAAGGGGGACACTCGAAACACTGTCTGCAGGCTCTGACTCTCCCACGCTTCCTCCCAGGAACAGCTTCCATCGTCATCATCCCATGCTGCTGCTCATCCTCCTCACCGTGGTGGCTTTTTGTGTGGTACAAGTGGAGAATTAAAGGGTCAGTCTGGTGGCATGGGGGGTTCGGGAGGGTGGGGGCAGCCAGGGGTGGCCCTGGCACCGACCCTCTACCTCCACCACACCTCAGTGCCAAAGGGCTTCCAGCACCAGAGGATGACCAACGGTGCCATGAACGTGGAAGTGGGAATCCACCTACAAAATGTCTGCGAGGGGGAGCCCGATGACTGACGATGGGGGAGCTGCTGGACGCTGACTTTGCCCTGGACCCTGACAAGGTGAGGGGCTGTGGGCTCTACAGGGGTCCCTGCCCAAAGTGGGAGGTGCAGGGGGACACACGATGCTGGGGTGAGGGGAGACATTGCTGTGGCTGCCAGGGGCTCTGTCTGTGCAGCAGTTCTGGGGGCTCTGAGGGTCTCAAAGGCTTCAGGGCTGGGAGCTCCTGAGAGGTTGCAAAGATTTTTGAGAGATCCTACAAAGTTTTTGAGGCTGGGTGGGCTCCAAGGGTTTTTGCAAATTTTTTTGGGACTAGGGGAACTCAAAGGGGTGAGAAAGGTTTTTGCGGGAGGGGGCTGGGGCTCTGAAGGTTCACAAAGCTTTGGGGCTGGAGGTTTTTGGGGGCTGGGGGGACTCCAAAAAAGATTCACAAAAGGAGGTG